>ML787837.1:432878-463166 GCA_009831015.1 Picea engelmannii | reverse complement strand
AAAAAAAAAAACAAGAACTCTGTAGAGTTCTCGTTAAGTTGGTAACTATGTTTAGAGTCTCCAATTGATAAATATAGGTGGAAACCTAAAGTGTTCCTTGGACAACCCCATATTTGTGTACTTGACCACTTTAGCCTTGGAATGCAAGTAGGAATCCCTTGATATTGACCCTCTTGGCTAGGATTCTCTCTAATTAATATATTGATCCTTATTGACCCCATCATTCGGAATCAATCCTTCTCTTTCCCAAACCCCAATTGGATTTTTCTTTATCACTATGTACATTATTTTCTATTTTCACTTCCATTCCAAGGCCCAAATGTTATTGTATTTTGTTATTTTTCCAGAGACTTGATCTGTGGTTGGAAGCTTCATCTTTATCGGGAGCCTTGACCATTGGACTTAACTTATAAAGATATTCCCTATAGGAGAGATGCTATAATATTTTATCACACTTCTCCTGAAGATATGAAGCTTTCAAGACTCTTAGATCCACCTACTCAGACTCTCCTCATCATATTGACAATATACTTTTCTCATCCAAGTTCCCAAAACCCGAAACCCGATGAGCCAATCAAATATATCTTAGCGGATGTAATACATCAGAGTGTTCAATTTGGGTTATATTTTCTGTGAGACTTATTGGATTACCTTTCATGTAGACCTATCCCATGATCTAATCAGATGATATACATCGAGTCTTCAGGATATTAGATTTCTTCACTTGCATGGTTTCTTATTCTTCCCAACTATTGGATTTTGAAGGTGATCAAACTCCATCCATCGAGTTTTCCATTTTCATTTTCCCCTTGATTGAATTGACATATCCCATGTGACATGCTAGTGTCAAACTCCCCTTAATATTATGGGTCACCCTTCATGTTGTTGACATGGCATTAATGTGTCATGTGATGTGTTGCCCCTTTTCCCACTGCATGCTCACCATTTATCTTATCCAGATTCATCCAATATTGATGTTAGTATGATGTGTCTACCTAACTCAACATATGAATATTTGAATTTTTCATGATATGATTTGTCTCCGATTTTGATCTCTAGGTGTAGAACCCTTACTGATGATGGAACCCTAACTCGTGTGGAAGAAATCTTAATTTTTCCTAACGTTATCTCGAATTTATTTTGTATATATAAATTGTATAGTTTTATTTGTTTTATTTTTATTTTTCATTTTTATTATTTTTAATTCCTTTATTTATTATTTTATTTTATTTTATTCACGGGTTTCCAAATCTACCTATGGTTTTACAAATCTACACATGGTTTTAAATTTTCCATTCATTCCTAGAATTACATGGGAAATTAATTTTTACACTAAGGATTGAATTTACCAAACATGCATTTTCTCAAAAATCCCTAAGTCCTCAATTTGTATTTCATTATTTATTATTTTATTTTTATTTTTTATGCATCACTCCCAAGGTTCCAAATTGTATTTTATTATTTCTTCAGGATTTTTATTTTTATTTATTTATTTTTATTTTTATTTTTCATAAGACATGCTTCCCAGATAAGTCAAGAGTGGGATCATTGAAAATCTATCGAAGAGGAGAACACATTGGAAGGGGAATTCAAACCATAATATAAATATATATGCACAAATTATTTAGGTAAAACAAGGCCACAAATTTGATGGGGGATGAACTATAAATTCTTTAGCAAGCCAAAACTCATGATCTAAAAGACTAAATCATGCACGAGAGGGCTCATTGGAAATTTGGAGTAGTACAAAAGATGTTTGTAAAATCCTTATTTCTATATTGACCACTAAAATGATCAAGAAATTTGAGGAAATAAGAGGATGTAGCTGAGCAGAGTGGAATTTTTATTTATAATAACGATAACTTGCGAACTCCCTATAGAGTGAATTGGAGTCTTAAGAATATATATATATATTTAATATTTTAATAATGATTGTATAAATGTAAATGGGAAATTCAAGTTATATAATAAAACAAAAGGAGACATAATGAAAGTTGTAACCAGAAAAATGAACAGTTACAAGATCTACAGAGTCTCTCTTATTTTATAAAAGAGAACTCATTGTGTGAAGAGGGGAAATTTTTCCCATTGTAGCTTTAGCTGGTACTATTATCAATGATTCAATAAAGAGTAGAAAGAATTTCAATATCAATATTGTTTGCTATTATACATGTGTTTTTTGGAAATTTAGTTGTCATCGAGATCAACCATAGATGTCAACACTAGAACAAGTCTAGAAGCATTGATGTCAACCATAGAAGAAGCACGTTAACACCAGAAGAAGCATTTATAAGTGATGGATTTGTTTGAAGGAATAAGTTATGGTTGTATTTGGAGAAGTATCCAAATTTGTTCCCTTATGGTGAAGATTTAAGCATGGACCTCACAGGAAGATGCTTTGAAGAAGTATACAAGAATCCCTGAAAAGATGGTTAAGTGGTTAAGTGGTTGAGAAACCCAAAAATTGTGGTCATGTATATGAAATTGTTTGAAGAAAAAGACAATGAAGGACATGCCACATGAATGAAAAACCCTGATAGATGGATAGTCCTCTTCATGTCATTTCCAATGGTAGGTGGTACACTACGTGGTTCCTCATGGAGAAGTATCCAAAGTGGTTCCCTTATGGTGTATATTTAAGAATGGCCCCTCATAGAAAGTTTATTTGAATAATTCTACAAGAATTGTTGGAAATATGTCTAAGTGGTTAAGTGGTTGAGAATCCCCAAAGGTGTGGTCATGAAGCCCGAAGTTGTTTGAATAAAAATAGGATGAAGGACATGGCACATGTATGAAAAACCCTCATGGATGGATAGTCCTCATCATTAAATTTCTAATGGTAGGTGGTATTCCATGTGGTTCCTAACGGTTGAGGAGATATGACCTCTTTAAGTTGGAAGCTGTGAAGTATGGTTAAGAAGCCCCTAAACGGTTGCAACAAGAAGTTACAAGTCATTAAGTAAAGGGTAAAATGGTTATAACAATAAAGTACAAGTAGAACCTAAAGTCAAGAAAACAAGTCACTTGAAAACGTATAAATACACTTGCAGGATCCTCTTATTCATATACAAGCAAGTTCATTGAATATCTATCAAGTAAGCAAGTGATATATTGGCGAATTTGAGGTAGTGAGTCTATAGTAGTGAAGAAATGGAGAAGGTATATGGGATAAGGGTTTTATGATAAACGATAATTAAGTTTACCCCTGCGGGTCGTGAATAGAGTTTCCTGTGAAGACCCCCTGTGGGTTGCCTAAATCTCATCACACGAGGCCCCACGAGATGAATGGAATTTGTCCAGCAAGGCTGAAGGAAAATTGAAGGAAGGTGCCATTTTATATTAATGTTGAATCCAAGGAAGGGTTTGTGATATGAGATCTGATATACCAGGTTTTGTATAATTTAAGGTATGTTTTCTATGTTTTAAAGTTCATATCCCAGTCGTTATGGTATATGCTTAAGGAATATTATGAATCCCTTTGGAACATGGCTAGAGGAATAACTTGGTAATATTTTGGGATATTGTTGGAGGTATATCTTAGATATCTTGATATCAGGTTTGGTATATGTCATGGTAATGTTGACACATTCTTGAGGTACATCTTAGTGATGTTATGAAATGTGTTTGAGTTATATACATTGGTTATTATGGCACATGTTTGAGGTATATACATTGGTTGGTTAGGTACATCCTTGAGACATGTATTGGAGGCTCTTTTATGACATGGATGCATATGTTTGAGGTACATATCTTTGATGGTTTGACACATGCTTAAGTCATACTTTTGGCATATGGTTTGAGGAGCATCCTGGATATTGGGCACATGGTTTAAGATGTACTTTGGTATATTTTTACATGTTTGAGGCATATTATGGTACATGGTTGATGGATGTTATGGTACATATTTTTGTACATGGTTGATGGATATTTGAGGCATATATTGGCACATTGTTTATGGATATGGAACATGCTTGTTACATGGATGTTATGACACACATAGCTTAGGACATGATTGGTGATCTTGGCATATTATCGATGTGAGTGGATATGGTTTTAGTTGATGATAATGTTGATGATGAGATATCAGTATCAATGACAGATATAGTGACAGTGATAGTGATAGTGATAGATACACTGACAGTGATAGTGATAGTGACAGATACAGTGACAGTGAGAGTGGAAGTGCCTGAGACAATGTTAGATATAGTGATAGGTTGTGTTGGCACAAAATTGATCAGACTAGGGTCCTTCTCAGGTTACCAACAAAAGGTATCGAGTAGTCTAGAGCACTAGCATTTTCATCTTCTTTGGAGAGAAGAATTCCAACCTGAAGCACAACCAAGACAAGATGATAGGGAAGGGTAAGGAGAATACTTAGGTAGATTTCCATAATCTTCATGATTCACCATATTCTTTTCCAAGATGAACTAGAAGGTAGCAGATATGAACTCATGCATGACTAATAATAAATATAACATATTTGTGAAAACATTTTTAAACAACTATAACATATTGATCTTATCAGACTTACATAAGTAAAGGAAAATGACAATTTATAGACATAGACAAAGAGTTACACATAATATTTCAAAATTTTAGGTCCTTCCATATATTATCATCAAAATGTTTCTCAGATACAATTCAATGGATAAAATCATCACTTTGTTACAATCTTTCTGGCTCCAAACGCATTCTTTCGAGCTCTATCTACCCTTTTCCCAAAAATGGATATTAATTACAATCACAGAACCTAAAAGGAGTGAATGATAATCTTGACTACACCAACCCCTTACAATCATGTCTAACTCCTATATATAAGATAATACATATTTTATGGTTTGAGACTTCACATGATTTCTTGTTCTTGTTCTATTGTAACATCTTTCTCCTTGTTGGAGTTGCATTGTCCATATTTCCAATAGTTTTCCATTTCCTCCCTTGCTCTATTGTCCATCTCCTTTGTGGCTTACCCAACTTGCTAAGAAAAATTGGGACTGTAGTGTTTCTTTCACATCTTATTTTAGTAAAAACAAAGGGCCCAACAGGCTCCAACCACAATCCTTGACTTGCCCTCGAGTCAAGATCTTGGCTCTTCCATGGTTTCTAGGAGTGCTTGTTTCTTTCCTTTATCCTCTGTCTCTATTATGCTTTCTACTTTTTCTAGAGCACTTTCTTCTTTTGCCTCTTCAAATGAAGGACCCAACTCTAGAACCAATTCTAGGGATCTCTTCCTTATACCTTGGAATTTGTCATCTTTATCCTTCCATTTTATGGCCAACATTGAAGCTTCAGCCATGAACTATTGAGTTTCATCCGTAATGCATCCCTTGGGTTTAGATGCAACCAAAGAGTTCCACTCTGAATCAGATATAGCATCCACATGGTGCATCTGGAAGTAGTGTTTCTGGACAACTGGTCAGAAATCGGGTAGCTCTCTCTTGGCCACTAACTGGTCTTCATATAAAGCGTTTAGCTCATTATCAGTTCATTGGATCTGGTCAGACTTTTCCTATTGTTCTAGCGGATCTAGTGTAATGACGACCTCTTAATTGAGTGAATGTACCTTTACACGTAATTCCTCTAGAGTCTGATTGCATCGTACTATAATTCCCATCCAGTCACTAACCTCTTGAAAAATGTTTGTACACTCTGTAGTCCTTCAGTGCAAATTTACTCTAGCCTTGTTCCCTTCAACTACAACGATTTCCATTTTCTCTTGCAGCTTTCAAGGTTGCTTCTTTTCTTCACGCTGACTCTCCCATAGTTGTGCTTCCAAGTTCTCTACATGAATGGCCAATTCTCACTATGCTCCCTGGAGTAGCTCAATCTATTCCTCAGGCTCACCTACTGCACTAGATTCAGGAAGTTGTGGTACTCTCTATCTTATCTATGGACATGCTTCTACAAGCTTCTCCTGGACTCTTTCTAGTTTCTTCTCCACCTAGATCTTTTCATATTCCTCTTGTGTCCTGCATGCTTCGGCGAGGATTGCTTCCTCTTTTGAGAACTTTGTTTCGTGTTCATCCTGTTGTATCTATTGTGCCAATTGGTTAGTTGAAGCTCTGATCATGCCAATTAGATGCATTGATGGCCACTAAGAAAGGTCAACAAAAGAAGTGGTGGCCTCCTTGGTTACTCAGAGCTGCAATGGGAGTCCACTTTCTATTGAATTATCTGAAGGTGTCTCCACCTCTTCCTCACCTGTATATGGAACTTGTGGCGGTTGTGAAAGTCTCATCCTCAATGTTGATGGATGGAAGGGTGGCACTTCTATTTTTTCTAGGCAGAGTTTCAACATCTCTGCACACTGTTGTGGATTTTGGAGTACTAGCTCCTACTATTCTTGCAACGAGGTTGCACTCTATTATAATGTCGACTCAGGTTCCTTCTGAACCTCCAGTATTTCTGCCTCTTTCTGGACCTCAACTTTTGAGGTTCCACTCCTTTGAATAACACCCTCAACATTGATCATTGAGGGAGTTCATTGAGGTCTTGGGACTTGCGGCAATGGTAGTATTTGAATCTTCGTTGAAAGAAGAGTTTCCTACGTTGGTACAAAAGGAATAATTTGTTGTCTTGGGACTTCAGGGTTTGGACCAGTGAGTTATGGTCTATGTTTGGGTAATTGAGGAGGGTCCAACTACATATTATCTGGTTTAGTGGTTTGGGATGGAATGGTGATTTCTCGAGGTAGTGACTAGGGTTGTGGGGGTGATGGGGGTTGTTTAGTAATGATGGTGGTGGATGGAGTGGTATCAGGTTCAGGGTCATCCTGAATTTCAATTATTTGGGTCTCTCGAGTATGATGGATGGTTGATGATATAGGTTGAGGGTTCATAATATTTACAAGGGAGAGCCTTATCATAGGTTTCTTGACCAACGGTTCTCCAATGAATGTACTGTTTAGGATGTCATTGACATGTTTACCTGTCAACATGGATTTCTCTGGAAGCTATGGGAACATGAGAAATGTCATCTTCTTGCATTCCAATAGTTGCGTCTCTTTCTCCTCCTCCTCTAAGTCTGTATGCATTGGAGCCTCTTTCTTCTTCTCATCTGGGCCCAACCTTGGTCCTACCTCTACTTCCTATCATCTTTTATTCAAAATCTATTCCAGTATAAGGTAGTGCATCCCCAACTTGTGTGGGTTACATTTCACTCCTGGCCATGACATGACCTCCTTGTCGAATGCTTCATCATCTAGTTATAATGATAACATCTGGGAGTGGAATTCTTCTCTCGCATGCCTTCGATAGACAAGTGTGTGGTGGCGATTGATGCTAAATGTGATGTTCTCCATGTTCAGGTTGATAAATTCCTGAGGTATGCACAACCTCTAAGTTGCGTCAAGAAACTGATTATACCATTTTGAGAATGTTGCATAGTTGAATGCAGTGTTCTCTGAGTTCGACCTTGATTGCCAAGGTTCAAACATATTTTCCAATCAACCATTTTCTGCTGGCGGTAGTGGTCTTCCTAAAGGTGGCATTGACTTCAACATGGAGAAAACAAATAGAAGGTATCCATAGGTGAAGGTGTCATCATTCTCCTGCACTTCTTCATGTGCTACCAGGAGTTCTTCCAACAAGTAGGTGCACCACTTGAATACTTCTCCATTGGTGCAAAAATATGCTACTGACAAGGCATCCAACGTGCAATCTCCCTTGTAATATGACCACATCACCTTGCTAGTGATCACATAGCAAGTTGTTGTAACTATCTCGGGTAGAATGGGGTCAATCATGGTTGTGCACCCAACTCTCTGAGTATGAAATCATTCATACAAGCTGAGTTCCCCCTTTTTCTTCCCATCTTTACTGGGACCTCGAAATCCTTTGATACGTCCTCACCTTCGATGGAGAGGCATGTGAGTTGATGGATATCCTCTACATGTATAGGATACCATATGTGGAGCCATAAGCTCCTATCATGTAGACGGATGATGAGGAGGTTAATACATCGTGCAACCTCACCAGTAGTGTCAAAAATTGGCAAGTCCTGGAGATTCATAATGGTGGATTTGAAGAGGTTGATGAACTCCATCTTTGGCACGAACTACATCCCTCCTAACTCATATGGAGCCACACTCCAGAATACATCAATGTTCATTTGTGGATACATGACCTACTTTATCAGGTCGAGGTTGAGGAGTTTGAATTGATCGACCTTCCCTTTGAGATCACCTATAATATCGACCCATGGATCACATGGCTCATCTGGAATTACGTCTTTAGAACCTAAACTTTTACTTCCCATAGCTCTCAGAATAGTGACTATGTACTATCAACATAATCTAATAGGGTAACTAGGATTCAGGATCGTGACTAAGGGTCAAGGGATTGCACAGGCGTGAGTAAAATTCAGAAATCGTAAGGCACTGATTTCTCTTTGGGAACCAATATGTCTTACACTAAGTTCACACAACCTTATACTTGGGCTTAGTTGGCATGTTTTGTAATAAATTCTAAGGCCACTCATCAATAAGCCTATAGGCGCAACTTGGAGCTGAGTTTTCCAATGAGACTGTTTAACAGGGTAAATATATCGGGTGATCTTGGCATTTACTGAGCAAGTTCATTAGGGACATGGGCAAATTCATACCTTACCATTTGAATAGATGATAATATTGGCGTGAATACTGATGGCATATTTGTGTATCATGAATTTATGGTTTAACATATTTTAGACATGTTACCTTAGAGGTCATAAAGGCGATGACTAGACTAGGTTCATGTGGCACATGAACTAGGATTGCATCCATATTCTCTCTCCCTCTGATGACAAAGGGGTCCCCATCACATTTAATGACTGTCATCAATAGATTCATGGCTCTTATGATCTTACGTTGTTGAGTAAGAATTTTTGCACCAAATAAAAACTTGGACAAAAAATGAAATACATGTCACGATGCAACAATGCACACTTCGACTTTATTATCTGAATTCAAATAAATTGAAAAAAATTCAAATCTAACTACTATACATGCTCCTTTGGACTAGATAAACATTCCTTTAGCTCACTTATGAGAAATATAGGGTTTCAGGCGAGCGACATTCACCCATACTGGCTGAAGTATACCATCGAGTTGCGTGAGTCTGACTGCTACATAGGGTCGGATCTCCACAACTATAAATGGTCCCAACCAATGCATGTGCAACTTGCCTAGATGTTTCTGGTATCAACTGTCATAAAGTAGGACCTTATATACTTGTGTAGATGTTTTAGTCTTAATGTGTCTATCATCCCAAGATTTATGCCTTGCTTTCTCAACTGAATGATGAAAGTCTGCTAAAACCTTGGTCTCATCAACTTCTTGCAAATCCACAACCCTCTACATGATTGATTCATCCTCTGACATGTGTGTAATATGTACAATGTATAGACTTGATGTAATTAACTTTGTAGGTACCACAACCTCTTTCCCACATACTAGCTGGAATGGAGTATACTTGTGTATTTTCTTCGTGGTTGTTATGTAAGCCCATAAAATGGATAAGACTTTGTCATCCCAATATTCCATGTTTTCACAACAAACCTTTGTTAATCCTCTCTCCATAATCTTATTAAATTCCTCTACCATGACATGGGCTTGTGGATGATAAGGTATACTTTTATGATGTTGGATTAAGAATTTTTTTGTAAGATTTTCTATTGTACTATTGATAAAATTACCACCTTGATCACTGGTCAGACTCCTAGAACATCCAAACCAAGTGATAATTATTTCAAAAATAAACTTATCAGTAGTATCGTTCCGAAAATCCTGGACAACTAATACCTCATCCCATCATGTAAGGTAATCGGTTGTGGTAATAATATACTGGGTTTTTTAGTGCTTAGCCAAGGGGTTAATCGGCCCAATGAAGTCAACGTCCCACTTCTCAAATGCTTGCATAGCTCGAACTGGATGAAGAGGAAATTCATCTCATCGTGATGGCTTTCTTACTCTCTAACAAAGGTCACAAGATCTAGAATATTCTATCACATCCTTAAAGAGTGTGGCCCACCATAATCCATCTTGAAGGAATTTCTACGTAGTGGATTTTCCTCCAACATGGCCTCCCGCAACTCCATTGTGGCACTCCCACATTATGTCTTATCTTTCATGGTCTAAGACACACCTCCTAAGGATACTATCTAGCCCCAAATTATACAATTTTTCCATAATCAATTGATAGTCCACTTACCCAACCACCATATGACATTTCTAATTTTCAGAGTACGTTTCTGGGCAGGCTCATATGATTAAGAAGACTTCTATGTCTTCTAGGTATTCTGGTACAACCTCAACCCAAAACATGTCTACATATGGGAGTTGATTATTGAATGCTCCTCCATTTTATCTTGACTCTAATTTGGACAGGTGATCAGGGCCCACGTTGCACCTTCGTAGTTTGATGATTACTTCAAATGAAAATTACTTAAATGGTAACAAACATTGACAAATCCTTCCTTCCAATATAGGCTTGTTAACTAGATATTTTAACGCAGAATGATTAGTGAAAAATTTAAAATGAGAGCATAACAAGTAATGTCTAAACTTCTACAAAGAATAAATGATAGCTAAACCCTCCCTTTCTGTGGTTGTATAGTTGCACTTAACTTGCAACAACTTCTTGCTAGAAAAGTAGATGGGATGATGCATGGCTCCATCTCCTGGTTTCACTAATATGGTTCCTAATGAAATACCTGATGCATCCATGTGCACATGAAATTTGTTTTCCCAGTTCGGAAATATCATACTAGGTGTTGTTATGAGATTTTCCTTTGGGATGTTGAATGCTTTATCACACTCTGGTGTCCATTGAAACACTTTTGACTTATTTAATATATTTTCCAGGGGTGCAGTAATGTTTGCAAACCTTTTGATAAAACTGTGATAGTACCCTATGTGACCCGGCGGGGAGCACAATTGTTTGGCACTCGTAGGCAATGGCATGTTCACAATGACCACAATTTTGGATGGGTCTACCAATAATCCTTCTTGGCATACTATGTAGCCTAACAGATTTCCATGTGGCACACAAAAGATACACTTCATTAGGTTCAAATATATCTGTAATTCCCTATATCTATCAAATATTAGATTTAGTACAACTACATGTTCCTTGAGAAAACTATGTTTCTTCATGCATGTACCAATTTTTTGGAATCAGAACTAGAGAATGGGGAAATACATGAACCCACAAGTGAGATGGTATTTCCATAACTTTCCACTGTCTCATGCGTTATTCAATATGTGTTTTCGAATCAGACTGCCCATTGAAAAGTTGCACAACTTGGAAATCCATCTGCATCTCTAATTTTAGTTACTCCTTATCTTGAAATCTATATTGAATAGATTTCTTCACTTCCTCCTAGTACTTAATCAAAGCTTTGTGACTATCCCACCATCTAGCAGGGGTGTCCTAGCGGGCTAAGTCCAAAACTAGAATCATTTTATCCTCCGCTATATTTTCTTCCATACTAACTAAAAAATTGTTAAGTTATGAGGCACCATCATATCTCAGATGTTCTCTTACCTCAGTTCCAACCCATCTAGATTCTCTGATAGTTATGCATCTCCTTGAAAATATTTCATATACACATTGCTTCCAACTGTCAAAATCTAGTTCTAAATCTTCGTCCACAAATTGTATGCACCTCCAACTCATTGATCCATCATCAGTAGGATTTATGTAGTTTTCCCTCGTTCCTGATGTTACAGTGTATAACTGATCCAAATCTTCTCCTTATATATCCTTTTATGTTGGCTCCATATAGCGAGGGCCTACATATGGATCCAAGGGTTGAACTACCTTGATTTCATCTGATTCAAATGTCATAGTATCCCTCTTTAGGTCAATTATAGAATAATTATCATAGGCCCAGTCAATACCAAGTAGTACAGAATAAGGGTCCTTATCCCCCATGATTTTGATCACCTCAAAATCATCTATAGTATTTACTCCTACAAAATCTATCTCCACATTCTCAAGTCTTCCTATTGCAAAAATACAATACTGATTGGCCATTCTTAACTGGATTGGGGAATATGTCAAATGGGGTTTTCCTAAGACTTCCCAAGTGATTTTATGTAGCATGTTAACATCAGATCCTATATCTAACATAACATGTTCAATCTCAAACTCGTGTAGTTGGGATGCTAATCTAAACTCTTTCCCAGACTGTATTTTCCTTCTTTGCACTCTCTGAGTATTATTTTCAGGGAGATTAGTCCTTATTATAGCTTTTTAAGATTATTCAGTTCCTAGGACTAGGTACAGATCATTGCGCAACTTTTTTGTCAGCTGGTCTTTCCCAAGAATATCAAAATATAACTAAAACCAGTGGTTAACTACATTTTCTGACTTCTCAGGTTGTCTTATCAAGATTACAGTGTTTCGGGGTGTAGTTGGTGAAGAAGGAAACCGTGCCACCTTAGGATAAATGATAGGATGGGGGGGGGGGGGTTATTCCATCTCAGGTTCAACGATACTCTGGAATACTTATATTTCATTTTTAAAGAATATCGTTTGTTTCAGAGGGTCATACCTATCCTCCTTGGGTGGTGATTTCTAGATCTTAGGCACATTATCAACATATGCACCAGTCTTTTCTCCTCCTTGAGTAATGATGTTGAGGTTGGGTATTTTTACTTTAATGAATCTCTTTATCTCTAATATTATAAGATTATGTCCTCATTGACGTACCCGTTCTTTCTATTTCACAATTATCTCTAGGAATTCTTTAGTTGCGTGCCCATTGGTTCTACAATGAGAACACCATGGCCGCCTTAGATGAGTACAATCCATAGCCATGTGACCTTTCTCATCATAATTGTAGCATATAATTGGTTCTATTCCCCCATTTTTTCCTCCTATGAAGTCTCCTCCAACTCCACCTCCTCAACCTCTTCCTTGTCCCTGAGGAGGTTCATTGACCCTGAATGATGTTCAATCCATTTTTTCTGCAAGTGCATCCAACACTCTACATTGATTGGTAGAATGCATGGGAGATGTGTAGAACTCACAATGTATTGTATTCGGTACTATTGAATACTTCTTAATAATGGGGAACTGTCTTGTCCCATGCCCATGAGTTCGACAGATCGCGTAGTACTCTACTGTTGACGATGCTTGATTTCTGGGGAAAGCATGATATGGGGTTGGGATATGGAATGGTAAATTTGCAGATACTTGCGCAACTCCTCCCATGGGTCTTGATGAGGGTCCCATCATATTCTAAGCAGGTTCCATTCCCCTAATCTATGGACATTTAGTCGCTAGATTTATTTCTATGTAACACCTGGTACACCAGACTTGTGGTTGTCCTGGTCTAATTATCGTCAATTCTTGAATCTTCTCTGTCAATGTTGATATTTTTCCTTGTAGTTGTGCCAAATTTTCATCTGCATGGGGTTTGGTCACTCTCAGGATCCCTGGATATCCTTCCATGGCTTCAATCTTCATTGCTTGTTCCAAGGCATCTGTGAAAGTGTCAATCCATTGTTTTGTTAAAGGAATCTATGTCAGAGGTAGAAATCCATGGATATACCATTCTCTTTTATGATCCTCATTAATTGGATGTGCTAACCTCCCTATAGAATCTTTAAACTTTTGACTATATTCCCAAGCTGATTCACCTTCCCTTTGTTTAATTTTGCGTAGATTAGATAAAGCTTGTTATTCTGACTAAGGTAGCTTAAACTCCTCTATGGATTTTATCTATACTTGGCCAAGTGTGAACTCTTGTCCTTGCTCTCCTATAACTCCTAGATCAATATTCTTCATGTACCATTTGAAAGAATGACCTCTCAAGGTAGTCTAGAACTCAACCAATTTATTTGCATATAGAGTCCCTCTAGACCTCCAGATTGCTTTACATAGGAACCAATGTTGTTCAACATCCTCATATCCCTTACCCCATAATTTTGGGTATCGAGCAATCAAACCTCCTACATTACCAGCCATTATTTATCTTACTGATCCTATCAATATAAAACCTAATAGTCCTAGTTGCAATCTAGCAGGGGATCCCAATATCCTCCCAGTATTCACACTTATCGATTGTGACTGACTAATTGACTATAGTGAAACATGAATAGAATAAGAAGGTAGTATAGAATTTACCACTGGTATATAATACACTTGAGGTATGGGTGATTTTGGTTTGGTACCACTAGCTTAGAGGTGGGTTTCTTTGATCTGGGGGGTCTCACTCTCCTCCTCTGGAGTGGTCTTTTTGACTGGATTCTCGATATTTCCTAGTATCGGGGATGAATATTCTCTTTCTTCTATAATATCCATGTTGACTTCCTTTTCCCATGCTTCAACACCTTCTTCTTCTTCTTGTCCACCCTCTTGGGGACTTGCTTCTCTTTGGGTTTCTCTCTCACTTAATCTTTGATTGGTCAGTCTTTCATGTCTTCTCATATTTCACAACTCTTCATTTTGTCCATCCTTGAATTCTCATGGTCTGAATTATTTCTGCAAGTTCTTGAACTATATCATTTATTTCTTTATCTTATTGTGCCACCACTTCTCATCTATGGAAACTCTTTTCAAATATTTCTCATCCCTTGAGTCCATTTCTTGTTGCTCCCCCATTTGTCAAAGAACCCTCTCCTCTCTCTCAGGCTATGTTTCCACCCCAAAATCACCCCACCCCAAGCAAGGGTGTTTAGGAAGCCATCTCTGTCGGTGACATAGTTAGCATCTCCTCCTCCATCAAGAAAACCATAATCCATAGGAAAATTTATCTCAATAGTCTTCCTCTTGTGTTTTTCTTGAAATCTGCTTCTGCTCGTGAAAACGATTGGTTATTCTTAGCTACAAATTCTATAATGTATCCTTCCAATGTTATATTGACCTAGAAATCAATCGCTCGTGTTATTAGACGATCCAGCTAATGAAACACTGCAATCTTCTCTATATCCCAAGAACAGGTCTTCTTGACTTGTTCTTGGATTTCTAAAGCTTCTTGGAGTCTATCTATCTAATGGAAAAATTCTTCCAGAAACTTAACCCAGAATATCTCATACTGGTCACTCAATCTTTCTGAGTAAAATATAACCTCTCATGTATCTTTCACATATTTTCCTCACAGCTCTTCTTCTTTCCATATGAAGGCATCACAATTTTTCTCCCACCACTGGTCAATATCGGATTGATGAATCCATGAAATAATTCTCCCTACAGGTTCCGTTTTAACATAGGTCCCGACAACGAAACCATTTTGTTGGCACAAAACTGATCTAACCAGGGTCCTTCTTAGGTTACCAACAAAAGGTATTGAGTAGTCTAGAGCACTGGCATTTTCATCTTCTCTGGAGAGAAGAAGTCTCACCCGAAGCGCAACCAAGACAAGGCGATAGGGATGGGTAAGGAGAATACTTAGGTAGATTTCTAGAATATTCAAGATTCACCATAGTCTTTCCCAAGATGAACTAACAAGTATTAGATCTGAACTAATGCATGACTAATAATAGAGACAACGTAGTTGCGAAAACATTTGTAAACAACTATAACATATTGATCTCAACATACTTACATTAGTAAAGGAAAATGAGAATTCATAGACATAGATAGAGAATTACACAAAATATTTCAAAATTTTAGGTCCTTCCATATATTATCATCAAAAAATTTCTCAGATACAATTCAATGGATACAATCATCACTCTGTTACAATCTTTCTGGCTCCAAACTCATTCTTTCGATCTCTATCTACCCTTTTCCCAAAAATGGATATTAATTACAATCACAGAACCTAAAAGGATTGAATGGTAATCCCCACTACACCAACCCCTTACAATAATGTCTAACTTGTATATATAAGCTAATACAGATTTTCTGGTTTGAGACTTCGCATGCTTTCTTGTTCTTATTCTGTTGTAACCTCTTTCTCCTTGCTGGTGTTGTGTTTTCCTTATTTCCAACCATTTTTTGTTTCCTCCCTTGCTTTGTTGTCCAACTCCTTTGTGTCTTGCGCAACCTGATAAGAAAAATTGGGACTATGAAATTGCTTGCACAACTTCTTTTAATAAAAAATGAAGGGCCCAACAGGTTGGATGACAGGTTGATTATCAGTGACAAGTTGATAGGTTGATTATCAATGATAGGTTTATTACCACTGACAGGTTGATTACCAGTGAAAGGTTGATTATCAATGATAGGTTTATTACCACTGACAGGTTGATTATCAGTGACAGGTTGATTATCAGTGACAGTGTCAATGACAGGTTAAGGGTGGAAGGAAGGGGAAAGGAAAGGGGGTTGTATCCTCCTTCTAGTTGGAGTAAAATAATACAGGGAGTTGGAAATTACCTCAGGTTGGATCTTTTAAATAATGGGTTCATAGCCTCCCTCTAGTTGGATCAAGAGGATAAAGTGATTTGGATCTTCCTTCTAGTTGGAGACTATAAATCAAGGGATTGGAGCCCATAAAACAGGGGGTTGTAGCCTCCTTCCATTTGGATATGGAGAAATCATGGAGTTGTAGATTCCTTTAGGTTGGAACCTGTAAAAAGGGGGTCATAGTCTCCTTCCATTTGGTGCTAGATAATTTGGAAGTTGTTGCTTCCTATTAATGTAATATTTTGATATATAAGAAATCATTCCATAGTTTTCTCCCATTTGGGTTTCCATGTAAAAATTTGGTGTACTCTATATATGTGGTTATGTTGTTGTGCATTGTTTATGGTTATATGTTTTTGATATGTTAAATGCAATCATAAGTGAATGGAATCATTGATAAATTACATGTTCTCATTAAAAGTGGTAAAAAGTGATCAATACAGATTCACTCCCCCCATCTTAGTATCAATGAATATTCCAACAATTGGTATCAGAGAAGGTTCCTTTAGAATCAGTCTAACCACTAGAAGGTAGATCATAGATTTCACTAAGAATGGAGTGCCAATGTTTGATGGTCATAATTAAACCTTATAAAATAAAAGGATGAAAACATTTTTACATGCACAAGGATTTGATGTCTGGAAAGCAGTAGTAGATGGATATACAACACCTGCCACTCCTCTAATGGTCAAGCATGGAAATAAACTCACTTAAAACAATTTGAAGGATAAAATTACTATTCTAGGTAGTCTGGTTGATTCAGTATTTATCAAAGTTATGCATTGAGATGCTATAAAGGATCTTTGGCACAAACTTCAAAACATTTACGAAGGAGATTCAAAGTAAAAGGGGCCAAGATTCAAACCTATATAGGAAAATTTCAACAACTAAATATGAAGGAAGATGAAGATATTATAGCCTCTTTTCTGTGAATTCATGAAATAGTGAACTATATTAAAGTCTTGGGAGAAGAAATTAAAGAATCCATGTTTGTTCAAAAGGTATTAAGGTCTCTTCCAATGATATTTGATCCTATAATTTCAGGCCTAGAAGAAAGAACATACTTTCTACATTGAGCATGTACGAGTTAAATGGGATCCTTACAACTTATGAAATGAGAACGTAGTAGGATAATCCACCGACGAAGGAAGCATATTACAAGGAACCCAAGAAGACAAAGAAGAATAAACAAAATACAAAGTCAAACTGCAGATGCAAGAATGATTCATAAGAAGATGAAGAAATGGCTAACTTCATAAGAATGTTGAAGAGAGGAATAAAAAAGTACGAAGGTATGCTTCCATTAAAGTGTTTTAATTGTGGAAAAAATGGTCATGTTTCTACTTAACGTCCTTATGATAATAATTCATATATTGATGAAGATGAAATTTCCAAGAAAGAAAAGAAATATCAAAAGGGAAACAATAAAGGAGATAAGAAAAGTCTTCAAGAAAATTCTCTACTCAAGAGAAGACAGTTCCTCATCTAATGAATATGATGATAGTGACAATGACTCAGAAAGAGTGCTCTTCATGGAAATGGAAACTTAGAAATGAACCCCTAAAAGTGAATAATAATGTGAAGTAGCCCTAAAAGTTAATAATAATGTGAAGTAGATATTGAAGTAGAATTAATCAACACCTTAAGTGAGCTAGAAAGGGAAAGGAAGAAAAGAAATACATTCAAGGAAGAATTGGTCAAACTAAAAGAAACTTTTCAAAATCCCAAAGAATTTTCTTATTTAAAATACAGAGTAAAAGAAGCAGAAAAGAGAGAGATGATTTTGACAAGTCATAATAAGGAAATATCTAAATATTTAAATAAGATTGAAGCACAATTAAATCAACAATAAAGAAGACTTGAAGAAGAAATCCTTTCCTTGAAAACCCAACTTGAAGAAGTAAAGAGAATGAAGGAAGTAATGAAGATCCAAATGAAAAGGAATAAAGAATATTTTGAGAATCTTGAAGAAGAAGTTGTATCATTGAGGTTTGAATTCAACACACTAAATAACAACTTGAAAATATCTCAAGCACTAAAATAGATTCTCAAAATTCAAAGGCCATGTTATGATAAGTATCGATTAGGATACAAGAAAATTCATTTTGATAAAGGTTCAATCTCCATGACAAAAGAAGTAGAAAAAAAGAGTTATGAAGAAGTCATTAGAAGTATCAAGCATTCAAAGAGGAATATCCAGGTAATGGAAGAGGATAAGTCTAAGTAGCATCCATTGCAAACTAGAGAACTATATTTTGGGTAGTCTGAAATGTTTGTTTGCAAATTTTAGGATTCAAAATGATTCGATGACATAATGTCTCAAGACAAATTGGTGGACATATTTGATTTATGATGAAAAGAAGAAATATGAAGTGATGAATTGCATCAGATTGAAAGAAATATTCATAAGAGAAACGTGACAGATAGTTCAAGAGTGTGTGCAGTTATGTAGAAGAATCATGGACAATTGTTATGACATATGGATAGAGATGATTTGACAAGACTTGAAGTCAAGTAATGAAGGAATCTTAACATGAATGATTTTCATATACATCATTATATTACAGTAACAAGAAGCACCAATGGACAAAAAGAATCATAAGAGAAGAAGAAAACATATACAGGAAGCCCCACATGGATCTACATGACATCTTGCAAAAGAATATAGGGGGTAGAGAAATTATCAGAGGTAGTTACCCTTAATGTCAAAGGAGAAGAGAAGCAACAAAAGGGAAGACAAAGATCAGAAGCATGAAGAAAATGGGAGTATCCCCAAAGAGGATTACCCTTTTCCGTTGATATCAAAGGGGGAGAGAAACATGAGGAGAAAAATATTGGAAGTATTGGTCATGGGTGGAATATGAGTGTTTACATCAATAAAAAAGGGGGAGATTGTTGGAAAGTTAGTTTTCATTGATGTCAACCTTGTATTTCAACTCTAGATGAAGTCTAGGAGCATTGATGTCAACCATAGAGGAATCATGTTAACCCTAGAAGAAGCCTCTAGAAGTGATGGGTTTTCTTGAAGGAATAAGTGATGGGTGTATTTGGAGAAGTATCAAAATTAGTCCCCTTATGGCATAACTTTAAGAATGGCCCTCACAGGAAGAAACTTTGAAGAAGTCTACAAGAATCCCTCGAAATATGGCTAAGTGGTTAAGTGGTTGAGAATCCCCAAAGGTGTGTTAATGAAAGTCAAAGTTGTTTAAAGAAAATGAGGATGGATGACATGGAACATGCATGAAAAACCCTCATAGATGGACAGTCCTTGTCATTTCATTCCTAATGGTAGGCGGTACACCACATGTTTATTCAAAAATAAGTATCCAAATTAGTCCCTTTATGGAATATATTTAAGGATGGCCCTCATGCGATGACGATTTGAAGAAGTCTACAAGAATCCTTGGAAATATGGCTAAGTGGTTAAGTGGTTGAGAATCCCCAAAGGTGTGGTCATGAAGCCTGAAGTTGTTTGACAAAAAATATGATGAAGGACATGGAACTTGCATGTAAAACCCTCATAGATCGATAGTTATCATCATGTTGGTTCCAATGATAGGTGGTACACCACCTGGTTCTTCACGGTTGAGGAGATATGACCTATTGAAGTTGGAAGCCATGAAGTATGGTTAGGAAGCCCCTAAATGGTTGCAACAAGAAGTTACAAGTCATTAATTGAAGGGTAAAATGGTTATAACAAGAAAGTAAAGCCAGTCCCTAAGTTAAGGAAATAATTCACTTGGAAAAGTATAAATACACTTCAATAAGCATCTGATTCATATATAAGCAAGCTCAATGAATACGTATCAAGTAAACAAGTGGTATATTGGAGAATATTAGGTAGTGAGTCTAAAGTATAAAAGAAATGGAAAAGGTATTCAAGTTTTAGATGGGAGAAGGGTTCTCTGATAAATCCTAATTAAGTTTACCCCCACAAGTCAGGCAAAGAGTACCCTATAAGGACCCCCTGTGGGTTTCCTTAGGCTCATCATGTGAGGCCCCGTGAGATAACTAGCCTTATTCCAACAAGGTTTAAGGAAAATTGAAGTAAGGTGTCATTTTCTATTGATGTTGAAGCTAAGTAAGGGTCTGTGATTTGAGATCTGATATACTAGGTATTGCAGAATGTAAGGTATGCTTTCTATGTTCTAAAGTTCATATATCGGTAGTTATGGTATATGCTTAAGGCATATTATGAACATCTTTGGAACATGGATAGAGGAATATATTGGTGATATTTTGGGATATGGTTTGTGATATATCTTGGATATTTTGATATATGGTTTGGTATATTTCATGGTGATGTTGACACATGCTTGAGGCACATCTTAGTGTTGTTATAACACATGTTTGAGGTATATACATTGGTTATTATGGAACATGTTTGATGTGTATACATTAGTTGTTTTGGTAAATTCTTGAGGCATGTCTTGGAGGCCCTTTTATCACATGGATGCATATGTTTGAGGCACATATCATAGATGGTTTTGCACATTCTTAAGGAATAATTTTGGCATGTGGTTTGAGGATCATATTGGATATTGAGAACATGGTTTGAGATTTACTTTGGTAAATGTTTACATGTTTGAGGAATATTTTGGTACATGGTTGATGGATGTTATGGTACATAATTTAGTACATCGTTGATGGATGTTTGAGGAATTTATTGGCACATGGATTATCGACATGGAACATGCTTGTTACATGGATGTTATGGGACACATAGCTTAGCACATGATTGGTGATATTGGTATATGATCTATGTAACTGGATCTAGTTTTAGCTGATGATGATTTTGATGATGAGGTATCAATATTAGTGATAGTGACAGTGACAAAGACAGTAACAAGGAATGTGGCAGGTTGGATGGAAGGATGATTATCAATGAAAGGTTGATTATCAGTGACAAGTTTATTATTACTTAGTGGTTGATTACCAATGACATGTTGATCATTAGTGACAGGATGATTATCTATGACAGTGTCAGTGATAGGTTGAGTCTACAATTATATTTTAGGGAAAAAGGAAGGGGAAACGAAAGAGGGTTGATCCTCCTTCTGGTTGGAGCTAGAGAATACATGGATTTGTAGCTTCCTTTAGATATGAGTCTATAAATTAGGGGGTTGTAGCCTCCTTCCTTTTGGAGACATAGAATACAGGGAGTTGGAGCCTGTAAATCAGGGGGATGGATCCTCCTTCCAGTTCGAACTCGAGAACTCAGGGAGTTGTAGCATCCTTCAGGTTGGAGCCTGTAAAAGGGGGGTTGGAGCATATTTCCAGTTGGTGATATATAATTTGGAAGTTGGTTGTTCCTATGAATGTAATATTTTGATATATAATAAATCCTTAAGTAGTTTTTTACCATTTGGATTTCCACATGAAATTTTAGTGTACAGTGTATTTGTGGTTATGATGTGATGCACTGTTTATGATTATATGTTTATGATATCTTAAATGCAATCATAAGTGAATGGAATCATTGATAATTACATGTTCTGATTAAAAGTTGTAGAAAGTGCTCAATACTAATTTATCCCCCCCTCTCAGTGTTGGTGAATATTCCAATAGTGTTGTTGTTTCATGAGTTTCTTAAATGATTTCATATATGAACTATTTATGTAAATGTTATTTAAAATTCTTATTCATTTATGATTTTTAATGGATACAATTGTAATTTTATAGGTTCAATATGAAACTATTTTTTGCTCAACCTATAGCTTTATTGTTTTAATATATTATTGATTGACATGAACTATTTTTTCATTCTATAATACCATTTTATGTTGTGTCTATATCTTATAATTGATCCTATAGGATAGGTTAAAAATAGTAAGATTATTTTTTTTTAATTTGTTTTAATTAGATTAGAATTATAATTAATCAGAATTATTTGGGGGACAATTTATTATATTTCCCTCTTTCTTTTAATTCATAGTGGAATCTAGGACCACATACCAATTGGAATTTTCCATCTCAAATGAGAGTGAGTCTAATTGGGACTCATGATCGAGCATTTTCCCTTACATTCTTGAGATGTCATTTGGACCTATCAATAGTTGGTACTATAATGTACTTTTTAACCCACATGAGTCCATTTTTGTGTGTTATTTGGGTGCATAATTAGATTCATTTTTTCCAAGTATGGGATCATGGTTGATACCTTGAAGGTTGAGGTGATCGTTATGTTGCCTTCTCCTTATAATATTATCCAACTCCAAGTTTGCAATGGGGGGGAAACTTCTTTTGTAGGCTCATTTTCAACTATGTTGAGATACAAGATGTTTTATGCATTTGTTGAAAAATGTTGTTTCTTTTGTATGCAATGACCAAGCCCAATAATCAGTTGACGCCTTGAAGAAGGCATTGATGTCAACCCTATTGTTGATCCCTCTTGATTATGGTTAAGAACTATTTATATATATCATAGCCTTCAAGTCCAAAATTGGTATGGTTCTTGTCCAAGAGGATAATGTGCACAAAGAGCATGTGGTATACTAACTAAACTAAGGCATCTCTAGTCTAGAGATATAATATTCACATGTGAAAAAATTGGCCTTTATGGTTATTCATGTTGTCCAACATTTATGCAATAATTACATACTCTTGTGAAATACCACTTTTATTTATGAATCCAACTTAACGCATCACGTCTTGAGATGTCAAATAATTTGGGGAAAATACTCGAAGTGGATTTTTATCTTACAAGAGTTTGACCTTTAGTTCATTTATTCCGAGTCCAAGAAATATTTGGATTTCACCAAGCTGATGTCCAAACTTCCCGTAGTTGATGATGAACCCATCGATAATGACTCATTTACTAATGGAATATTATTTCGCATTGAATTTTCTGACCCCTAATACAAGGATGTCCTAGTATATCTCCAAACCTAGAATTTTCATCCTAAATTATCCTATGAAGAGGAACAATGCATATGCCATCATCATAGATAGTAACTCATCATTGATGAAACTCTTTCTTGTCAAGGGTTTGATTTGGTTATACATCAATTTATTTTTCATGAGGAAGTTGTGAAATTTCTAAATGACTACCATGCTGGAGCATGTGGTGGTATTCTCTCTAGGAGGCCACTTCCTACAATATTTTGCATACATGATACTTTTATCCTACAACCTTCAAGTATTGTATGAATTCGGTCTAGAAGTATTTCCCCTATCAAATATTTAGTTAGAAATTGCACACTCATCCTACTATGTTACATCTCATGGCTTTTATTGGTCCCTTTTACAAATGGGGGATTGATTTCATGAAATATAAGCCTATATTGACTAATGGCCATGGCTATGTCATCATGGTTGTTGAAGACTTCACCAAGTGGGCCAAGGAATTTCCTACATTTTCTAACAATGGTACCAATATGTATTTATCCGTATTCAATCACATTATGGAATAGATTGGTGTACCGAATACTATTGTGAAGGACCATGGATCCCATTTTCATAACAAGATGATGAGCAATCTAGTTTCCATGTTGGGTTTTCTCCATGAGAAATCGACACCTTATTATCCTTAGTCAAGTGGTCAAGTTGAGGCTATTAATAACGCACTAAAAATCATGATCTAGAGGATTCTAGGGAAATATAAGACTAACTAGTATCTTATGTTAGTTTCAAGATTATGGGATTACCAAACCTCAGCCAAGAATTCCACCAGGTTTACACCATTTCAACTCATTTATGGAGTGGAGGAATTCTAGCTAATTGAAAGTGAAATTACATAATTGAAACTAACCATAGGACTCTTTCTCGATTCTTCCATTGAGGAAGAACATCTCTTTTATTTATCCCATCTTGATGAAAATGTCATGATCTTGAATTAGCCAATGAGACTCATAACAAGCGTGTGAAATCCAAATATGACTAATTGGTTTAACCTCATGTATTTACAAAGGGTGAACTAGTTTTGGTCTATGACGAGGACCATGAGACATTAGGAGCAGGTAAGTTTGAACTTCTATGGCATGGTCCTTACATTGTTAAAAATTTCTTGCACAAAGGGGCCTATGAGTTAGTTGACTATGATGTAAACCCGCTTTCAAAGCCTCATATTGAGCTCTACCTAAACAATTATTATGCCTAGACCACTTTGCCACATGATGATTCATATATAATGTATTTTTAGATTTTGGCATTGTGTGACTTTTATTTTATGTGTGTGTTTTTTCATAGCTCGATGATTATCATGCTTCATGCTTGATTTTTAAATGTCAATATCTGTGTTGGTCTATGTAGGCTTCATATATGGCACCATCTGTAGTACCTGAAACACTTCTTCTTTCATTTCGTTGGTGATATTATTTCCCATGGATGAACTAGTGAGTTAAGGGGACACTTTTATTGGTCCTACAATAAACAACATTCTAGAGCAGAGTGTAGTCATCGAACTCTTGTCCAAGAAACTTTCTCTTGGCATTCACAGGTTAGGTGTTAGGTTTGATTCCCAACTAGTGGTTTATTAATTTAATCATTCTTATCTCATCAGGAGCCCTATGTTTCTTCACAAGTATTTGAGGGTTAATATTATTGAAAGGGACATTGATTATATTGATTGTGAACATACTCCAAAAGGGTTTAATGCATTGGATGATTTGTTGGATAATTACATATTAGATTGGAAATTTTCATATTAATTAAGCATTTTTAAAAATAATGCATGTACATACACATGGGTAGCATTCACATCAACAGAAAACCATAAGTATGAGAAAAAAAAAACAAATACACACACACACACATATATATTGTTGAGCTCATAATTATAATGAGAAACTAGGGGGTGAATCAGTATAAGGACATATTTTTATTTTTAATATTCATAAACCATAATCAAGAAATCACATAAACATAACAACTAGAAGACACAATATTTAAGATGGAAACCCTTTTGGGAGAAAACCACAAAAAAGTAATTTTATAAATTTGCAGACACCAACCTATGGTTACAAATGTTTGTATGTAGCAACCTACTAGAGACACCAAACCCAACTGTTGTTTGTAGGCACCGACCTAATAGAGCCACCAATCCCCTTGGTTGTTTGTAGGAACTTACCTATTGGAGACACCAATCCATATAATTTTTTTTATGTAGGAACTAACCTACTTACACATTTACAAGTTCTTCATATGCAATTCCTTCACTGGTCTTCTTTTTGCTTCTGTCTTCACAAAATATATATTTTTTCTCATTACTTCTTCTTTCATAGGATATGCTCTATGCTCACTACTTTTTCTTTCACTCTACCTTCACCATACATTATTGCTTATTCTTTTACTTCTACCTTAGATATTCCTTTACAAGTTTTTCTTGCTAGAATGTCAGATCTATTTTTCTAGAACACCAGATCTATTTCTAGAACACCATATCTGATATTTACTAATATTTTATCATCCCTCCTTGAATGATATTTAATCATCCCTCCTCAAGTGATATTCATAAGAATATTACATTTTCACCCACACATTTTATTTCTCCAAAATCTCTTCTACTTTTATACTTTACYATTAGTTATACATGAAAAGCCATGTTCAGTTTAGAAGGCACAACTTTTATTAAATAAATGATTAATTTCYCCTTTATTCTTTTTTTTCAACATACCATGGGTTTTAAAACCATGTGMAAATACGATGTGTACTTTTTATCCACTTTCACTTTTACCTTTTTTAATCCACTTTCATGTTTGCTCCACTTTTATGTAACTTCATTTCTAATCCACTTTCATSTTTTACTCCACTTTTACGTAACTTCATTTCTAATCCACTTTCATTTTTTTCTTCACTTTTATGTAACTTCATTTCTAATCCAATTTTACTTTTGTATTTATTAAAGTCCATTTCATTTGAATATTTATATGTGAATACTTACTTACCTTTGACATCAATGAAAATAATTTATTCAACAATATCCCCCTTTGTCATTGATGGAAACCTTGTACTAAAAAGCACRTAATCATACATAAATAGAAACAAGTGTCCCTTCTCTACAACTCTCCCTCTATCCGTGATTATCCTCCCCATGTCTGCAACTCTCCCCCTATATATAATTCCCTCCCTTTGACATCAATGGAAAACGAATGCTCCCCTGTGTTTTGATTCATTACTGACAACATAAGAAGGATATCACTCCCAATGTTCGTCTGAGATATGCAAACATTTATCTAGGAATGGTTTTGGTAACAATATCTACAACTTGTTCAAATGTATTCTAGATTGACAATTTTTTCAACTACCTTCTCTCTTAGGAAGTGGTACTTGATGGGAATATGCTTCGTCTTTGAGTACATAAAAGGATTCTTTGAAATCTTGATTGCACTTGTGTTTTCATATATGATTGAGATTGGTTGATCATATTCTACCTTCAAATCTTGCATTGTTTGATTCATCCATAGGAATTGTGTGAAACATGATGCTGCTACAATATATTCAACTTATGTTGCATATAGAGAGACTGAGGACTATTTCTTACTCAACCAAGACACTATATTTTTTCCCAGAAAGAATGGTCCTCCAATTGTACTTTTTCGATCATCAACACTTCCTACCCAATATGCATCTATATATGTTGTTAGAGTAAAATATTCACCTCTTTGGTACCATAAGCCATAGTCCAAGTTTCACTTTATATATTTGAATATCATTTTCATTGCTTGCACATGGGTTTCTTCTTCAAGATCCACTTCTCCATTTGTTTCACCATTTCCCTCTTCTTCGGAATCCAACATTTCTTTAGCTTCATCAATATTTGTGGCTTTGAAAGAGACTTCCCTTTTTTATGGTTTTTTGTTTTTTAGTCCTCATTTCATATGCAGTGAGGATCTCATGCAATTCATCTATTGTTAATTTATCAAGATCTATTTTTTCCTCAATGGTAGAAAATTTGCCATCAAATATTAAGGGGAGTGACCTCAACACCTATTGCGCAATTGAAATATACCAGATGAATAATAATATGTGGAAAAAAAATATTTAGCAAGAAGTAATGGAACAACAAGATTATAGCTAGAACAATACCATACTAATACCATAAATAACACCTTTATTAGAGATAGAAATGTTCACTTTCCTCTTTGAGGGGGAAACCTCCAATAGAGTAGAGCTCTATTACAATAAAATCCAAGACAAGAATATCCAATTATTCCTAATCTTATTTATATTAATTCTACCTTCGAAGGAAACTTATAGAGGAAGATATTTCTAGAAACAAAAGATTCTATTAGGTCTTCTTAGATTGACTTATTATCCTTTATTTATTATGCATTATTAACTAATGTCATCCTTTATTACATAGAAAACATATCCTACTAACTAATTACCCATGGAGAGGGCTTGGAATCAAATCCTAACATTCCCTCCCCCTTCAAAATAAGCCTTATCCTCAATGATGTAGGTGTGGAAACAACTGGAGTATAGCCGTTGGTTCCCAGGTCAAATCCTTTTGTGATGTGTACTTCCAATGGATCAACACTTCTTTGATAATTCGACCATGCAACTGACATTCACAGTGTTTGAGGACTGTGTTTGGTTGGAGCCAAAGGGATCCTTCTTCATATAATTCCAGAAGGATGGTTTGGACCCTACAATTATGTCCCACCACTTTCTTCACAAATCAAACATGGAACACCAGACCAATTTTGGAGGTAGCCAAAAGGGACAATTTGTAGGCCACTGAACCAATACGCTCGATGATTTGGTAGGGCCCATAAAACTTGGGTGCCAAATTGTAACATCCCTGGGATTTTAGAGATGTTTGTTTGTAAGGTTGGAGCCTAAGAAATACCTAATATTCTTCTTGATAAACATTTTTTAATGATGTTGTTTCACATGTTTATTCATGCGATTTTGGGCCATGTGGAGGTTATCCTTTAGATCCCCAAGGGTGGTTGTGCAACCTTGCAACATTGTATCAATATATTGGAACTTTTATTTTCTTGGAAGATAGTTGGTTATTGTAGGGGGATGTTGGCCATACACAACTTTATATGGATTCATTTTAGTGGTCGTATGATAGGAAGTATTTTACCACCATTCTTCCAAGGGGAGCCATTGCACCCATTGGTTTTGTTTGTCTGAAGAAAAAAATCGCAAGTAGGTTTCCAAACATTTGTTGACCACCTATGTTTGATTTTCAAACTAGGGGTGATAGATTATGCTCATGTTCCATTGGGTTCCCTAAAATTTAAATAACTATTTCCAAAATGTGCTTGTGAAAGTGGGGTCACAATCAGATACAATAGAGGTAGACATGCCATGTAAATTGAAAATATGATCAAGGAAAACTTGTACTACTTGTGATAGTGTGAAAGGATCGGATAGGCACAAAAATGGGCATCCTTATAGAGGTGATCAACCACCACCATGATGACAGACTTGTTCCCGGATTTAGGAATTCCCACTATAAAATCCATAGAGATTTTTTTCCATATAGAAGTTGGAATGGGTAGGGGTTGTAGGGCATCTGGAGACTTGATAGTTTTACCTTTATTACATTGGCACACATCAAATTATGTTTCAATGTGAAGGATATCCTTCTTCAATCCTGCCCAGAAAAAATAATGATGGGAACGAGCATATGTATTTTGGAAGCTTGAGTTACCTACAATAGTTTATGAGTGCAACTCATTTAAGATTTGTGAATTGAATGTTGAATAGGGTGAGATAACCAGGTGGTCCTTATATCTGATAATATTGTCCTCCCAAGTGTACTCGATGGGAGGATTAGGGTCCTCTTGAAGGTGTTGAATTAACATGGAGAGAGTCAGGTGTGTTAGACACTCTTGGTGTACTTGTTCAATCCAATCAGGGACCGATAAGGATAAGGTGAAGAGGGAGTTATATTCCTCATGTTGGCATGATAATGCATCAAACACTATATTATATTTTCCCTTGTTGTATATAATTTCATAATTACAACCCAACATTTTGTTCAACCACTTATTTATTCTAGGGAGGATAGTCGCTTCTTTAAAAAACAAATTAGACTATGGTGATCTTTTTTGATCTAAAAATGATGTCCCAAGAGATATACCTACCATGTTTGCACCGCATGGAGAATGACCATCATTTATTTTTCATACATAGATCTGGCCAGATTGCGGCCACTCAACACTTGTCTAGTAAAGACCAAAGGTATACCCTCTTATGGGAGAACTGCACCTATACCAGTGCCAAAAGCATCTGATTCCACCACAAAGGTTTTGTTGAAGTCAAGAGATACTAGGAAAAGAGTAATGCATGTGGCCCTCTTTAATTTTTTGAAGGATTTCTCATTAGTAGGTTTCCAATGAAATGCATTCTTCTTAAGAAGGTCAGTCAATGGCTTAGAAATTTTTCCATAATGGTGGACACATTTCTTGTAATATCCCGTGAGACCAAAAAAAAACCCTTAGGCACTTTAAGGTCTTGGATAATGTCCCTTCCTACATATCTTGTATCTTTTTGGGGTCCACTTTTACCCCTTCGTGACTGACAATGTGTCCCAAGTATTCCACTTCACTGGCTCCAAATGAACATTTGGTATTTTTGACAAACAATTGGTTTTCCTGTAGAAAGTGAAGGAATTTGTCCACACGAAGAAGGTGGCTATCCCAAGTGTGGTTTTAAATGAGGATGCCATCAAATAAATTCAAGAAAAACTTCTAAAGATAAGGTTTCAATAATTTATTCATGAGACTTTGCAAGGTGGAGGGGGATTTTAAGGGCCAAAAAGCATGGCTAAGAATTCATAATGTGCTTCATGAGTTTTGAAAGAAGAATTCATAATATCTACCTCTTTCATACACATATGGTGATATCCAGAGTGAAGGTATAATTTGGTGAATACACAAACACGTTGGAGTTCACCCAAAAGATCATCAATGACAGGAATGTGAAACTTATCTTCGATGGTCAGTTTATTCAGGGCACATGTGCCAAGTACCTTCTTTATTTAAGGTTGTTC
>ML787837.1:368452-403398 GCA_009831015.1 Picea engelmannii | reverse complement strand
TTTGGCTAGGAAGAGGCATGAGTTGGCCTGATGCTAGGTAAACCTGTGTGGTGCATTTTTGGGTTATAACAGCCCTAGAAAAAAGAGGAGGAAATGTGATTAGAGATCCATCTAGGGAGTGGGTTGAAGATCTTATAGCTAATTGGGATCTGGAGGATATTAAGCCTGCTAAAGGGATTTACACTTGGACAAATAGAAGGCTAGGCCCAAGACATATTGCTTCCTGTCTTGATCGGTTTTTGGTCCAACAGTCCCTCCATCTCCAAGGGATGGATCCTATTTCTTCTATTATAGCTTTCAGCGCTTCTGATCATAAGCCTATAGCGCTCTCCTTTGTCAAAGATAAAAATATGGGTCCTATTCCTTTTAGATTCAATCCCTCTTAGATATCTATGGATGGTTTCTTTGACATTGTAGCTCTAGCCTGACACACTAATGCTAGAGGGTCAGCTTTCCATGTATGGGATGAAAAGCTACAAATCTTGAAAAAATATTTGAAAGATTGGGCTAAATAGCATAAGACGCCAAAGCAGCAAAGGCTAGAAGCTGAGAAGGAATTGGAAGAATTTCATTTCAGATAGGAAGGTTATCTAGACCAACCTACAAAGGATAAAGAATTACTTCTTCACAATACACTGCATGATGCCTGCTGACTCGAAGAAAGTTACTAGAAAATCAAATCAAGAAACCGTTGGCTGCATGACGGGGACAGAAATACCAAGTTTTTTCACAAACAGACTGAGATAAGAAAGCATTTTAATTATGTTCCTAAGATTGAACATCTGGGAAATCAGCTCACTGCCTTCGATGAAATTAAAAAAGAAACTCATAATCACTTTAGGGAGATATATTCGGAGTCATCTCCTGAATTAAATCTCAGCAATTTGGAAATTTTAGATCATATCACTTCTCTAGTTTCAGACCATTCCAATGCTCTGCTTATGCGCCCTGTCTCTCTGGAAGAAGTCAAATCTTTTGTTGAATGTATGAGCCCCGATAAAGCACCTAGGCCAGACAGGTTTACAGCCCGGTTTCTCATCTCTTGCTGGACCATCATCCATAGGGATCTTCTGAAAATGGTCAAGAAGTCTCAATCATGCAATAAAATTAGAGGAGGAACTAATTCCTCTTTTCTTGCTCTCATTCCTAAGGAAAAAGGAGCTTCATCCTTTGTAAGATTTCGTCCAATTTCCCTATGCAACATTGGATATAAATTCATCATGAAGGTTTTAGCCAACAAGTTGAAAGTTGTTTTGCTGGGCATTATTCCTGAGAACCAGGGAGGATTTATCCAAGGAAGGCATATTGCTGACAATATTGTCCTTGTTCAGGAAGCTATTCACTCTAGCATCAACAGAAAGGAGAAAGGTATGGTAATTAAATTAGATTTCACTAACGCCTTTGACAGGGTTCGACATGCCTTTTTGTTTCAGGTAATGAGAAGATTTGGATTTGACCCTGGAGTTCTCTCTTGGGTTAAAGCTTGTATAAACGTGTCCTGGATCACCCCCCTGGTAAATGGAAGAGCAGCTGAATTTTTCCAGGCCTCGAGGGGTCTGCACCAAGGGTGTCCCCTTTCTCCCTTGTTGTATGCTATTCAAGTCGTCGCTCTTAGCTTTCAATTGGAACACAGTAGAATCCATCAAGATCTTCTAGGACTAAGGATCGTTAAAGGGGTCAAAGAAGTTAATCACACCCAGTTTGCTGATGACACTTTTCTCCTTGGAGGAGCGAGCCCAAATGTAGAAAAAAAGTTCAAAGCGGTTCTGGATGACTATCAAGATGCTTCGGGAAGACTAATTAAATATTCCAAGAGAAAAATATTTAGCTGGAATTGCTCCCTGATTGAATTGCATAATCTGGCTCGAATTCTGAAAATTGAAGGGAATTACCTATGGACAGATTTCACTTATTTGGGAATCCCAATCTTCAATGCAAAACCGAAAGTCTCCAGTTGGGGCTCGTTGATTGAAAAGATGGAAGCAAAAATCAAAGCATGGGGAGCATCTTGGCTGAACTTAGCAGGGAAAATTGTGCTCCTTAAATCCGTTCTAGCTAGTATGCCAGTCTTTCAAGGCTCTCTTCTTCTAGCCCCAAGTACAGTTCTTGGAAAAATTGAAGTTCTCCTGCGGATATTCCTGTGGAAAGGGGGGAAGAATAATGAAAATAGACTCCCTCTGGTTAACTGGACAAAGGTCACAGCTCCCTTGTTGGAAGGTGGGTTGCAGCTTCGAGACCTTCGTGCTCAAAATTTAGCACTAGGAGCAAAGCTACTATGGAATATGGTCACCGAGAATTCAACCTGGAGTAAGCAGGTGCTCTGGAAGAAATATTTTTCTGGATCAAGACTTTGATGTTTGGATAAGAGTTTGAAAGTGTTTAAGGGGTCTCCCTTTTTCTTCCTTTGTTCGAAAGCTTTGTCCTTCTTCTCTCAAGCTCTTACTTGGTCTCCAGGAAATGGTAAGAAAATCAGGATTTGGGAAGACTGCATCCTCGGACATCCCCCACTTGGGACCTTGGAAGGAATGGAAGGGATAAGGAGACACCTCACAAGTACCGGGAAAACTACATTATCATCCATTTCCAGATGGACTTCGGATGACAAACAACTTTGGGTAGGATGGGAAATACCGGAATGTCTGTCTCATTTATTAAATGAACAAGCATTTCTCTTCCATTCTTTGGAGGGGAAATCTCCTATAGATAATCATCTGAAGGATGCTAGATGTTGGGGATCCAAATACGGGATTTATTCAGTAGCTTAAGGGTACAAATGCATCAAAGCTATCCCCCATGCGCCCTCCTCTCCAGGGGTCTGGAAGTTTGTCTGGTCCAGTAAATCCCTTCCCAAAGTTGATCATTTTACTTGGTTATTGGCTCACAATAGTGCTCTTACAACCGAAGTTCTGCACCGGAAAGGCTAGGAAGGCCCTTCCAGATGTCCTCTTTGTTTGGCTAATGAAGAGATGACCTCCCATATTTTTCTCTCCTGCCCCTTCGCCCAAGAAGTCTAGGGCCTTATGACCTCCCCTTGGTCAATTTATTTGCAGTTTGAAGAGGTCTCCTCTCTTTTCAGTAAATGGGCTCTTACCTCCCCTGTTTCCTCTCATTCGAAGGACTTTTTAGGACTCTCATGGTTGATTCTGCCAAAATTTATATGCTGGAAACTTTGGCTTGAACGAATTAATAGGATTTTTCGAGGTATCTGCTCTAGACCCCCTTAGGTAGAGGTCAAAATTAAAGCTCTGATGGGTGACTTTCTACGCTCTCAGCCTGCTAAATTAATTTGTTCCCCTCTCAATTCCTTAGAAGAATCTTGGTTCCTCCCCTTGAACCCAGGTAAACTCTCCGAGTCAGGCCAGGACCCCAAGTTGCAGGCTTGGGAAATCAGAAAGAATAGCACTGAATTCCTGATCTGGAAAAAAAAGTAGGAAGACACCTACTGGTTTTTTACGGTTCTTCAAAAGGGAATCCAGGGAAGGCAGGAGGAGGAGGGGGGATTTTTGATCCCGGAGGAAATTTGATTTGGAAGTTTTCCTGGGGCTTAGGAGTGGAAACCAATAATGTGGCGGAGGCTCTTGCATTATGGCAAGGACTGAACCAAGCCTCACATCTGGGAATTATTGATCTAACAGTTGTGGGGGACTCTAGATTGATCATTCAAGCAGTCATCACTTGAAATCTTCCGCCCTCCTGTCACCTGAAGCAAGTGATGAAACGCATTCTAGCTCTGCTACCAAAGTTCAGTGATATTGGTTTTTACCATGTTCTTCGTGCTCATAACGAAATAGCGGATCAAGTTGCTAATGAAACCGTCTCCATAAGCAAGGGATCTCTTAAACTCAATAATTCTCTTAGTCTGTGTCTTTTTCCCTAGGCGCATTGCCTCAAATGATCTCAGGAGCGATCTGAGCTCTCCTGGGGGAGTTCTAAACGTGGAATGGATACTTTTCAGGAGGAATCTGTTAATACATTTGCATAGGTTGTTGAGCAATGGATTGAGAGATTATATGGCTCCCTTTGAAGGCTTCAGTTCCTCCTCTCAGGACTCATGGGTAGGAACAGAGGACGGGATTACAGATATCCATAGAAGGGTCCGCCGCCGTGGCCAAACTCTTCAGAAACCAGAGGAACGTGAGGGAAATCGTCTGCAGGAGAATGAAACTAGGATGCCTGAGATAACAGAGACTCTGCATGCCAGGATCCTCAAGGAAAAGACTGAGGTGCGTAAGATTTCTGAAGGGCATCATAGGTGCAAGGGAGATCAGATGAAGACATCTGCTGATGTTAATTAAGTTGCTCGGGCTCTGGATTCCAGTGTTTGGTTGTTGTTAGGTGTTAACTTCAGCGCAAGACTGTTTAAGCCTGATGTGTCACTACAGGCTGTTATTTTTTTGGCTCAAGGAAAGATCTTCTTTACTTTCAAGCTTTTAATATGTAAACCTTTTGTGGCTCAGCCACTGTTTTTTATTAAATAAAAAACCTACTCGCTATTGTTAAAAAAAACAATAAATGTTTCATGATACAAATTATGACTTCTCTGGCGTTTCAATCTTTATCTTTTCCTAGAAACAAGAAGAACTGGTGAGTAATGGCGTATTGTTGAGTTGCAGTTGATATTCTCATCAAGGTTCTAATTGTCTAGTGTTTGAAAAAATAATAATCAAATAAATTTAAACGACTAACGGTCATTTTTTGGGGGCATGAGGAAATGGTTTGGGAAAACCTGCTTTTCTCTCTGAAATAGTCCTGGTGGCACCACATATCTCCCAAAAAAAACCATGGTTTTTATTTCGACCCGCTCTCCCAATTTTATCCTCCATGCATCTTCTTCCCTCTGAAATTGTTCTCAACCATTGATCTTGGTACCTTGTGATTTATGATGTGTCGGGCCCGATAAACTAGTGAAAAGGGATAACTCTCGTAGGAAATGGATAAATCTAGCAGGCGCTTATCACATGAGCCCAAATGGATTCCTTTAATCCACTGCTAAAAAATTCAAGCTAAAATGCATCAGATAATCCCTCACTCTAGATATCCAATTTTTCAAAAGTCGTGATGAAATATGTGATTGATCAAGCTTGGAACAACTTGGTGAGTCTACCCAAAAAATGTGATTCCATATCAAAATAGGTACAAACTTCTTCAGTGAACATGGTCCAAGTAGGTATTCCTGGATAAAAATTCTTATGACACTACCACCACTGCCATTTTTCTTGATTTAGGTACAAAAACCCTACATGGAGTTTGGTCTCATCATCCTAAATATTATGGAGGGACAATTATTGTTCCATTTGAGAGATCCACCTTGATGGGTGGGATCCATCAAATTTATGCATGTCAAATTTGGGAACATTATTCCAAGAGTGTGGAGAATACCAAGGGGAGTGGGTGAAATGAGTATTCTCATAATGGGAATGTTGAGGGTCCTCTACATTGGTCTCTACCTACTTACCGTTTGTGAAGGGCTGCATTGATTAGAAGATGGCTTCTTGGATTTTTGTATGGAGCGGGTTGTTGATTGTTTTTATATGGTAGCAGGGATGGATTCCATTTGTGATTCTAATCTTGACAACTTAGTATCCCAGTCTTCTTGGTTCTGATCTCATATGGTTGGCATGCTAGTGGCTTAGGTAGTAGATGAGGTGTCTGGACGAAAATTGGGACCATAAAAAGTGATATGTACTAGGGTGATCAAGACAAAGAGAGGAGTCCAATGGGATAGGTGCCAAATAAGGGTGTCTCAGAAAGGAGTGGGACTGCAGAGAAAAAAAGTCTTAAAAGTGAAGGGTGTTACAACCCTATAATTTATAGGATCAACTAGTGACTAAATTTTTTTATCCTTTTATTGTTTTGGTTGTCAAATGATTTTTCATTCTACAAATAATTTGAGAAAAAGAGAAAGAAAAAGAAAAAGAAAAAGAAAAAGAAAAGAAAGGAAAAGAATAAAAGAGGGCATAAAAGAAATTGGATAAAGCCCCATGCAATAACAGTGACTTGGTTCATATAGTTTAAACATGGCCAAGTCCTTTAAATTGATGTTGATAGGAGTAGTGAATAAGCTTGGCTAAACTGTTTAATCTTAGCCAAGCGAATTAGGTTAGTTAGTGGATAAATTTGACCAAACTGCCTAATCTTGGTCAAATAACCCCAGGATAGAGTAATTTCTTAGTCCAATAGTTTAATGTGGGCTAAATGTCATAGGTAGTTAGGTTAGAACATAGGGTAGTTTTCTTTATCTTAATAAAACAGTCATGATGATCGATGTTGAACCCTATCTTTGATGTTTGAAAGTTGAATGTCTAACCCCATGGTGATAAAAACAGGGAAAACTTGGACAAACCCACTTAAAACGCTTATCCTATGTTTTCAAAGAAAAAATGAATTGGCACTCATAGAGTAAAGACAGTGCATAGATGAATGGGTAATGAGTGAGTGCCCAAATCTATGGTTGATAAGCCTTTACGGACCCCCCTGACCATTCTTCCTTTAACGATGGGGGCGGTCCAGAATCCTATATAACATAGGTGTGCATCTGAATGGATGAGGCATCGGTGCTTAGATCCATGGTCGAGATTCAATTCCATACCCCCCCCCGACCGTTCTACTTTTAATGGTGGGGGGGGTCTGGAATGTTGGTTAAACGTCGCATTTAGATCTACGTTCCAGCGACAAGCACACCGATGGATGGTTGATGATATTTTTCGGACCCCCCCCCCCCGACTAGTTTGCCTTTAACGAGGGGGGGGGGTCCAGAATGTAGTATTTTCTCTGGCGGGCCCCTTTCTCTACGTGGCAGAGATCCATTGGTCCAAACTCCCACTATGTATTGTTTATCACTTTATGACATATTCCCTGTCACCTCCTGACATCATTTTCCACTTGTTCCCTAAGTGTCACATCTCATAACTTTGTCAGTCCACTCCCCCTGTTCACCCATTACAATTCCTTTTTCCATGGTCACTTCCCAATCAACACCCGCCACGTCACCCAAACATATTCGTCATTCATTGTTACCTGCCATATCATGCTCCAAAGGACCCGTTGGCAATTTATTACTCGTTAACTTATCCGTTAGCTCGATGACCTGTCTCCCATGCCCAATGGGTATCTGTTTTCTCAAAACTACCATTTTCCCTTCATTCTCCCATTGCTTACTATGTCATCTCACCAGAGAATATTTTCCCGTCGCACTAGAGCATAGTTTTCCCCATTTTCTCTCCATTTCAGTCAACTGTCTAAAACCACAGTCATCCCCACTAACGTTTGTTTGACTTGCAGGTATTTTCAATTGGATGGTGCCAAAATAAAAGAAATAAGAAGCTGAGGAAAATAATTTCCTCCCACCTCCTGTCAACCTCGAAAGGATCCATTTAGCCGACAAGGATCATTTAATCGCAGACACCAGGTGCGAATTTGAATTTGCAGATTTGCAGTCATGGATCAAAGAGGTTTTCCTAGATCAGAAATATGAAATTAGGCTCTGGGAGTCCAATATTCATCTGTATCTTTTCCCCCAGGTCTACCATTTCCCTAAGTTCACCCTCAAGTGCCAGGATGATTACCTCCCCGACCAGAGAGCCATAGTATCTTCATTAGGGGAAACCCTGTTCTTCATCACACCAGAGGCCATTGATCAAATGATGCAGATATAAAGAACCGAATTTGTCTCCCCTTTCAACCTCAAAGTCATCACGGATCTATACCAGAAGTTATCATTCCGTCAAAGAGCCCAGATTTTTTATCTTTTCCTCCCTCGGGCTGCCCATCTCCCCAAGACAAATCCCCTGTACCCTTCCTCCATGTTCTTAGTAAATGGAAACCAAATCATTTCATCGCTCTGTTCTCTGCTGGGATACTTTTCCAACCAATGGGTGGATGAACCCATATTGGGTTTTCTATCCATTTTCTCTACAGAAGAAAGACCCACCACAAAATTCCACTACATCACTTTCCTAGCGGACAGTATTCACGAGCAGTTCTTAAATTTTGCCTCAGAAGGCATGTTTTGGTATTCTTCAATACTGTCCTACATGTTCACTTTCTTTCAAGTGGATAGGTTCTCCTTTTCAATGCATGAAATGGACACGGATGGGAAGCCGCAAGTGGTAACAGCTTGGACTTCACTTCTGAGACAAAATTCAATCGAGTTCAGTTTCAAACAGTTTATTGAGCAATTCTACCATCCTGTTGTAATCATGCTTAGTGGTAGACCTGAACCAAGGATAAATGAGGAGATTCAGAGGATTTTACGCCTCTCAGACCTTTCAAAGACTAGAGATTGGTACCTTTACAAATATCACACAAAGATCAGAGTATATGGATGTGAGTTGGGTCCATACAAATTGCCCAAGTATCTACCCATGAGGATATTTTCCCTGGAGTATATAAGGAAAATGATTAAATTAGATGAAATACATTTTGTTTCTCCTAAAAAGAAACAACAACTTAGAATTAAAGGGAAAATAGGATATTTCATTTGCAATAGTCGAAGCTCTAGGGAGGAAGAAGACAAACTGTTGAAGGAAATGAAGTTTTTGTTAGTTTTATATGGCACTATGATCCATACAGGATAATTTATCAGATGAGGGTGAAAAATAAGAATGTCCCATATATTCATACAGCCAAGCCTAAGAAAGAAAAGTTCACCAATCAAATAGAATGGGAGCCAAACACTCTGGTCGAAGTAGAACAACAAGATCCTCCAGTCATCATCTCACATGCTACTACACCACAGGTTCCCAAACCGAAAAGACCCAGGAAGGATTCTTCACCTTCCATCACGGAAGTCTCGGATGAAGATTTTGCAATTACACACCAAAAGGCCAAAAACTAGTCTTACACCTAACATGGCAGGTGAGAAGGAAATCCCATCCACTAAAACTATAAAAGATGATCGATCACTTATGAGCACAAGAAGCAAGAAAATCATGCCTACCATTGTGCCTAAGAATCCCACGAGTACTCCACTAGTCAACCAGCCGAGTAAGGGAGGACCAAAATTGAGTGTTTTTGAGAAGTATGACCTGATCAAAAAGAAAAATCAGATGCTGACCAAAAATATATATGCTCAATTTTGGAAGCATACTTCAATTGCACATCACAAACTGTTGTCTACATTTGATACAGAAAACGGTAAAATGCACATGGCTTTTTTGTAGGCACATGTGCCGGACCCGAAAGCCATCACTGATTACAAAAGGGAAACATTCAAGTTTCATACTAGGGATGTGCATCCTGCTGATCAAATGGATCTGCATAGGCAAACTGGGGAAATGATTTTCTCCACATTGGCAAATGACTCAACCACGACCACTAAATTACAGGTATCTCTGAGCAATGTCCAGACACAACTGAAATTAGAAAAGATATTATCCTTTGCAAAGGATAACAGAATTAAGACATTGGAAGAGTTGGTCCTCAATATCGGGTATGATCCCCCAGATTTGAAAGCAGTTGAGGAGATGCTTAAAAATAAAAATTCCGATATAGCATCTCTGAGGAAACAAATGAAACTTCCACAACAAAAGATGCACAAGCAAAGGAGATAGCTGAGACAGAAGGGGAAAAAGATGAGATGCTTAGGTTGATTATGGAGTAGAATGCACAGTTGAAAGAGATGGAAGCAGAACTGGAAAGGTTATTGAAAGAGAAGTAACAATCAAATCCCATGGAGGTCATTCCACTGAGCGCATTTCCAATCAAAGGATTAAGCATAACATCTGCAACAGAAATTCCCTCAGCAACTCCACTGATAGCTTTGGAGAAGATAGTATCACTGGCAAAATCCATGGAAGAGATGAATTTGCAAGAGACAGATATTAGCAGACTTAAAAAGGAGGTTGAGAACCTTCAAGAGCTCAAGTATTATTACCAAGCCGGATACTCCGAGGAGAAACAAACATTAGACAAGATGAAATAGGAATTGCAATAGCTTCAAAAGCAAACAGTGGCAGGAAAAACACTTGCTGAGGTCAAGGAAAATGTTTGGATGGATATCACCAAATACATAAATGAAATATGGCCTATTGTACAAATCATGTTCGATCAGAATGAACTGGTGCAAAGAAGCAGGTAGTCGATTGAAAAGATAAGATTGGAATTGGGAGAGATGCCCGTAGAAGCCACTAAGATCATTAAATTCCTGAATTCAAAAACCAGAGAAGAGTTAGAGGAGTTGAAAACTGAAGATAGGACATAAACCATCCTCGAGGTCAAGAGGGTCCTGACCATAAGAGGATTGATGATACAACTGGAGGAAAAGGTTCAGGCTATGGACATAGGAGTGCAAAGATTTTTCAGCAAAATTGAAGCTCTGCAGAAGAAAGGCCTCCCTGGCTTAAGGGTCATAAATGACAAGTTAATGACACTATCTAATTATAAAAAGAAAGTAGCCACCGTGCCTAAAGATATTTCTAAATTCTTGGCAATATAGGGCAGTATCACAGGCAAGGCATTCTTAGACGTTTTCCAGTTAGACATCAACATACAACATGAGATCCAATACATTTTCATCATCAAGCTAACTTTTTCCAAGTATACAGAGATAGATGAAGTATACCGAAGATTGCTCAAAGTCAGCGTTTCCAGTAACCTTCGATGGGAAGAGTTATGCAATCTGATCGAGTAAGAGATAAGGTGTCCAAGCCTAGTTAGCTATCTAGTCAAATAAGGTCATGCAAAGGCCTCACCAATGGCTTACCCCAAAATCAACATGAAGATTTCAGCACATTATCAAACAGTTCCTAAATTTTTGTATCTTTTGAGTTAGTTAGCTAAATTTAGATTTCCACATCCTGATATTTAATGTCAGGGTCGTATGTAACTTTTGATTATAAATACTTCAAACTTGGAAGTACCGAGGTGTGATCTTTACGCCCTGTAAGCTAGAAGGACTGTAATTTTGTCAAGAGATCTTCCAATAATACAAAGGGACGTTTCACAGGATTCTCGTGTGTTTTTCATTGGTGATGTTATTATTTTCTATGTTAAATGTTTTTCTCTCTCAGTTGTCATATTTTTTTCTAATATAATCTTTTAAAGTAGCGCATGTTGCAGGATTTATCTTTGTATACCCTGTTGTCATATTTGAAAGATCTTAATGTTTATCTTTCTAATATTATAGTGAAGAAATTGTTAAATGCTTCTTTACTTTAATTGATATTCTCATCTTTTCTACTATTCATCATTTTACTGCTAAAGAATCCAATGAATGCATTATCTTGCCCTGTGAAAAGAATCTTTTAATTTCTATTTAGATTTCCATCTTTATAATACAGACCCCATAGCCCAATGGAAGCGTAAACTCTTTTTAGCCAACTTAACAAAAACAACAGCAAAACTTTTCAATCTTATTTTATTTAACTAGCCTAATATCTTAAAGTTAAAACATCGCTAAATCATACAAAGAGATCCCTCTCTGAAGCTGGTAGGGATAGATTCCAGTTTCGAAGTGGTTGGATAAAGTTACCTCTTGTAAATTTCTTCTACTCTGACAACCTCTGGGAATTTATAGAGTGTTAACATAGTGGCGATCGTAATGGGGAATTGAACAAACATTCAACCCCACGTTTTCTTTTTCCCTAGAAGAAAGTTTTGTTTCTAAAAAAATTATAAATCTGAGAAAGAAATAATGTTCAGAGGTTGTTAAATGCTTGTACATAGTAATTTCAGATTCATAAAAAATAAAAATATACAAAATTAATAAATCTGGCTCCTAAAAGAGCTTATACTCGATCGCACCCAGACATAGAAGTTGTGATAGAAACTGATAATCTAGAATAGTTACTCAGAAAGAAGATCATTACAAAAGGTTCATGGAGTCATAGTCCCCTTCATAGGTCCCCTTCTCCTCCAGAGGAACTTATTGCCCTTCAAGATCTTGACTTCGACACAATCTTTGAACAAAGTATGTTTAGAATGAAATCTGATAGCTTTGTGACTGAAACCATTTTAGATCCAACCATCCTTCAACCCCATACCCTTGAAGTACTATCTCCCACTACAAAACCTCAAACCGCTCACTATGTGCTAGCTAGCCCCTCATCCTCTTCATTTCCTGCCACCGCCCCACCTATCATTCAGGTTGTTGTCCTACCCCCTCCACCTATCATGGTAGCCATATATGCTCCCTTGGTGTTGGTTTCACCTTTACATGACATTCCCCGGGACTATCAAACGAGACTTCCACAGTTCGACGGTACAAGGCCCTTAAATGCACAACAACACGTTGATAAAATGAATGACTATTTTGACTTGCAGGAAGTGGATGAAGTTGACGTTCAAATGAGAATTTTTGCGTAGATTCTGACTGGGGACATTAAGAAATGGTATAAAGGCTTACATGTTGCTTCAGTAGTCAACCTTAAAATGTTTCAAAGAATTTTTCTGGACAGATGGGAGGTAAAGAAAAATCCTCTCCAGATCTTGTCAGAATATGAAAACATTAGAAGGAATCAAGGAGAGACAGTACAAGACTACTGCACCCACTTCAACAATCTGTACAATGCAATTCTAGTTGATATTAAACCCCCAAAAGGTTTGGCACTGATAAAATTACCTGACAGTTTTGACGCTAATATGTCATTTCCATTAAAGGAAAGAAACTCCACCACCCTACAGGACATGCAGAAAAGCACAATAAGTGTAGAGGACAACCTTTTGGCTAAAAGGGTACAACAGAGGATGGAAAGGAGAGTCACAATTAAAGAGGAACCTTCCACATCTTCTTATAATGCCAAACTATATTCCTTATCTAGAGCAGTGGAGAGGATGATGGAGAGACTTACTGTAACCGAAAGAAATCCCCCTAGAGAAAACCAACCTGCTCCACAAATTCAGAATCCTAACTTCAGAAGAAATCCTCCCCAAATCAAGGAGAGAGATCCCATGGATCAAAGAGAACAGAGGGGTCATGATCAATAGATCAGACCACCCCTACAAGAAAATTATGTCGACGAGGGTGAGGAGGTAATTGAAGAATTAGAAGACACACACATAAACCTCATGGGAATTCATGATAACGAAGCCATTTTCCTTACTCACAAAGAGAAAGAACTTTTCCTTCTTTCTCAAATAGAGGTGAGTGAGGAAGACGAAGAGACCAAACATAAGGCATTTGAAAATGCCATTATGGAGGTACACAGGCAGTATAATCTGTGAAGTAAAAAGACAGATGAAAGTTCCCCAAAAAAGGTAACCGAAACGAAGAAAATAGTCGAAACCAAGAAATCCCCTGAGCCTTCTACCAGGAAGATCCCTGAGAAAGGTAATGCTAAAGCTCAAGCAAAAATAAACTCTACCATTTTACAAATATCAACACAGACTGAGTTTTCATCAACTAACCAACCAAGTACTTCTTCTCAGAAGAATATGGTCGACAAATCAGAATTGTTGAGCCAAAGCAGAGCATCTACCCCTTTCAGCCTTGAAGTGGAATTAGCTAAAGTGAAAATTCACATTCCCCTTTTCGAGTTGATGAGTAAGGAAGCTTACCAATCCCAGGTGATCAAAGCACTGAGCATTGAACCTGATATAGGCATGAAGTCCTTAACCATTGAATCGACGAATCATTCAGACACGGTAAATCTTACTGATGATCAACTTGAACTCCTGTTTGGCCCTGAAGTTGATGGTTAGACTGACACCGGTGCTGCCTCTCCTTTTTACATTAGCCTCAATATACATGACCTGATTCTACACAATGCTATGTTAGATTCAGGTGCTTCCCATAACTTGATGCCTAAAGCAATGATAGAAAAAATGGGACTTGAGGTCACCAGACCTTACAAGGACTTACACTCTTTTGACTATAGAAAAGTCAGATGTATCGGATTGATCAAGGACTTATGTATCACTTTGGTTCATATTCTAGAAAAAAACATGGTTATGGATGTTTTGGTGGTGGAAATTCCCCCAAAATATGGTATGTTTCTATCTAGGTCTTGGGGAGCTAAGTTGAAAGGTACTTTGCAGTTGGATATGTCGTATGCCGCCATCCCAGTTTTTAGGAAACAGAGAAGACTGTACAGAGAGACGTTGATGAAATATATGGTCAGTAGCCAAGAAAAACCACATAACTATCCTCTATACTCTGCACACTCTGATCTAGATTCCTTTATCCTATATAGCGACGACAATATGGGAGAACAAATCGCTCAGTTGGAAGAAGATACATTTGACCTGAACGAAGACCAAGAAATCACTGAGGAAAATGGGAAGAAACTCGTAATAAGTGAAGAACTGCCAACATATTTCTAGAGCATGGATTTTGATGGAGCTCTAAGCAAAGAAGGAGTCGGAGTGGGAGTTTGGTTGCACAATCACAAATCCAGGTATTCAGAAAACCGTTCTTACAAACTAAATTTGCAATGCACTAACAACATAGCAGAGTACAAAGCTTTGATGCTTTGTCTGAAACTACTAAAGAAGGTTGGTGCCAAACAAATCATGGTAAGAGGTGATTCTGAATTAATTATCAAAAAAATTAAAGGTGAGTATGCAGCAAAACATCCCAGACTTAGAGCTTATAGAAATGTTGTTTTGGATGCCCTTAAATGTTTCACTGAAGTTGATTTGCAGGTGATGCCCAGGGGTCAGAATATTTTAGCAGATGGGTTAGCTACATCAGCAACTACATGCAAGATACCTTTTCGTTCCACTTTCCCATACATGATGGAGGTGAAGTGTAGACCGACTGTCCCAAACAACATCAGATACTGACAGGTATTTGGGAACGATGACCAAATTGAAGATTTTCTACAATGTAAAAAAGATTTCGAGTGTACAAACATAGACTTAGAAAATGATGATGAAAATGTGAATAAATCCAATTTTGGAAATGACAATGTAAATAAAGTAGATTTAGAAGAGTTAGGTGAAGATGAGATAGAGTGTGATGTTTTGCATTTAAAGAGTAATGTTTTTCCTAGGGGTTTAATTCCATTAGAATACTTATTTGATTTTAATGATGTAGCTAAAAAACCTAAAATTGAAGCCAATGGGAAAGAGGTTGAAGACGTTAACATAGGGACAGAAGAGAAACCCAGGATAGTAAAACTTTCCAAATCCTTACCCCCTGAGAAGAAACTCAAATACATTGAACTTTTCAAGGAATATTCGGATGTGTTTGCTTGGGGTTACAAAGATTTGAAGTCTTATGATACAAGCATCATACAACATAGGATCCCAATAAATTAAGATCAAAAACCTTTTAGACAGAAACTTAGGAGAATCAATCCCAAGTTACTTCCCCTGATAGAAAAAGAAATCAAAAAGAAGTATGATGCTAAAATCATAGTTCCCTTACGATTTTCCAAATGGGTTTCAAATCTGGTCCCAACTCGAAAGAAATGTGGGGAAATCAATCTTTGCATTGATTTCTGAAACCTGGACAAGGTTTCCCTAAAACACAACTAACCATTGCCAAAAATGGACCACATATTACAAAAGGTAGTTGGATCTAGCCGAATTTCCTTACTGGATGATTTCTTAGGCTATAACTAGGTTCTCGTTCAATTAGATGACCAAGAGAAAACAACCTTCACAACACCTTGGGGTGCCTTCATGTACGTGAAAATGCCTTTCAGGTTGATGAACGTTGGGGCCACTTTCCAAAGAGAGATGGAAATTTATTTTGTGGAAGAACTTGGAAAATTTATTTTCATTTATCTGGATGACGTAATTGTTTATTCCCAATCCGATGATGAGCACTTAATACATCTCAGAGGAGTGTATAAGAAATGTAGGAAATTTGGGATTTCTCTTAATCCTAAGAAAATCCTTTTCGGATTAGAGGAAGGAAAACTATTGGGGCACGTGATCTCTAAGGACGGTATTAAGATAGATCCCAGTAGAATAGAAGCCATTCAGAAACTGGAACACCCAAGGAATATTAAAGAGTTACAATATTTCATTGGAAAAATAAACTTTCTAAGAATATTCATACCTAACCTAGTTGAGCTTCTTAGAAACATCACCAACATGCTAAAAAAGGACACAAAAATAAAATGGGACTCTAAATCCAAGTTGTCTTTTGAAGAAGTTAAACATGCACTCACTCAGGCTCCAGTCTTGATCAGTCCTAATTTCACCAAAGATTTTTACCTTTTTCTTTCGCTTCTGAACATACCATTGCAGTAGTATTACTACAGAAAAACAATGAAGGGTATGAACAACCCATAGCCTTTTTCAACAAATCTTTAAAATATTCTACTTTGAATTATAAAATAATGGAGAAACAAGCTTTTTCCATTGTAAAAACCATACAGGATTTTAGAATATATATTCTCCATTCCCACACCATCGCATACGTTTTGAACATAGTAGTAAAGGACATTTTAACCTAGGACAATCCAGACAACAGAAGAGGAAAATGGATTGCTATCATTCTAGAGTATGGCATAGATATTAATCCTAATAAACTAATTAAAGGTCAAGGACTAGCAAAGTTAATGGTTGAATCCAATTTCCATGCTCTTGATATTAATTTCTTAGCTGTAGTAGATGAATAGGGAGAGCAGGTGACTCCAAGCCTGAAAAACGTATTTATGAACTCTCCATGGTATGCAGACCTGATATTTGTTATTCATAACTTACAAGATCCCCCTGGTCTGACCAAAACTAAAGCTAGGTTTTTGAAATTGAAAGCATTAAAATTTTGCATTCTAGAAGGAAATCTCTATTGGAAGGATCCTACACGTATTTTGTTGAATTGTCTGTTAAAGGATGAAGCTGACAGAGTATTGCAGGATTTTCATGCAGGAGACTGTGGTGGTCATCTGAGTTGGAAGACCACAACTAATAAAATTCTCGGAGCTAGGTTCTATTGGCCTACACTATTCATTGATGTGCATCATAAAGTGACTTCGTGTCATGAATGTCAAGTGTTCGAGGGCAAAAGGAAACTCCTTCCTTTTCCCCTGAAACCAACCTTTGTTGAAGCTCCTTTCTAGCAATGGGGATTAGACTTTATTGGAGAAATACATCCTCCCTCTTCAGGCTATCACAGGTGGATTCTCACTGCTACGGACTATTTCAAAAAATGGATCGAAGTTGTACTAAGCAAGCAAGCTACTAATTCTGTCATTTAAAATTTCTAGAAAATAATATCTTGTCTCGTTTTGGTTGTCCTAGAAAGATTATAATTGACAATGCAGCTTCTTTTCGATCTAAGAAGCTCATAGATTTTTGCAACCAATACCATATTGGTTTGGGGCATTCCACATCCTATTACACTCAGGGAAACGGGCTGGTGGAGTCATCCAATAAAACCCTAGTGAACATTATTAAGAAGACGTTGTAAGAAAACAAAAAGTCATGGCATAACAAGCTAGTTTTCTCACTGTGGGCCGACAGACTGACCACTAAGAGGTCAATTGGTATGTCTCCATATCAGTTGGTCTATGGCACTGAAGTGGTTTTTCCTACCTCCTTAGGGGTTCCTGTCATGAAGCTACAGCAAGAGATGCAAGATGAGCCAAACGAATCCCAAAGAAGGATAAACCAGATGATCCATTTGCAACAGTCTAGAGAAGAAGTATACAACAAAACTCAGGTTGTCCAGGAGAGTATTAAAAAGATCTTTGACAAAATAACTAAAGAAGATGACTTTGAGCTAGGTGACCTAGTCCTGAGATGGGATGCCCGAAATGAAGATAAGGGGAAGCATGGAAAATCCGACAGTTTATGGAAGGGACCTTACATAATTCACACATTCAGAGGAAACATTACTTTCCTACTCAATAACAGCGATGGGACCAATCTGCCAGGAGGACCTGTGAATGAAAGAATGTTGAAGCACTATTCACCTCCTCAGTAGGAACCTTTAGTCACACCATTCCATTGCACAAATCATTTCATTTTTCTTACAAGTTTTGAGTGAATAAATTGGATCATATGGTTGAAGCCCGCAGAGAAGGCCGAAAGCCACTGAAAATTGTCATCAAATTTTCAAAAATAAAACAAATCATGCAACAAAGGCAACTTTGGAGAATTTTTTTCAGAACATTAGAAAATAGTATTCTTGGCACTTCACAAGGAGAGTACCATCCCCAGGTGGAGCCACTGGTACAACCCTATAATCTATAGGATCAACTGGTGACTGAAATTTTTTATCCTTTTATTGTTTTGGTTGTCAAATGATTTTTCACTCTGCAAATAATTTGAGAAAAAGAAAAAGAAAAAGAAAAGAAAGGAAAAGAATAAAAGAGGGCATAAAAGAAATTGGATAAAGCCCCATGCAATAACAGTGACTTGGTTCATACAGTTTAAACATGGCCAAGTCCTTTAAATTGATGTTGATAGGAGTAGTGAATAAGTTTGGCTAAACTGTTTAATCTTAGCCAAGCGAATTAGATTAGTTAGTGAATAAATTTGACCAAACTGCCTAATCTTGTTCAAATAACCCCAGGATAGAGTAATTTCTTAGTCCAACAGTTTAATCTGGGATAAATGTCATAGGTAATTAGGTTAGAACATAGGGTAGTTTTCTTTATCTTAATAAAACAAGCATGATGATCAATGTTGAACCCTATCTTTGATGTTTGAAAGTTGAATGTCCAACCCCATGGTGATAAAAATAGGGAAATCTTGGACAAACCCACTTAAAACGCTTATCCTAAGTTTTCAAAGAAAAAATGAGTTGGCTCTCACAGAGTAAAGACAGTGGATAGATGAATGGCTGAAGAGAGAGTGCCCAAATCTACGGTTGACAAGATTTTCCGGACCCCCCCGGCCATTCTGCCTTTAAAGATGTGGGGGGGGGGTGGGGTCTGGAATCATGTATAACATATGCGTGCATCTGAACGGGTGAGACATCGGTGCTTAGATCCATGGTCGAGATTCAATTCCAGACCCCCTCCCCAACTGTTCTTCTTTTAATGGTTGGGGGGGGGGTCCGAAATGTTTGTTAAACATCGCACTTAGATCTACGGTCCAGCAGCAAGCGCATTGATGGACGACTGATGATCATTTTCGGACCCCCCCGACTAGTCTACCTTTAACGATGGGGGGGTCCAGAATGTAGTATTTTCTCTGGCAAGCCCCTTTCTCTACATGGCAGAGATCCATTGGTCCAGACTCCCACTACATACCGCTTATCACTTTCTGACATATTCCCCGTCACCTCATGACATCATTTTCCACTTGTTCCCTAAGGGTGACATCTCATAACTTTGTCAGTCCACTCCCCCTATTCACCCGTTACAAGTCCTTTCACCATGGTCACATCCCAATAAACACCCGCCATGTCACCCGGTCATATTTGTCATTCATTGTTACCTGCCATCTCATGCTCCAAAGGACCCGTTGGCAATTTATTAGTGGTTAACTTATCTGTTATCCCGCTGACCTATCTCCCACGCCCAACAGTTATTTGATTTCTCAAAACTATCGTTTTCCATTCATTCTCCCATTGCTTACTATGTCATCTCACCAGAGAATATTTTTCCCGTTTTCTCTCCGTTTCAGTCAACCATCTGAAACCACAGTCATCCCCACTAATGTTTGTTTGAATTGCAGGTATTTTCAACAGGATGGCACAAAAATCAAAGAAAGCATAAGCCGAGGAAAATCCTTTCCTCCCGCCTCCTTTCGGCCTCGACAGGATCCATTTGGCCGACAAGGATCATTTAATCATAGACACTAGGTGCAAATTTTACTTTGCAGATTTGCAGTCATGTCTCAAAGAGGTTTCCCTATATCAGAGTGATGAAATTGGGCTCTGGGAGTCCAATCTTCCTCTGTATCTTTTCCCCAGGTCTACCATTTCCATAATTTCGCCCTCAAGTGCTAGGATCATTACCTCCCTAACCAGAGAGCCATAGTATCTTCATGAGGAGAAACCTTGTTCTTCATCACACTAGAGGCCATTGATCAAATGATGCAGATACAAAGAACTGAGTCTGTCTCCCCTTTCAACCTTGAAGTCATCACAGATCTACACCAGAAGCTATCATTCCCTCAGAGAGCCCTGATTTTCGAGATTTTCCTCCCTCAGGCTTCCCAACTCCCCAAGACAAATCCCCCATACCCTTCCCCCATGTTCTTAGTAAAGGGAAACCAAATCATTTCGTCGCTCTATGCTCTGCTAGGATACTTTTCCGACCAATGGGTGGATGAACCCATATTGGGTTTTCTATCCATTTTCTCTATAGAAGAAAGACCCACCACGCAATTCGACTACAACACTTTCCTAGTGGATAGTATTCACGAGCATTTCTTGAATTATTCCTCAGAAGGAATGTTCTGATATTCTTCAATAATAGCCTACATGTTCACCTTCTTTGAAGCAGATAGGTTCTCCTTTTCAATTCAGAAAATGGACATGGACAGGAAGCTGCAGGTGGTAATAGCTTGGACTTCACTTCTCAAATAAAATTCAACTGAGTTCAGTTTCAAACAGTTTATCGAGCAATTCTACCACCATGTGGTAAGCATGCTCAGTGGAAGACCTGAACCAAGGATAAATGAGGAGATTAAGAGGATTTTACACCTCTCAGACCTTTCAAAGATTGGAGGCTGGTACCTTTACCAAAATCACACTAAGATCAGAGTATATGGATGTGAGTTGGCTCCATACAAATTTTCCAAGTATCTACCCGTGAGGATATTTGCTCTGGAGTATATAAGGCAAATGATTAACTCAGATGACATACATTTTGTTTCTCTTAAAAAGAAACAACAACTTAGAATTAAAGGGAAAATAGGGTCTTTCATTTGTAATAGCCGAAGTGTCAGGGAGGAAGTAGACAGACTGTAGAAGGAAATGAAGTTTTTGTTAGTTTCATATGGCACTATGATCCATACGAGATAATTTTTTAGATGAGGGTTAAAAATAAGAATGTCCCATATATTCATACACCCAATCCTGATATAGAAAAGTTCACCAATCAAACAGAATGGGAGCCGAACACTCTAGTCAAGGTATAACAATAGGATTCTCTGATCATCATCTCACAGACTACTACACCATAGGTTCCCAAAGAGAAAAGACCCAAGAAGGATACTTCACCTTCCATCATGGAAGTCTCGGCTGATGATTTCCAATTACACACCAAAAGGCCAAAAACCAATCTTACACCTGACACGGTGGGTGAGAAGGAAATCCCATCTACTACAACTATAAAATTTGATTGATCACTTTTGAGCACAAGAAGCAAGAAAATCATGCCTACCATTGTCCCTAAGAATCCCATGAGTACTCCACTAGTCAACCGACCAAGTAAGGGAGGACCAAAATTGAGTTTTTTTGAGAAGTATGACCTGATCAAAAAGAAAAATCAGACACTGACCAACAATACATATGCTCAATTTTGGAAGTAGACTTCGACTGCAGAACATAGAATGTTGCCTGCATTCGATATAGAAAAGGTTAGAATGCATATGGTGTTTCTGTAGGCACAGGTGCCAGACACAAAAGCCATCATTGATTACAAAAGGGAAACATTCGAGTTTCATACTAGGGATATGCATCCTGTTGATCAAATGGATCTGCATAGGAAAACTGGGGAAATGATTTGCTCCACGTTGGAAAATGCTTCTACCGCAGCCACCAAACTACAGGTATCTTTGAGCAATGTCCAGACATAGCTGAAATTAGAAAAGATATCATCATTTGCAAAGGATAACAGAATTAAGACATTGGAAGAGTTGGTCCTCAAAATTGGGTATGATCCCTCAAATGTGAAAGCAGTTGAGGAGATGCTTAAAAATAAAAAATTTGATATAGCATCTCTGAGAAAATAGTTGAAACTGCCACCAATGGAAGATTCACAAGCAAAGGAGATAGTTGAGACAAAAGGGGAGAAAGATGAGATGCTCAGGTTGATTATGGAGAAGAATGCACAGTTGAATGAGATGGAAAAAAAATGGAAAGTTTATTGAAAGATAAGGAACAATCAAAGCCCATGGAGTTCATTCCACTGAGCGCAGTTCGAATCATAGGAATAATCACAACATCTGCAAGAAAAATTCCCTCGACAACTCCACTGACAGCTCTGGAGAAGATAGTAGAACTAGCAAAATCCATGGAAGAGATGAATTTGCAAGAGACAGAGATTAGTAGACTTAAAAATGAGGTTGAGAACCTTTAGGAACTCAAGTCTTCTTACCAAGCCAACTACTACAAGGAGAAACAAACATTAGACAAGATCAAACAGGAATTGCAACAACTTCAAAAGAAAACAGTGGCAGGCAAAACACTTGTTGAGGTCAAGGAAAATGTTTGGATGGATATCACAAAATCCATAAATGAAATATGGCCTATGGTACAAATCATGTTCGAGCATAATGAACTGGTGCAAAGAAGCAAGAAGGTGATTGAAAATATAAGAAGAGAATTGGGAGAGATGCCCGTAGAATCCACTGAGATCATTAAATTCCTAAGTTCAAAAACTAGAGAAGAGTTAGAGGAGTTGAAAATTGAAGATAGGACAGAAACCATCCTCGAGGTCAAGAGGGTCCTAACCAAGAGAGGATTGATAATACAACTGGAGGAAAAGGATCAGGCTATGGACATAGGAGTGCAAAGATTTTTTAGCAAAATTGAAGCTCTGCAAAATAAAGGCATCCCTGGCTTAAGGGTCATAAATGACAAGTTAATGACATTGTCTGGTTATAAAAAGAAACTAGCCACCATGGCTAAAGATGGTTCAAAACTCTCGAGAATATAGGGAAGTATCACAGGCAAGGCGTTCTTAGAATCTTTCCATTCAGACATCAACATACAGCATGAGATCCAGTACATTTTCATCATCAAGCCAACTTTTGCCAAGTATACGGAGATGGATGAAGTATACCAAAGATTTCTCAAAGTCATTGTTCCCAGTAACCTTCGATGGGAAGAGTTATGCAATGTGATCGAGTAAGAGCAGAGGTGTCCAAGCCTAGTTTTCTATCTAGTCAGATAAGGTCGTGCAAAGGCCTCACCAACGGCTTACCCCAAAATCAACATGAAGATTTCAACACATCATCAAACAGTTCCTAAATTTTTGTATCTTGTTGAGTTAGTTAGCTAAATTTAGATTTCCACGTCCTAATCTTTAATGACACGGTCATATGTAACTTTTGATTATAAATAATTCAAACTTGGAAGTACTGAGGTTTGATCTTTACGCCCTATAAGCTAGAAAGACTGTAATTTTGTCAAGAGATCTTCCATTAATACAAAGGGACGTTTCACAGGATTCTCGCGTGTTGTTCATTGGTGATGTTATTCTTTTCTATGCTAAATGTTTTTCTCTCTTAGTTTTTATGTTTTTTTCTAATCTAATCTTTTAAAGTAGCACATGTTGCAGGATTTATCTTTGTATACCCTGTTTCCGGCTTTGAAATATCTTAATGTTTATCTTTTTGATATTACAGTGAATAAATTCTTAAATTCCTCTTCACTTTAATTGATATTCTCATCTTTTCTGCTATTCATCATTTTATTTCTAAAGAATCCAATGAATGCATTATCTTTCCCTGTGAAAAGAATATTTTAATTTCTATTTAGATTTCCATCTTTATAATACATACCCCATAGCCCAATGGAAGTGTAAACTCTTTTCAACCAACTTAACAAAAAAAACAACAAAACTTTTCAATCTTATTTTATTTAACTAGCCTAATATCTTAAAGTTAAAACATCGCTAAATCATACAGAGAGATCCATCTTTGAAGCTGGTAGGGCTAGATTTCAGTTTCGAAGTGGTTGGATAAAGTTACCTCTTGTAAATTTCTTCTACTCTGACAACCTCTAGGAATTTATAGAGCGTTAACAAAGGGTACCACTACGATCAAAATGAAGAGAGGAATGAAATGGAATAAGTTACAAATAAGGGTGTTGACGGGCCCCATAATTTTATTTTTTTACTCCTATGGAGTTATACTCCAAGCTGAATAATACTGCAGTGACGAAATTTCCAAATTCTTAATAGGAAGAAATGTGTAGGAATTTCACAATCAGAATGTAGGAGACACAGTCACATGAATATAGATCTTGTATTTTTTGTTTATGTTTCCATCCCAAGGATTAGGGTATTCTAGGTTTCTACAAACAAGGGTTTTCCCTATGCTATATCTCTCTGATATATGTGTGGGGTCCAATAGTATTACTTGACCCAATACCTCAGGGCACCAACTAAGGAGGATATACAGTTCGCTTAGCCATACTACCCGACTACCCAAGTACTAGAGAGTATATTCCCAAGTGTTATTTTTGGTGGCACTGTAGCAGTCGGGTGACCAAGGGGTACCAATAGAGGTTACAAGGGTGTCCAACAATGTGAACTTAATTACCACTTGTAGTTCATGTGTGTATGGGTCCTCGACTGTAGGTTTATGCATGGAATGATAGATATTTGTATCTTAAAGACACCAGAATACATCTCTACCCTGAAAAAAAATTACCTCACAAGTTCTTCCCAGGAAGGAGCTATGATACCACTTGCAATATACCAGATGAATAATAATATGAAGAACAAAAATATTTAGCAAGCAATAATGGAACGACAAGATTATAACTAGAAAAATACCAGAATAACACCAGAAAGAGCACCTTTATTAGCAATAACAATTTTCACTTTCCTCTTCGAGGGGGGAACTCCCAGTAGAGAAGAGATCTATTACAATAAAATCCAATACAAGAATATTCAATTCTTCCTACTCTTATTTATACTAATTCTATCTTCTAGAGGAATATCTTTCTGGAAACAGAAGCATCTATTAGGTCTTCTTACATTGACTTATTCTCATTTATTTATTAGGCCTTATTAACTAATGTCGACCTTTATTACATAGAAAACATATCCTACTAACTAATGACTTGTGGAGAGGGGTTAGTATCATATCCTAACAACAATCATCATTTTTTCAATTGTTTCACCAAGTCCTCTAATGGTGTTGACAATTTCTTCCACATGAAGAAGATAGGATGCAACATTTTCTTCGTCTTTCATCTTCAGACTCTCAAACTGACTTCTATCAGTTTGGAGCTTAGCCTTCTTGACCTTGTCATGTCCTTCATGGATGTTTTGAAGTTTTTCCCAAATTTATTTCACTTATTTGAAATTCATTACTTTGACAAACTCTAGTTGTAACAGTCTACACAAGATGGCGTACATGGACTTTTGATCATTTTCAGTATACTTTTTCTTGGTCGTATTTGTTTATGGAGTTGTTGGGGATATATAACTAGTCACAACTGATTTCCAAATATAAAAACCAAGGTTCATTAGATATGTTCACATCCTTATACTCTAGAAGGGATAATTTATTTCATCAAATAAGAGAGCCCTATTTGTAGAGAAACCTTCCTAATCAGCCATGTGTGCTTCCGAGATATACCTTCTAGTGGTTAGACTATTTTTGAAGGAACCAAATATGATACCAATTGTTGAGCACACAAATATATTGAGAGGGGGGTGTTAATATATATAAGGATATATTTTTATTTTTAACATTCATAAACCATAATGAAGCAATCACATAAATGTAATAACCAAAAGACACAATATTTAACGTAGAAACCCTTTTGGGAGAAAACTACAAAAAATTCTTTTTATAAATTTGTAGGGATCAACCTATGGTTACTATTGTTTGTAGGCATCAACCTACTAGAGAAATTCATCTGCATTTTTTTGGTAGGAATCAACCTATTGGAGACACCAATCCCCTCAGCTATTTGTAGGCACCGACCTACTGGTGACACAAATACCCAATTTTTTTTTTTATGTAGTCACCAACATGCTTACAAGTTTACAAGTTCTTCATATGCAATTCGTTCACTAGTATTTTTGTTTCTTCCATATTCACAAAATTGTCTCCATGCTCGTTACGTTTTCTTTCACCAAACATGCTCTATGCTCACTGCTTTTGCTTTCACTCTATATTCAACAAAAATTCTTTCTTCTTCTTCTACTTCTACCTTGTACCTGTCTTAAGAATATTTTCTTGATATAATGCCAAATATATTTTCTAGAACACCATATCTGATATTCACTAATATTTGATCGTCGCTCCTTGAATGATATTTAATCATCACTCTAGACACTTTATTTATCCACTAATATGCATAAGAATATTACATTTTCAACCACACACTTTATTTATCGCAACCCTCTACTCCTTTTATGCGTTACCATTAGTTTTACATGAAAATTCATTTTCATTTTAAAATACGTGACTTTTATTAAATAAATAATTAATTTCCTCCTTTTTTTTAATTTATTTTTCAACGTACCATGTGAAAAATACCACCATGGGTTTTAAAACCATGTGCATTTTTATTCCACTTTCACTTTTACCTTTTTTAATCCACATTAATGTTTACTCCACCTTTTACGTAACTTCATTTCTCATCTAGTTTCACGTTTTACTCCACTTTTACGTAACTTCATTTCTATTCTACTTTCACTTTTGTATTTATTAAAGTCACATTTCCTTTGAATATGCATATGTGAATACTTACTTACCTTTTGACATCAATGACAATAATGTATTCTACATACATACATACATACATATATACATATACATATACATATACATATATAAGAGTGTTTGGTTACATCATCCAAAAAATGGTGTAGTGTACAAAATCAGGCTACATGGCCCATCCTAATATAGAATATGTTGGCCAGCTAATCACATATGTCATAGTAAAATAATTGGGAGTATATCATCTAGTCATCCCAAGGAGCATGTGTATCACGGTAACAAACTACTATATAGGCTATCGAAGGAATGGGTGGGACACACCAACAATGTGGCATTGTATCCTCGACAAAAGCTCCTCCATATGCATTGGAGGTTCACCCATATTCAGCCCTTAAGGTTTCTACCACACCTCACACAGGTCACTAGTGTCAATCGTCTCCTCCTTGTATGACCCCTCATCACTTCTCCTATGGTGGGATCATGACCCTTTGGTTGGTCATGTCAGTTCCACATCTATGTCAGGACAACAATTTGCATTAGTTATACTACATCAACAAGAAACTTCATATCCAAAAACCCAAAAAAAATATAAAAGAAGAAAACAAAAATTTCACAAGTTTTTCATTCTTACTGAGAGGTCGATGTTGCTCTCCTAGGGGTAGCATGATATTTGGGTCCTAACAAAATTAATCTCCCTCATATGGGAATACCTTGATGGCCACAATTTCCTCATTCCACTAGTTCACCTAGATAGGTCAGTAATGACCTATATCCCATGACTCACATCGTGCACTCAATCCATATTAACATCTTTAGGTTCTTGTTCCCTACATATGGCATAGTCATTTGGGGTGTCATCATTGGGACCCTCTCCAAGAAAAATTTCATTAAAATAGTTTCATAGTCGATGTATTTGTATTTCATGGTCTTGCACTGTTTCAAATGATCCTTCAAGTTAGTCAGTAAGTCCAAGAACTATTTGAACACTATTGGATTAAGGAATTCCAGAGGACACTCAATATTCCCTTTTGAGGATAGGTGTGAGTATATCCTATTATCTAGGTAATCATGAACAAGATTTTCCATAATGGAATATCCATGACATCCCTGATTGAGATTTGTTTACTAGTTCTCCTTTCCCCCAGATGGAAATAATATTCAATGTAATCCATAATATATATATCATACCAACCGGACCACCTGATAACACCTTTGATGCCCCACACTGTGATACTATAGTGATGAAGTATATATATTCTAATTCAATGGATTGTTGTCTTCCAAAACCTCACCAACTTATCCATTACTTGTGATTGTGATCTCATGTTTTGAGATCTAAAGAATTTCAACAACCCATACTCCAACAAATCTACCAAAGTTTGTCGGTATCCCATTGTGGATAAATCATCAACCTCATAATCCCATTTCTTCCGCTCAATCATGATAGAAGAATATCCTACAAAATCCAAAAAACATAATCCATTAGGAAAAAACAATAAATCTTGCAGAATATGAGCTAGATATGGGTTTTAGAGGGATAGTTGCACTTGATAGTGGAAATAGGTTTGATCGGTCATAAGATACCTTATTAGAAGTATGTGATGGTCACGGCCCAATGAAGACTAGTGATCCAAATTATGATGATAATGAAATTAATGCAGAGATATAGCATGGAAACACACCAATACAATTGAAATAATATTATATTAATGAATGCAATATAAAAGACTATAAACTGCAAAACACACAAACTAGCTAGAATGGTGGTAGCTTATTCCTAAATAAAGAGAATTTTTAGCTACACTCATTAACAAGAAGTTGATTTCAAAGAGGATCCAAAGTAATTTTAACATAAATCATTACTGAGAAAACCCTAAACATCCAAAACCCTAACCCCAAAGGATGAATTGACAAAATATTTGTGAGCCTCAGTATGGTTAGTTTATATGTGAACTTCCTTGTGGCACAAATTTTGAAAATGATATCCATTTGGGGCACCTAATATCCTTTAGAAAAGGTTTATCTGAGAAGTGCATATTCCGAAGAGCCCAGTATTTTCCTTCATGAACATATTGGGTGTTGTTGTGCCAAAACAATGTCATTTAGGGCCTCAAAATGGCCCTGAAAGTTTGGGACTCAAAAAAATGTAGAAAAAAATACCAAGATATGGAACCATTCGAAATTACTGGAATAGGTGGGTTGCCACCAATGTACACCTAGATAATTTATCCCCCCTTAGGAAGAAATATTCCCCATTGCATCAATTTCCTACATCGGATGGGCAAACTTCTGTTGAATCTGAGTCTCGATGAGTCACTTGACCTGGTGAAGAAGTTGCCCTACTTTGATGACCCAATAGAGTTGGATGTTATGTTGGAGTGTTCCCTCCATATTGGTGTCCATGATCCAATCAAATTTATACTACTTAATGCAATTAAGATTGAGTTTTGTAGGGGCCAAATGCTTGGCCATGTTTGAAGTGTCCAGGAGAGGTGGAAAATATGGTTGAACCAATTCCACATTAAATACAGGGTGCAATCCAAGGAAAGTGGGAATAATTAATTGAAAATCATTCTCACCTGCATCCTTGGTGATGGTGTAAGGACCATATCAAAGTGGGTGGAGCTTATGTTCAGGTCCTATGAAGAGCTCTTTTTTCAAATGAAACCATACTTTATCTCCCATCTAAAACTTTTGTGGTACCCGATGTTGATCGTGGTGTTTCTTGTACTTGGTGTTTTCTTCATGAGAAATATCACGAAATTGTTTTCGGATCTGAAATATCCATTCAATAAAAAATTTAAGTCAAAGAATTGGAGGAATATTATTGTGTAGTTGCAATGGGAAGATATACATCAATGGAAGCCAATGGTTGGAACCTAAAGCACACTTGAAAAGGACTATGGCCAGTAGAGTTGTGGAGGGATCTACTTTACTTATGTTCAACATGTTGGGTTTTTGTATTATTCATAGTGAAATTCTAGTCAAGGTGGATCGAATGATACTCAAAGGAATTGAGAACAAATTGAAGGTCAAAGAAGTTCAACTGGGTAAGTTCTAAGTCGAAGAAATTGACATCAATTTGAAGGTTGAGGTGCTTCCATCGGGTAAGGTCGAAGTCGAAGATATCAACAATAGGTCAAGGAGTTCAACGAAAAATAGGTCTATAGGAGGGTGCATGGAAATCGATTTAAGATCGAATGAAGGTCGACTGGTAGTCGATTGGTAATCCCACTTGGCAGTTGAATCTAACAAAATCTTATGATTCATGGGATGTGTAGCCAATGATCTGTGTTGATCTATAACCATTTTTTGGGTTCTTTCATTAAGTTTTTCCTACTGTAAAACCTATGAAGAAGAAATGTTGTATTGTTGTAAAATCTAATTAATAATCATAGAATAACTAATCTTTAGAGGTTGTTGGTCATGTAGATGTAAGCCGAATTGTCTACAGGGTTTTTCTTGTGTAAATCAAGAAGGTATGATGCCAATTGTATCTTAAGTGTAGACTAAGGTTAGTAATGTAACCTTTTATTCTAAATTAATAAGGCAACAAGAGAGAAAGACTCTCAAAGAATTGTGGATTTCCCATTTGGGTTTCTAGGGTAAAATGTCTGTGTACTGTGTGTTTTGTTTGTCATTTACTTTCTTGTTTAAATATTTCTTCCTCTCTTCTACTAGGTTTAGTGTGTAAGTGTTTCTCATTTCCTAATATGTGGTATAAGAGATTGGTTTAACAATCTTGTATCTAAGGTAAACCCTAGGTTCAGTAAGATTCGTAAGTCAGAAATATTTAAATCTTGTGCTAAAGAATGACGAGTAGCTAAAGAATAGAGATAAAAAAATTTAGTGGACAAAATTTTGATCTTTGGAAGTTTAAAATCGAATATCTCCTTGTAGATTGAGAACAATGGGTATTAGTCTGTTTAGGTACCATTCTGATAGGTATGCGACAGAATAAAGGGAGAAACTCAAGAGAAGGGAAAGGAGTATGATTTGAATTTCTCTTGCATATTTTGTACTCTTGAATGTCTTAGGTGAATATTCATCCAAGAAACTATGGTATAAGTTGGGAAGCTTGTACCAGTTGAAATCCTTGGTAAATAAGTTGTTTCTTAGAAATAAATTGTATTTTCTGAGGATTTTCCATGACTGGGCATACAAATGCGTTCAATACCATTATAATCCATTTATCTTCTATGGATATTAAAATCACCGAGGAGGAGAAATGTGTTAAACTATTATGTTCTTTTCCATATTCTTGGCATATCTTAGTCGTGGCTATAAGGAGAAATTCCACCACATTAGCACTAGAAGACATGGTTTCATCTCTAATTTCAGAAGAAATGAGAAGGAAGAACATGGAAGGATCAACCAAGGATGAATTAGTGGTGAGAGGTCGATCAATTGATAGAGATAAAGGAAAATTATTTGGTAGAGGGTCTAAGTTGAAGGGTAGATATGGATCCCCGATTTAGTCGATGAGAATATGTCAGAAATGTGGTAAAGTTGGGCATTACAAAAGGGACTACAATTTGAAGGAAATGGAAGTCAATACAGGATCCAATGAGAACAAGTCAATTGAGATAAAGATGACTCCAGATAAGGGAGGTGATGTGTACCTAGCGTTGACATGTACATAGTCGAATCAATATGTTTCGTTGATCGACTCAGGAGAATCTTATCATATGAAACCACATAGAAAATGGATCTATGAATATGAATGATATGAAGGAGGAGATGTGTTCTTGGGGGACAAATTGAGAACCAATATTATCATATGAGGAAGAGTTCGACTGATACTTCAGGATGGGAGGAGGAGAACCCTTCCATATGTGATACACATTCCGAGTTTGGAAAGAAACCCAGTATATGTCATGAAGATTAGTTATGCATGGGTGAAAATTGTATTTCAAAAGGATACATGCAATATGTTTAGAGGTGTGATTATATTAATGAAAGGGGTTCATATTGGAACCCTCTACAAGTTATTAGGGAATGTCAAATCGAATGGATGAAACAACAAAATGTTTCTTGAAGTTGACTCAACTCGAATTGGGCTGAGTCGATTCAAACCGAATCGAAAATTCAACGTAAAGTCGAACTAACCATGCTATGGCATGAGGATGAGGCATATTGGAGAAAAAGGACTTCAAGCTATGCATAACAAATGAATGCTTGAATATTTTCCTGAATTTAATTTATAATTTGACCTTTGTGAACATTGCATATATAGAAAACAAAGTCGGGTGAGGTTCCCATCTGTAAAGACAAGGGAAAAGGGGATTATAGACTTGGTTCATAGTTATGTGTTTGGATCTATTTCAGTGACTTCATGTGGTGGATCCTTGTATTATGTCTCCTCCATAGATGATTTTTCCATAAATACATGGATATATTTCTTAAGGAAGAAAGAAGAGGTTTTCGAGAAATTCAAAGAGTTTAAATCTCTTGTAGAAAACCATACATATAATAATATTAAGGTGTTGAGAACTCACAATAGTGGGGAATTATGTGGAAATGAATTTGATCATTTCTAAAAGTAGTGTGGCATAGCATACCAAAATACCACACCCTATACCCCACAAAAGAATGGAGTCATTGAGAGAATGAACAAAATATTGATGGACAAGTAAAGAAGCATGCTCAGTGGTGTTGGGATTTCACAAGAATTATGGGTGGATGAAATCAACACTGCAAGTATCTAGTGAATTTTTATACTTTGTTGGCACTAGTTGACATGATTCCACATAAGGTTTAGTCTATTAAGAAGCCTTCAGTTTCAAATCTCAAAATATTTGGTTGTGATGCATTTGTGCATGTTCCCAAGTAAAAAAGGAGTAAGATGGACAATAAGGAAGACAAGTGTATTTTCATCGGATACAATAAAGGAATGAAAGGATATAATCTATAGGATATTGCATCAATGAGAATAGTGTACATTCAATATGTGGCCTTGAGAGAAGTTGAAAAGAAGTCCAAGCTTGAAGAAAAGGCTCAAACAAAGAATAATCTAGAGAAGTTGTGGTTTGAACTAAGGAATGAAGAAGATGATTCAGATGAATCCATTGAATCATAAGAATAGGTGGAACAACTGACCCAAGTTGTAAGGAGATCATAATGAGTAACAAAACCAGTCGAAAGATATAGTCCGCCTAAATTTTGTTCCTTGTTTGTGTTAATTTCCACCGATGATGAGCCCAAGTCGGTCGAAGAGGCAATCGACTCAGTAGAGGGAAAACTATGGAAGTATGCCATGGTCAAAGAGATGGAATCCTTCAAAAATAATGAGACATGGGACTTAGTCGAATTGCATAGTGGAAGAAAGAGTATCGATAGAAAATGGGTATTCAAGAAGAAGATGAACGCAACAGGTCAAGTCAAGAAATTCAAAGCTCAATTGGTAGCGAAAGGATATTCCCAAATCGAAGGAGTCAACTTCAATGATATTTTTCCCCTATTGAAAAACTAACTTCCATTAGATTATTAATTTTTTTGGTTGCAACATTTGATATGGAAATAAAAAAGATGGATGTAAAGACATCGTTTCTACATGGGGACCTGGAAGAAGAAATCTACACGAAATAACCTGAAGGATTTGTAGTAAATGGAAAGAAATATTTGACGTTCAAAATAAAAATATCCCTTTATGGTATAAATAAATCACCAAGGATGTGGTACCAAAAGTTTGAAAAATAAATCCTTATTTTGGGGTTTGTGAGAATCAAAGTTGATCACTGCATATATTCCAAAGAAGAAGGTGTTTCTTTCATATATGTAGCATTGTATTTCAACGACATGTTGGTGATTGGAAATGACATGAACACAATGAAGGAGGTGAATAATAAACTATCCTCCAAGTTCAACATGAAGGATCTGGGTGCAACGAAATTCATTCTCGGAATGGATATCAAGAGAGATCGAGAAACTAGAAATCCCTGGCTGAACTAGAAGCAGTATACTGAAACAATATTGAAACATTTCAACATATGTTGGCAGCCAATTCATTTTTTTTAATTACCCTAAAAAGATGCCTACACCTATTGTCTTCTAAACGACAAATCATCGTCACATTTTTCAACTAGACATTTGTTTCATTTCTTGCGACAATTGCAATTTGATTTCGATTCAGTTTTCACAACTGAAAGTGTGAAAACTCCTCCATTGTTGTTTGGATTGTCGTAATCTTTTATTGATTTTCTGAAAGATGCTTTACGATTGGTTTGTTGTATGACTACGAATGACTTTCAAATTATATCCATTCACTTTGATTGCGCAACTTGATTTCTTTGGTAAAGTATTGAAAATGTTAAGTTATGAGTTATGTTTAATTTCATAAGGGTCATGGTTGATTTTGGTTCTATATATGGTATGATTCTTATTGTTTTGAGCTCTTAACTTATCGATTTCATATGGTCATTGGTTGCAATGTTTTTTCACTTTGATTATGCTAAAAAACGCATGGGTCATATATCATTTTGATTTCATATTGGAGTGGAAATGTTTTACACTTGTCGCGTTGGTAAAACCTTTGGATGTCATGTTGGATCGAACTATACACTTGGCGCATGAATTTGACATATGGTATTTGTTTTATGTTTGATCGATGGCACGTTGATGTGGTTGTACATCGATGTGGGTTGGCCGATTAATATGTTTTAAACGCTATGATTGCTAATGAGAAATCACTGTACCTAGCCATTAATACACTGCATGGCGGTGGTAATTCCACCACCCTCGCATGCATTACATTGATTCATTCCCCTTTGAGCTCTTGCAGTTGTTAAACCCTATCATTTTTACTCCTGCGTATGGTATGGTTTAAAACGAACCCTATCATGAACAACATTCATGGCTCCTTTCGTAAGAACCGAGCCCAACGGGTGCCAAGCGTTGTTGATGTTTGATGGTGCTTATAGCAACCTGGAAAAGTTTGGGTGGCTCCCGTTTATAAAGAAGTTCTATGGTTACAATCCTATCGTGGCTCGGAAATTTGCGTTATCATTCGATGGCTGTCGAGCCAAAATTGGAGATGTCCAACTTGAAATTAATGAACAGTTCCTTAGCTCGGCAACCAGCCTACATGTTACTGGACATAAGTGGTCCAAAAGTTGCAAGGTGGATGATGTCCCGTGGACATTGTTATTCCAGTCTCGGATGGTGAACTCATGCGACAAAGGCTTTCCTGCAAAAATGTTGAAACCACGCTGGTATGATCTCCTAATGATAATCAAACAATTCATTACTTGTGAGGGCAGGTACGGGTTCATTTTCTTGTTTCACCTTCGTCTATTGATGTTTTTTATGGGTTTCAAACTTAGTATGCCCCACTACCTGCATAGAAGTTTGTTCAAGATGGCTAGAAGGTACAAGCGTAGCCAGGCCGATACCAACCTCTTCCATTTGGGGTTGATTAAAATGACTATGGTTTACGAGTTGGGGTTACGTCGTGATTGTTGGGCTGATTTTCTCAGTCGTAATGGCTTCGAAGAATCAGACCCTCCGCAGGTTGATAAACCTATGATAAT
>ML787837.1:331979-345698 GCA_009831015.1 Picea engelmannii | reverse complement strand
AGGATGTGGATGAATTATCCCTACTAAATCAATGAGAGGAAAGTAGGTGGCCATAGAATCAAATACAAAATATGCAGATACAATAAAGGTAAGAAGACAAATCAACCTCAACCAAAGGAGTATGTTGTTTATGAATTCACAAATGCTACAACACAGAAGAGATAATGTTATATAAACTATGTTATATCAATATGTCAAATATATGAGTAAAGTGAGGTTTTTTGTCGGATAGCATATTGGTTGAAATTATATAATTGGTGTACTAAACATCATGGACTATGTTGTGTATTATAGGGGCCAAACGAGACCATGGCAACAAATCATGTCATATCAAATAAGGACACAATGGGTGTCGCAGGACAATAGGTAATCAAATTTTGACTTATCTTAGGAAGAAGTTTGTGATACGTCCATCCTTTTTCACAATATTATTAACATTTATAGTGTATTATCCAATCTTGAAATAAATTATGAGGCATGTTGTTGATTATTTCAAATGGATATTGGAGAAAGTGCATAGCCTAAGTGTTCAAATAGAAAAATAAAAAAGACATATGTACGTGGGCATGGACCTAAAACTATTAAATCACAAAGAACACAATGGGTGGAATAGGATATGATAATGGATCCTCCAGACACAACAAATAATTTCACTGAAAAAGAGGTTGGTCAAGACTATTATATTGATGTATATATGTTCATACCTTTTATATTATAATTTTTTAAGACACACTTGATTATATTTCTTTGAAAATGATACATTTATGATTTATCTAATTATTTCCAAACATTAAATAATGGTTGTGTATGTTGATAGGTAGAAGATGATGATGAAATAATTGCTATTAATACCCAAAATCCAATTGGGCTATTAATATTTGTACGAGATGATCCAAACCATCCTTTAAACCATACCAAGGAGAAAAGATTATATTTAAAGAGAATTCTACTAGCTGATAAATTTGAACAACTGATGAGATTAACATACACTGATGACATGCCACCTAGCCTTACTAATGATGATCATGATAGTGAAAATGAAGTGCATGAAGAAGGATTGAATGAAATTCTTACATGTTTATTTGGGGATGGAAACAATGATGACAACAATGATCTTATGGATTATAGTAACAATACCAACAGGGGTAATCATCGCCAACGTAATGTTGATGATAACAACCTGAAAGACTCAATGAAGAAAACAACAAAGAAACCCATTTTCAAATCTGGCGCAAGTAGAACCTCAAAACTGGCATGCACATTAATATTATTAGAAATCAATTCACTATTTGGTTGGTCAAACAAAGGATTCACCACCCTACTGAATTGAGTTGAAATCTATTTCTTACAATGTATTGTCAATTGGTGTACGTAATTCATTTATGAATAGTCCTAATATATATTGACATATAAAGCATGTTCATAATAAGTCAAAAATTCAATTGATGTAATCTTTGGAAATATTATAGGGCACTAAAACCAAAATATTTCTTGAAGAGAATGTGTTTCCATCAAATTGTAGAGAGATTCCTCAGTTGTTGGTTGTGTTGGGGATTGAATATAAGAAAATTCATTCATGTATAAATGATTTCATTTTATACATACATGAATATCAAGACAAGGTAGAATTCCATGTATGCAAAGAGAAGAGATATTGTATAGATGTACAAGGTCCTATAGTTCCAAAGAAGGTTTTATGTCACATTCCAATTATACCTAGACTTCAACTAATGTTTCATTGCAATTCACTTGCACAATTGATGGACCGTCATGCAAAGAATTGGAGTAAATATGGATTCATGTGAATTTCAGTCGAATCCAAAGTATTGAAACACATAGAGGAAAAATGACCAAGAAAATTCAAATATGAACCTTGTACTATCAAGTTTGGTCTTGCAATTGATGGAGTGTGCCCATTTTATTTCATGATCTCAAATTATAGTGTTTGGCCATTCAGATTGATAGTAAACAATATTCCCCCATGGATGAGTGTTATACATGAGCACCTTATGCTTTCTCTCATTGTTCCAGGAAAACATCAAGTTAGAAACATGGATGTTTATCTTGCACCTTTTTATTGATGAGATGCAACTGCTATGGAAAGGAATAAGTATGTATGAAATATTATGTCCTCCATCAAAGAGGTCCTTGATGTTGTATGGTGTTCTATGTTGGACTATTCATGATTTCCTAGGACTTGGTGTTTGTTTTGGTAAGACAATTTTTTTTACGTATTTACACTAATAAATTGTTTTCATCCCATCTCTCATACTCAATTTTATACTACTATTTTTATGTTACTAACCTTACTTATTGAATTGCAGGGCTTCAAAAAAGGGGATATTTTCATGCCCAATATGTGCAGAACAATTTCAAGGGTGATATTCTAAATATCTACATAAATTTATTTATGCAAACAACAGGGTTTTTCTACCACAATATCATAGGTTTAGAAACCGCCATAAGAATCAATTTGATGTAAAATTTGAAAATAGAGGCCTTACAATGATTGTGGGTCCAACTGATTGTCTTAAAAAGTATGAAGATTTTGAATTGAAAGCTTGGAAATATTTTTTTGATGGGGGTGATTCTATTGAAGAAGCAGAACAAGTTGTAATTAAGATACCAGAAGGCATGGAAAGGAAATCCGTATTTTATGATCTCCCTTACTGGAAGGATCTATTAATATCTCACCGATTATATCCTATGCACATCTTCAAAAATGTCCCAGATTCAATATTTCGACATATATCAGGAAAAGAGAAGGACACCTTGTCTTCAAGGAGAGATATTTCTCTTTCACGTACCAAATTAGATAGAAACCCTTTGTGACCAAACGGGGAAAATGAATCATATATATAAGCTCCATGGATTTTGAAAAAGAAATAGCTAGACCAACTAAAAAATTTCATACGTTCAATAAGGACACCTACTATATATGGGTCATCATTGGTTAAATCTTTTACAATTGACGGACATATCAAAGGATTTAAAACACATGATTTTCATAATTTTATGAAGGTATTATATATCATCATTTATATATTATGAATTTCTATTGTGTGACAAAAATAACTAATGATTTTTCATAAATGTGTTTGACATCATATCATTTCATTGGCAATTAGGGGGGATTCATGTCTTACCATTGACTTGAGGAATGCCATAAGTGAATTGTCAACATTTGAAAGTTATGTGGTATGGAGTATTTATGTGTGAGAGACATAGATATATTGTATTTCATTTTAATTTTTTCCTAAAAGTTCATACTAATTTACTATTCTTATATTAGGTGGTTGACATCCAAGGAGATCCACTAATGTGAAGTGCCAAAATGGAAGAAGAAAATTGCTGAAATTGTATGTGTATTTGAGAAGGATCTCCCTACAAGTTTCTTGGGTCTACAAGTCCATTTACTTATACACCTAGTAGATGACATTGAATTGGCGGGTGTCGTATCAACAAAGTGGATTTTTTCTTTTAGAGATATATGAAAACTCTAAAAGGATATGTTCGACAAAAGGAACATCTAGAGGGTTGCATGGTTGGAAGGGTATGTATTGAATGAATAATTTTTCTTCCTATGTGAATTCCTTAGTAAGGATTTTGAATATGGGCCACGCTTCTAGGATGAAGAACGAGAAACATATATTATTGATGGAGAAAACCCACAATCTGATGGTGTTGAAGTAGAAACTAGTAAGTAAACTCATTTTCGTTATGATTGATTTTATTGCAATCATTAATTTAATCTATAATTTATTTGTAAAATTAACAAAATGGCCTTTGCAGTTTGAAATAAACTTGTTGGCATGTAATAGGTGTAGACGCAAGTTCTATACTCGACAAGTTCATTATGTAACATATGGAGTTTATGAACAATTGGATTTATTTGTATGATAAAAAAGAGAAGAAGTGTTAGAAGAAAGGAAACAATTGAAGATATGAAACCTAAGGAATACCCCATTTCCTACTAATCTACCATGGGAATGAGGCAAAGATTACACACTAGAATGGGTTACTGAACAAATTCAAAATCAAATAGAATATGCGAGTATAGATTCAAACATAACAAAAGATTAAATAAACATTTATAGAGGATGTGAAAGAAAGGTACAGTTGAAATTTTACAAAATGTTGTTTCCTTACAGTTTTGATATAATTAACTATTTTAATATTCATCATTTTATTTGTTTTAACTGAAATAAATGGTCTTTCATAGGTGAGGAAATATCCAACAATGTGGGAATATTGTCGACATTATCATGATGGTTCACTTCAAGATATCCATTCAATCAATATCAAATGATAAGAATATTATTGAAGGAAATCTACAGTATGCTGGGAAAATACAAGAAATTATTGAGTTGGATTATCGCTCTTTTAAATGTTGTATTTTTAGGTGTAGATGGTATGAAGCATTTGAGAGGAAAAAAAGACATGATACCCATAGTGGATTGTTTTCAATATATTCCTCAAGGTTCCTACTCGAGGATAAGGAGCCTTATGTTTTACCAATTCATTGTGAGCATGTATTTCTTTAACTCAAACTGCAATAAGTAGTAGTGATCAATAATGTATTAATACATTGTTTATTGTGAATATATACATGTGTTTAGGAATCAATAAATTTTTTATAACATATGTCTAATATATGTATGTACTCGTTCATGTGCAAGTATTTTTCTATCAAGATATTCTAGACTCAAAATGGTTGTTTGTCATACATTAAGATCCAAGATTAAGGCATGTATTTGACAATGAATTATTGTATATTGAGCAAAACAATTATGGAGAACAAAATGAGAGAGATGGATTAGAGAACATTGAATAAATTAACATCCATGATGATGTTAAAGATGGTTATTTTCAGGCACAAGAAGACAACAATCCAGAGTTACATGATGTTATGGAAGACAACAATATGGATGGTATACAAAATGATGATCAAAATACATCTGGTAACAATATGGATGATATACATTCAAATTTCATTGGCGATGAAGATGATGCAAGTCAATATGAGGATAATGATAATATTAACTACTTGAAATATCATATGATCATTGACAGTGATACACTAGATAACATTGTTGCAGACAATGATGTTAATGACCAAGACTTCTAGATTTCAAAATTATTTGTAATCCATGTTTAAAAAATGACGATTCTTATGGCCTAGTATTTGAAATGGTTCAGTATTATTTGTGTCATTACAAATCACCTATTGCAATATCGTTAAAGTGTTTAAGATATTGTATGAATTGTTGGCATAAAAAATAGGATTACTTGTATGCTTCTTCCATCCATTTTATATCAACATATGTTCATTAAGACACAAAAGTTAATAAAATATTAATTAAATATGCAAGTATCTAAGAATGATTTGAATAAGAAACTTTGTTATATTCATTAATTTTATATTGTTTTCATTTTAATGTTGGGCATAAATGTTTTATTATTTTTTATTAAGAACTAAAAATAAAATAATTAAACAAAATAAAATATTTTAATCACCTAGAATTAGGTGAAAATTTAATAAATTAAAGTTCAATTTTACTTTCGTATTTCATATCAAAATTACATAAAAAATCAATCGCAATGATTTCATTCAGTCTTAATTAAACCCTCACATACTGTCAATGCATTCACCTAGTCTAACCATGTAAAATTATGCAAACATGGAGGATGTCGAAGATTATGTCAGGACGTCAGAAATCCTTGACTCTTGAAATCCTCGCATACCATCAAGTAATGTGTCTCATCTAACCATGTCAAATTGTGACCTAATCCCTAACCCTTAAGCCACTGACCCTTAAATCCTTAAGCCCTAGTCCCTAAACCATTAATCCCCCAACCTTAGTTAAACATTAATCCCTTAAACAAAAATCCATAAATCCCCTAAAACCCAAGCCATCGACCCTTAAATACTTAAAAACTAATCATAATCCCCTTAATCCATAAACACCTATGCCCTAAGAAATTAAAAATTAATCCCCTGGCCCATAATCCCTAAGCCATTAACCATTAAACTACCTAACCCATAAGCGCCAAATCCCTTATATATTGACTCTTAATCCCTTAAACCCTAATCCCTAATTCTATTAACCATTAAACACCTCAACAAATTAACTATTTAGGCTAATATGGATACATCTAGTGGTAAGTATGGTGTTACGTTTGGTGTAATTTTAGTATTTAATGAGGTTCAATTTGACCCTTGGCCTTTATCCTTCCCTCATGACCTTTTTCCTTCCAACATTTGTTTTGTTCCCTTTGTAACAATGAGTAACAAAGACAGTGGTTACACTTCAAATTTGTTCTCTAGCACGGGTGGTCCATCATTGATTTTGTCTATAGTGCCTCTCACATACCATAATGACTATTTTGGACATCGAAACATCTATCTTGTCCAAGTTTGATAATCGATCATCATGGGGTTTAGGCCTAATCTTCATCCATTTGATTCAGATTCCTTTCACTACTTCCTTCTTCTATGAAAATTGATGTTTTCCTAAATCTTTTATTCATGTCCTTGGATGTAGATCACATTGTAAGGATGTTGAGTGCATCCTCATCTCAACATTAGTATCTGACACCATATATCATATATCACATACCATCAAGGCATGTGTCTCATCTAACCATGCCAAATTTTGACCTAAACCCTAACCTTTAAGCCATTGACCCTTAAATCCTAGTTAATCCCTAATCCCTAAACCCTTAATCCCACAACCTTAGTTAATCACTAATCCCTTAACAAAAAATCCCTAAATCCCCTAACCCATAATCCATTGACCCTTAAATCCTAGTTAAGCCCTAATCCCTAAACCCTTAAGTTATCAACCTTAGTTAATCACCAATCCCTTACCACAAAATCCCTAAATCCCATAACCCCCAAGCCATCGACCTTTAAACACTTAAACACTAATCCCTAATCCCCTTAATCCATAAACCCCTTTGCCCTAAGGACTTAAAAATTAATCCCATAGCCCATAATCCCTAAGCCATTAACCATTAAACTACTTAACCCATAAGCACCAAATCCCTCATATCTTGACTCTTAATCCCTTAAACTCCAATCCCTAATTATCTTAACCCTTAATCCCTATACCCCAAATCCCTATGTCCCATAATCCTCAAATCCCCTATCCACTTAACCCCAAACACCTCAACTAATTAACTATTTAGGCACATTTGGTGCTAAACCCCATTCACTTCTCATTGTGTGACATTGATGGATGACATTGGTGATCTATTGGAATATGTTAATCCATGACATTTTAAGAGAGTTTCTACAAGCATTCCATAGATGTGAATGAAAAATGATGAAAATGATACTGCATGATGAACTTTGATGAAAACATGGAAGATCTCAAATATTATGTGGGGACATCAAGTATCCTTGAGTCTTGAAACCCTCACATACCATTAAGGCATATTCCTATCCTAACCGTGTCAAATTTAAATGCATGTAGTAATAGTTTGAAGAAATTTCAACGTTTTCCCCATTCACTTCTCATCATGCGACATCAATGTATGACATTGGTGATTTCCGTGTTGGAAGAGGTTCCATGAAATTTCAAGAGAGTTCTGAAAAATCCCTAACTCCCTAACCCTTGATCCATTGACCCGTAAATCCTAGTTAACCCCTAATCTCTAATTAACATGTAAGTCATCAACCTTACTTAATCAATAATCCCTTAACAAAAAATCCCAAAATCCCCTAACTCGTAATCCATAGACCCTTAAAAAATTCTCACTAATTCCTAATCCCTTAATCCATAAAACCCTATGCACTAAGCACTTAAACATTAATCCCCTAGCCCATAATCCCTAATCCATTAATCATTAAAATACCTAACCTGTAAGTGCCAAATCCCTTAGCTCTTGACCCTTCATCCCTTAAACCCTAACCCCTAATCCATTGACCCTGAATCCTTGTACCCCAAATACCTAAATCCTCAAATCCCTTATCCACTTAACCCCCAACACCTCAACTAATTAACTATTTAGAATAATCTGGATACAGTTGACGCTAAATTCAATGCTACTTTTGGTGCAATTTTTGGTGCTAACTAGGGTGCTAAATCAGGTTCTAAACGGGGCATAATTTCTGGCACTAAAGGGGGATATATTTATAGTGCTAAAGGGGGTGCAATTTCCAACACTAAATTGGGAGAAATTTTTGGCGCTATTGTCACCCAATTTAGTGCCTAAATTTTGTGTTCAGTGCAAAAAATCCCATGAATAGCTCCATCCTAGTAAATAGCATCGACTTGTTCAACAAATTGAACAAAAATACACTAAAACTATCTTTGGAAGAAAAACAGGGAGAAAATCGTAGGGATTTGGTGTAGTGGAAGGTGCCAATTCCTATGGGAGAAAGACTAACTATTGAACAGTGTCCAAGTACACAGGAAGAAAAAGAGGACATGGCATGTGTTTCCTATGCAAGTGTTGTTGGTAGTCTAATGTATGTGATCGTTTTCACTCGACTAGACATTTCCCATGTTTTGGGAGTGTTGAGTAGATACATGATGATGCCTAGGAAGGAGAACTGGATAAATTTCAAGAGAGTATTCAGGTATTTGTGTGAACCAAAGACTATGTTATATGCTACCAAGGAAAATATGGAGATGACAGTGAAGTAAATGTACATGGATTTTTCGACTCCGACTGGGCTAGAAATCTGGATTGATGAAGGTCTACCAATGGATATGTGTTCAATATGTTTGGTGGAGAAACTAGTTGGATGAGTAAGAGACATGAGGTTGTAGCATTGTTAACAACAGAAGGTGAATGAATGGTGTTGGACATAAAGTATTGAATCTGTTTTTCTAGTTTTGATAAAGTTTTAAGGAAAAATATTATGTATATGAAAACTTCATGGAGGAATAAGGAAAGATAGAGAGTGCACAAATGAGGTGCATTAAACAAGAAAGTACGCAGAATGAGGAAAGTGTGTAAAAGGAAGACTACGTGAAGCTTAGAGAGTAAAGATAGAAGATTAAAGAAAGGAAATAAATCATAACAAGAGAATGACAACCCGACATTCCATAAATATAAGAACAACAGGAAATAAGCATGAAGGATGAAACACAAAAGAAAGGTATCAAACAAACAGTTAACTAATCAATCCATGCATTGTAATTGGATATTTTTGGGATGAATAGATTAGGTTTTTTATCCCTAGATTTTGATATAAATATGTAACGGGTTCGTAGATTAGGGGTTCATTCGGTTGGTTCAGGTAGGTATTAGGCTTATTAAGGTTGATTATGGTGTATTAGTTCATGTTATAGTATGATTGATAATGACTCCAAATTTATTGAATGTAACAGTCGGAGGTTGAGAAGGATGAATAAAGGGATGATAAATATATGTTACAAAATGTTGTGTTGTCTATGATTTTGTGTTTGATTATGAATACTATTTGCATGCACAATAGAATAGATTCATATCATATGATGGTAAGAAAGGTGTAATGATTCCTGATCGTGACAATAAAAAATCTATACATTAACTAAAATATGATAAATATAGGAATCTGAATCATGGGTAAATTGATAACATGACAAAGGAAAATTATGTGCATAAAATACTAAGGAAGAATGAACCAAACCTTGGATCTTACAACCCAGGGATATAAAAATACTAACAAATGGCTCTGTTTCTAGGACTGGGACTTCACGATTAAGATGATGTTTTAGAGGCCGACTAAGAAGGATATCTCATAATGGTTGGAAAGGAAGGAACGAGAATTCGCATGACAAGAGAATAGAAACCCTCAGATGAGTGACAAGAAATTTTTGCAAAAGTATGTGTTCATATATCTGCATGAAAGTTTCTTTGGAAAAATTTTAGTTATTCGAACGAAGTGGCTAGAAATATTGGTGGAGAAAACTAGAAGGTTCAGTGTAGCAACGCCGAGGAATTGGACTCCCAAGTTGGTAAGAAAACTGATTTTTCTAAGTAACCCAACTACTCAAGCAATTGATTTTTGGTTGGATAACATACTAGGTGTTTATGTTACAGAGTTTGTCATAGATTGTATTCAATCATACAGTGTCACAGAAAGGGAATTTTTCAATGGTGCATGTGGGATGTTCTTGAAATCATTAAATACATGGATAAAGATGTTATTTTGTGAAAACCACATGATGGTGATGCAATCTGACTGCTAATGGTTTCACGCACATAGGGGAACTGTGGGATGATAGGAGGATCGTCTGAGAGAGGGAAGGAAGTAATGAAAGAGGTAGGTAGAGCCTGAGGATGCAAGAAGAATATATACTAGAGGAAGGATAATATTTTGGAGATTTGCACAGAGGGAGGAGGTACAAGAGGCGRAAGACTAAGGATGAAAGAAGAGAGTCATGCAGTGAGTGAGATGGGAGAGAACCTTGTGCACTAGTCTAAATCATGGAGGTACCATAGCTAGGGGGAGAAGAAGAGGATTTCTAGTCCATTCTGRTAATAGAAGAGCCAACAATTCCTACCCAGACAGAKTCCTACGTCGAATCCATGATCCCATGTGTGTCACCACAATTAGAATTAATGTTTGAATATTTATCAAATGAAATTGTAGTTATCTAAGGAGGGATGAGTAGTAGAAATCATAGTAGTGGAAGTAGTGTGCAGAGTCAAAATCATATTCAAACAAAATCACCAAGAGGATGGACTACATCAAACAACATGGACGGGGTGGATAGTACTCTTAGGCTTCCATAGTTGCAAGGAATTGGGTCATAAATCCAAGAACAACAATTGCTTGTGTGCAAGATGATTTGGGCCACAAAGAATGTACTAGACAAAGTAGTGAATATTGTGCAGTTAGTGACAACATTTAGAGGTAGTGTGCTAGTATGGTATATGAAGTTACAAAGCACCACGCCTATATGATATGCCAAGAAGTTGGAAGAGATTAAGAAAGAACTACTGAAGGAGTTCAAGAAGACAAAGTCGGAGTCGCAATACATCAAATAATTAAAGGATATCAAACAAGTACAAACATAGTCGGTATGGGATTACAACCAAATATTTAAGGATGTGATGGGTATATTAAATTTCCAGATCCCATCCCATATTAAAAACACCAAGAATGGTTTATTGTATGGATTCTACCACACATTCATAGGCCATTGATCCAATAGAAGGTTGTGTCATATCTTGAAGAACTAGAGATTGTGATGAAACTAGAGTCATCTTAGGTGGGATACAATGACAAAATGACACAAGTTCATATGTAGTTGGATGCATTGGAAATTCAATTGGAAGAACTGACAAAGGGAAAGGAGAAACGCGATCAAGTCTAGTGTACAAAATGTAGGACTGAAGGCCATAACAAGAATGAATGTGAAACATTCGCGCAATATCTAGTGATGAGAGCACCAGATCCATTGTCGGGAGGAGGATACTCCAAGATATGCAAGAAATGGGGCCATCACCCAATAGAGTGTACACTACTACAAAATTACCAAAGTATGCCAAAGAACTTTTTTTGCAATTTTTGCAAATTTCTAGGACATAAAGAGAAGGATTGTCGTGCATTCGATTTGATGAGGGAGCACACATATGATATGTATAAGATCCAATAATAAAATGTTGTAGAACAAGTTGGGGGTCCACAATACAACAATCAAAGGGGTTTCAATCAAGGGAATGGAGGAAACTTTGGCCAAGGCCAAGGTAAAGGGAATTTTGGAAGAGGAGGAAGAGGACTAAATATATTTTACAACTATAATCCACCTGGACACTTGTCCTGTGACTACCAAAATCCATGTATGATATGCACATATTTTAGAGCATTGGATCATTCAATAGAATATTATCCCCAACTAGTTGTGACGTGGAAGGCCAGAGGAAACCAAAACCCCAATCCGAATGAGAATGTGCATATGATATCAACCAAAATATGCAATGCGGGACCCAGAGTATCCATTATTACACATGGAGGAGCTAAGAAAAGGACTGATAGGATAGATGAAGGAATGAAGACGAAACAATGGGTAAGAAATTCAATAGGGCCCATACTATCTTTTGATCCTCAACAAGAAAAGAAGACATATCATAGGTAAAAGAAAGAAGTACTTGGAGTGGATTGGGGAGCATAAACATCAACGACACCTCATGAATAAGATCATGCAATTCCAAAGAAGCCAAAGGGGAAGATAAGTACACTAAAAAAATTATTGAGAAATTGTGTAGAGTTAATCAAACATGAGGATTCATTGAGTACATTATACAACATGACTGATCATTGCACAAGAGGAAGGTAAACTCCTATCGCACAAAGGATGGTAAATCAAGTATTGCATAGGAAGCAAACCAATGAAGAATTCAGATTCAGTGTGCATATTGGAGAGTATGATGTGGATAATATTTTTTGGGACTTGGGTTCTAGCATGAACATGTTACCTAACAAAACATGGGATTTGATAGGAAAACCCAAGTTGGTAGGTCTCTTATTCAACTTAGGTTAGTGAATCAACACAAAATATTTTTTATTGGTCAGTTGATAGGAGTACCTGTGAACATAGATGGAGTGTGCAGTGTGGAATACTTTGAAGTTATTGAAATTATAGATGATAGTTAACCATGTCCAACACTGATGGGACTAGAATGGTATTTTGATAACCAAGTGATAATAAACTTGAAGAGGATGGAGATGATATTTTAGGTTGGATATTTGAAAGTTATGATAGCCTTAGACCCATCATACAGATAGAGATACATATAACCAATAGGAGGGAATGAAATTGACAATTTATATAACATGACTGTGTGTATGGAGGATTATGTGAACCCAAAATAATATGGTGCATTGAGTTGGTGAAGTATCTATTCATGTGCATCAAATTATGAAGAAGGTTTAGAGCATTGGAAATAGAGAATGCATGAAGTGTCAACTAGACAATGTGTGTGCATTACTTGATCCTTTTGTTGGATTGGAACAGAGCTATGTAACATGCCCAGGTATGATGGATTAACTGATATAAGTATGTTTGCAAAAACATTTGAGGTAACTGAAAACAAAGGATACTAGAACAGGATGTGGTATTCAAATCTACTCCATCTAGATGGTGGGATGCACACAGAGAAGGAATGAAATACTGGCTACAATGCAATAGACTAATGAAAATAAGGTTTGGCACTAAGGGAGAAGACATTGTGCATAAATATACATGGGAGAGTGTTTAAGCAGGTCAATCTGAATAGTGTAGGGATTTGTGGGGTTCAGTACCAAAGGTAAAGTGGAAACACAAATTTATACACAAACTAGACACAATTCCAAAGAACTAGTATTTAGAGTTGGAAATGCACAGGGAGACAAAAAGATGGGAAGAACTAAGCCAGAGGTTCAAAATCAATTTTACATTTGAAAATGAATCTACATCCATAGATGTATCACTACAAGATATTCATAAGAAGATATTATCGGAAGAAGAGATGATGGGGTTGATACTAGTATGCAATGAGCATAGTGTTGGATTACTGAGAGGGGGGGGTGAATCAGTAATAGAGCAATTTAACCATATAATCCAAGTTTTATATCAATGAATCATTATTATCCAATAACTGCAGATAAAATAGGCAATGAACAAATGAACAATCATACACGTACACAGTACACCAGTGTTTTACGTGGAAACCCAAATCGGGAGAAAACCACGGAATGCTTTTTCTTATATGTCTTGAAGAATTACATTCATTGGA
>ML787837.1:314172-331879 GCA_009831015.1 Picea engelmannii | reverse complement strand
CATTCTCATCAAGGACAATACATATTATATTACATCAATCATCAATCAATCAATCCTTTGACATCAATCAATCACTTGACATCAATCAATGACATCAATCAATCAAACCATTGGCATCAATGACAACATGATCCAACACATAGAGTCAAGATGATTGTACATAAGCTACTAGAATGCTAGAATGTAGCCAAGGAAGAATATGACGAAGAGGATCCTAGGAATGTACAAATGCTTGATATAGAAGGATAATGAGCCATAAAATGTATATATCTCAAATCAACTACATATACATAATTGTATAAAGATGTGGAAGGTAAACATTGGGATGAAAATGAATCCCAAGTTCTCGTAGATAGGGGACTATTGGAGTGAGGAGACAGTTGACAAGATTGTACACTTACTGTGATAATACCAAGAATTATATCTAATTATGTTTTTAGATATGAAGAGAATAACAAGAGACTTAGGTGAGATGAAGATCCCAATGAAACCAAGAGCTAAGCCAGTGCACTAGAGGCCTTACAAGCTAAATTTGAGGTATAAGAAGAAAGTAAAAACTGAAATAGATAGGATATTGGATGCATAAATTATTGAACTAGTAGAATAATCTAAGTGGATGATTCTAATGGTGGTGCAGGACAAGAAGACAGAAGGAATCAATATATGTGTATATCTAAGAATGTTAAATGATTCATTCTTACATGACCCATTTCCAACACCATTCATGGATGAGATACTAGAGAACATAGGAGGCCAGGAAAATTACTCTTTTATAGATGGATTCTTTGGGTACCATCATATAAGAATCGCACAGGAGGATTGAAAAAAAACCACTTTTGTGATGGAATGGGGAAGTTATCAGTACATGGCTATGCCATTTGGATTGAATAATTCCCATGTGGTGTTTTCCACGGTAGTAGTTGCAGCATTCAAGGAGTTCGTCCATAAGTTCCTAGAAGTCTAATTCGATGTTTGGATGATTTTTAGTATATTGAAGGATCACATATAATTTCTTATACTTATGTTGGATCACTCAAGACAGTGTCATATTTTGTTGAACTTGAAGAAGTGCATTTTATGTGCAATTATGTTAGTACATGTAGTGTGCAAACGGGGACTATTAGGTAAGATTGCAGTAATTTTGGAGTTAGAACCACTTACATCACTCAGGAATCTGAGGGCGATGTTGGGTCATATAGGTTATTATAGGAAATTTATAAAGGGATATGTGCAGATCACAACACCGATGGACAAGTTACTAAAGAAGGAAGTGAAGTTTCAATGGAATAAAGACTGTTAGAAGGGGTAGGACACCCTAAAACAAAAGTTGGTGACCGCACCTATTTTAATTTTTCCAGATTGGAATAAGGAGTTTCAAGTAGATGTGGACACATCATCCATAACATTGGGAGGATTTCTATCCCAGCCAAGGGAATGAGACATATATAACCTAATTTTGTTTTCAAGAAGGAAGTTGTATATAGTAGAGAAGAACTATACAACCATGAAATGGGAAGGATTAGCGATGGTCTATGCACTATAGAAATTCTAGAATTGTCTATTGGGGTCTCACTATAATATGTATAGAGACCATTATGCATTAAAATAATTAGTCAACGAGCCATTTTTGGGGGGAATAATATGCATGTGGCTCTTATTATTTCAATAATACAACTTTGAAGTCATAGTGAAACCACGGAAGCTAAATGTAGGGACAGATCATCTCTCACACATATTTCCATGGGAAGATGCAGGAAATATAGATGACAACTTCCCATATGCGGAGTTATTTGCAGTAAGGATGGTGAATGATTATTTCTCGTACATCGTAAGTTTATCAACATAGGCATGGATCCATCTGATATTATTGTAGCATAGAAGAAACAATTGGTAGTGAAAGAAACAAATTATCAATTGATTGTAGGGAATTTATACAAGATGGGTGCATATGGAATATTAACATGTTGTGTGTTGGAGCACAAAAGGTCGGTAATAATCGAAGAAGAACACGATGGAATTGTTGGAGGAAATTATGCAGGGTGAGGAACCACACAACATATTTTTTTCATAGGACTTTGGTGGTTGAAACTTCACAAGGATGGGAAGGAATACTGTCAGTCATGCGATGTATGAAAAAAAGTGGGAAATTCATCTAGGAGGGATGAAATTCCTTTGAATCCATAGGTTACGTTGTAAAAATTTGGGAAATAGGCCACAAAATTTATAGAGCCAATCAATACACAAGCAATAAGATCAAGGGAAAGGTATATCATTAGTGTGATAAAGTATTTGACAAGATGGGAAGAATCAACCCCAGTTACAGACTGTATTTCAGAAACTACTACGTGGTTTCTGTTCGAAAATGTAGTTACAAGGTTTGGATGTCCATGCATATTACTCAATGATCTTGGGACACACTTTATAAACAAAACAATTGAAACATTTATTGAGGAGTTCAAGATTCATCATCAAAAGAGTACCCCATATCACCCTCAGGCCAATGGAACTATGGAATATTTAATAAGATCTTGGAGAATTCCTTGACAAAGATTTGCAATGTAGGGTGAGATGATTGGGACTTAATAGTTCCTACATTATTATGGGCTTACGGGACTACAAGAAAGAAGTTGATAGGACATACCCCATTTAGGATGGTCTATGGAGAAGAAGCAGTAATGCCAATGGATTTTATTCTACCTAGCTTGCGCATTGAAACAATCACAAAGCTATTAGATATTGGTGCAATAGAGTAGAGGTTGGCACACTTAGTACAACTTGAAGAGGATTGATTTCTCAGGAGATTCTATCAACAGGTTCATAAAGTTGGAGAGAAGACTTTGAATTATCGACACATTAAACATAAGAAGTTTCAAGTTGGATATTTGGTATTACTCTATGACAAAAAGTATATTCAGCATCCAAGTAAATTTTGAATGAATTGGTTAGGATCTTATGTGATTCAACAACTAACAGAAACAAGTTTTGTGTGGTTGGAAATCTTGAATGGAGAAGTATTGGAAGGAATGGTGAATGGAAGTCGGCTAAAACTCTATAGAGATGGTTGATGGCTTGTGCAGTAATTTGGGTTGTGTTGGAACTCATGCATTATAGTAGTTGTATCATAGTATGCAAGAAAATGAAGGAAAAACATAAAAATTAGGGAAAAAAAGAGTGTTCAAGTACAAAGGTATACGAAGGTGCGTGGAACTAATCGTCATCACACATCAGCATAACATTGTGCCAAACTAGGATACGAGACAATTGAGAAATTACAATACCGTTAAAAGAATTAAAGAATGGAAATGATGGTTACACATCGGGAGTGATAGGTCATAAAAGTGCCATATAAGTCTTAAATGGTAAAAGTCACTAGAAATATTGACATATAGACATTATGAGGGATAAATCACACACTAGATTTTGTAATCAAGATGCAATTATGGAACAACTCAAAAACCACAATGACGGATGGGACAAGTTAGTTGAGGAAGGATGAGATAGGTATGGTCGACATGAAAGAACAAAAACATAAGAAGATAATTAGGTGTAAATAATTCTTCCATACCAAGGAGAGAGAATGAGAGCTAATACAAGTGAACAAGAACAGACTGGAGAACAAAGAAGAGTTACAACTTCCAGAGAACACACAGAGTTGTAGTTTGGGAACCTATCACCCAAGACAAATGGGGAAATATCTGTTGGAAGTACCATCAGTTCCCACGGGGATGAGTAGGGAAGGAGATATGCTTGGAAATACTGTCAGCCTCAACATTTTGGATCATAATATTACCAATGAATAACCATTTCTCAAGCTGGCTAGGGAAAATTACTCAGGGGATGAGAGTAAAATGGATGCAGAATCTCGCATCGCTTCCAACATAAATTTGTATGCATAATTCAACATACTCACTAACATGCTCAGGGGTTACAAAAACTTCATGATAGTCAATGAGAAGGAATCATATTAGGATCCCACTGAAAGAGAATTTTCCCAGAAATTGGCTTCATATACGGTGCCCAAAATAAATCTAAAGGATTTACCAAGGGGCACAGGCAAAGAGTAGGATGGTATCGGGCTCAAGAAAACTCAATGAATTATTGACAACGAAGATGAATACAGGAATAGGAGGCTTAAAAATAATTATTTCTCCCATTAGAAACGATGATTTTTCCAGGGGAAACACGACCCCTGATACCGCCATCCAGACTTAGCCTAGTATTAGGCAGGAAGAGGCTTTCAAGAGGGAGAAGGAATAAAATTAAAGGATTATTGTAAAGAAGCATAAGGAATAGGAGGATAAGTCTAGGAAATAATTCCATGAAAATGATGAATCCAAATCCAGTAGCATGGAGAATAAGACCCAAGCAGCAGTCCAAAAGTTGTATAAAGAAATTCTAGAAGTTTCCTTACTAATCAAAGTGACTATGGAGGAACAAGTGTAGACGACCAGTGAATTTATTAAATGATTATGATCATAGATAGAGGATTTAAATATAATTATTATTCCAATATCGCCACCATAGGTGCATGAAGGAAGAACAAGAATGAAAAACAGAATAGTTGCTAACATCAAGAAGATTGAGAGAAAATGAGAGAAAGTTTGTGAGGAGAACACACAGATGTGGAAAGAGTTGATAGAAGACCCAGAGATGAAGGTAGTAGAGGAAAATATAAGAGATACACAAGAATAGGAACAATATTAATAATAAAGGATGGCTACACTACCACCAATAGCATCCATGTCAGTCATTTTGGCTCGACGAGAGGCACAAGTAGAAGTGGAGAAAATGAGGTATCAACAAAATATCTTGCAACAAAGACTGGGACCGATACAAGAAGAGGAAGTGGGGTTAATTTAATAGTTGGATATGGTATAGGCTAGGATCAAGAAATAAATTATTGAATAAGAGGACAAACTTACAAACTTGACTGCGCAAGGAGTAGAGTAGATAACAACAACAGAGGCCAAAATCATCAAACATGTAGAGGGGGAAAAATGGCCTCTCAAAACTTTATTTCAGAATGGAAGAGAAAGAAATAAGCTTGAGTGTCATGGGATGAGCCATAAGTGAGTGTTGGGGGCCTATTGGGAAGGCAGTCTTGAAAGCAGGTTTTGTAGTTTTGATAAAGTTTTCAGGAAAAATACTAATTATATGAAAAGTGCGCAGAGGAAAAAGGAAATATAGAGAGCACACCGTTAAGGTGCATCCAATAAGAAAGTGCACATAAGGAGGAAAGTGTGAAAAAGGAAGACAACATGAAGCTCAAAGAATAAATCTCAAAGAATAAAGCTAGAAGAATAAAGCAAGGAAATAAGCCATAAAAAAAGAATGACAACCCAACATTCTAGAAATAGAAGAACAATAGAAAAGCAACATGAAGGCTGGAAAGAAGAATAAATTCATTGAAAAAATAGTTAACGTAGTTGGCCATGCATTGTAATGGGATATTTTTTAGATGAATATATTATTCTTTTTATCCCTATATTTTGATATAAATATGTAATGGTTTGGGAGATTATGGTTTTATTCGGTTGGTTTAGATAGGTATTATTCTGATGAAGGTTGATTATGGTAGATTATTTTATGTTACAGTATGATTGATACTAAGTCCACAATTATTGAATGTAACAGTCATAGGTTGAGAAGGATGAATAAAGGGATGACAAAGATATGTTACGAAATCTTGTGTTGTGTATGTTTATCTGTTTGATTATTATTTTCATGCATCATAGAATAGATTAATATCATATGATAGTGAGAATGATGCAATGATTCATGATTGTGACAGTAACAAATCTATACATTAATTAGAATATGATAAGTGTAGGAATCTGAATCATGGGTAAGTGAATAACAAGGCATAGACGAATTATGTGCATAACATACTAAGGAAGAATGGACCAAATGTTTTCCTTCCATTCCCTTAACACTGCAGAAGCCTAGTTCTTGAAGTCCCCATGGATACCTCAAGTGAGACTTCATTTGCAAAAGAAGGTGATGTCGAAAGGGCTAGTGTCTGGTGGGTTTTTTTGGTCTTAGATAAATCGAACCTTGGGTCTTACATACAGAACATAGATTAACACCAACACATGGTAGCCACTCATTGAAGTAAAGAAGAATTATGGTTGCAAAGGTTATTTTTAGGAATAGGGTTTGAGCATAAAGATATGAATATAAGTCGTGATAGTGAAAGTGAAATATTTCTGGCAAAGAGCCCAGCTTATCATTCTAATACAAAGCATATTGATGTACAATACCATTTCATGAGAGACATGGTTCAAAGAAAAAATATGGTTCTAGAGAAAGAAGACACTTTGGAAAACATAGAAGGATCTTCGATCAAGTTTGTAAGTGTTGTGAATTTATCTTAGTGTAGAGAGGTAATGGGAATTGTTTCCCTGGATCTGTGAACGGGAGTTCAGAGATTTTTTGGTTTCAACAATGAAAACAACAAGTGGGAGAATGTTGGGTTGTTATATTATTTTCATTGAAATTCTAGTCGAGATGGATCGACTGACATTTGAAGTCAAATAAATTGACAACAATTCGAAGGTTGAGGAGGTTTGAATAGGTAAGGTCGAAGTTGAAGAAATCGATAACAAGTTGAAGGCTGAAGTGTTTTGAATGGGTAAGTTTGAATTTGAATATATTGACAATAGGTCGAAGAGTTCAACCAACAAGAGGTCGATAGGCTGGCGTGTGGTAACAGACTGAAGACTGAATGAAAGTTTATTGGTAGTTGACTGATAATATGAATTGGTAGTCAACTGTAACAAAATATTGATATTTGTGGGATGTGTAGAAAATGATCTATTTGGATCTGTAACCATTTTTTTGGCACTTCTTTAGTTTTTTTCCTACTGTAAATCCTATAAATAAGCATGTTGTAATTTTATAAAAGCTAATCAATAATCATATAATATTGAATCTTTAGAGGTTGTTGGTCATGCATATCTAAGATGAATTGGAAACAAGGTTGTTCTTGTGTAAAACAAGAAGGTATGATGTCGATTGTGTCTTAGGTGTAGACCAAGGTTAGTTGTGTAATCTTTTATTCTCAATGAATAAGACAACAAGAGAGAAATATTGTTCATTTTCCCATTTGGGTTTCCAGGGTAAAATCTCTTTGTATTGTGTGTTTCATTTGTCATTTACTTTCTTGTTTAAATTTATATTTCTCTCTTCTACTAGGTTTAGTGTGGAAGTATTCTTCATTTCCTAACAGAACATAAGGAAGACTCCCATCCCATGTGCATGGATGTTTGTAATTCCATATCCTTAGCATATGAAAAATGATCCTATTGACTGTCACTCTTTTTCCATCAGTCTATTTGTGGAAGGAAATCAATTTGGTTAGCTTGGTTTCCATCATCGACCATAGGATAGACCAAAAAATACTTAGGAACCTATTATCTCGATCTTAAATAATGGTCCATGGGATCCAAAAATGAGCCTAAGAACACTCAAATAATAACTTAGAAGTGGCCTTGGTTTTGATACTCTTCTTGCAGGGTGTCAACATTTTCATCTTAGAGAATTAATAAATGATCATGCAGTCACAGTCATTACCATGCATGGTTGAAGGTAGAATAGAGATGTAATCCATGGATATGGACTCCGAAGGCCTATTAGGAGTAGGTAGATGGGTGTATATCATATGCTTCTTAATGGAAGGTTTGAAAATGGTGCATAAAGTGAAAGATATGATATAATTTCTAACATGACGTCGAATATTTTGGTCATTAAAAGTGCTTTTGCAGTGCTGCCACTATTTTTTCCATGCCAAATTTTCTTGTTTCTTGACTATAATGAGCTTCCCAAATCATCTATGAACACTTTCATGAAGGAAAACATACATGGATTAGGTAGCATAGAATTTTGTCTTGGAGATGAAAGTTTGGAATTGGTTTTCCTATGCTCAATGTCTGATAGGTAGCAACAAAGTCAAAGTCACTATTGTATAATTATGGACACCCGAAGGGATCATGCCCACAAAAGTTAATAACTATTGTTAGCACCATAAGTGGGGGTCAACTGAGGTAGTGTGAAAAATGGTTGGTGTTGACCTTCTTGTACTTTATATTCAAGTTGAATTGTTGCAGGTACATGGACCACTTTTGATGGTGATCATTTTGAAAGTTTTCCTATGTATACATGAATTGTAGAGGCCTGTGATTAGTGTGGATAATAATTTCCTTTCCTATAATGTAACTCCTCCACTGTCATCATTTCTACACAATGGATTACATCTATTTGTTTTAGGTGTGGTACCTGCAAACAACATTATATAGTACTTCACTAAGATAGGCCATTAGATTCTCATGTTGTGCGAGGACTGCACTGATAACATAATATGAATCATCTACCTCAATATGAAATGGTTGTTGCATGTCAAGTAGAATAAGGATCTATGTTGATAAGAGGAATAATTTCAAATCCTTGAGTGATTTCTATTGTGACATAGCCCAAAAAAACTCGGCCTTTTCTCTTCCCCTGATCCCCTGACTTAGGGCCCAAGCGAAGAGAGAGAAACCCAACAAAAACTTGTAGTACACTTTGGCAAGGCCTACGAAGATACAAATCTTGATTAGTTTCTTTAGGTCCAACATTTCACAAATTACTTTGATCTTGGTTGGATCCACATGCACACCTTGCACATCCATGATGTATCCAAAATATTGAATTCTCTGCATGCTAGAGTAACACTTATCCAAATTGGCATATTACTTGTATTATTGTAGTGTTCCCAAAGCCTGTTGAATGTGATTCAAATGGTCCTTCTAGGTTTTATTAAATATGAGGATGTCAACTAGATACACAGACACAAAAGATTTTTTGAATGGATGCAATATATCATCCATCATCCACATGAATTTGGCCAAGTAATTAGTCAAGTTGAAAGGCATGACCGGCCACTCAAAGTGATTTGTATTGGCTCATTACATTATTTTTCATCTATCTCAATACTTTCTAGGTCTAAAAATTAGAGGAATCAACTTGTAGAGCCATTTTGGTGGATGGTCCAAACTTGGATATTTGTGTTGGATCATGTTGTCATTGATATCAATGGTTTGATTGATTGATGTCAAAGGATTGATTTATTGATGATTGATGTAATATAATATGTATTTTCCTTGATGAGAATGCATAGATGAGGATGGATCAATAAGTTGTCATTGATATGATGAAGATGGATCAATGAGTTGTCATTGATACATGATGAAGATGGATCATTGTGGTTTCATTGGTATATGATGCATTGTTGGAAAAATGTATAGATGACTCATTATTGTCTTATCATGACTGATAAGGTGCAAAAATGGATGAACTCCAAAGTGGTCCCTGTTAATATTATGGTAGCTGCGGGAGGTATTTACCCCCATGTGTGAACCTGACGAGAATAGAAGACTCTGGGAAGCAAGAGAAACCCTAATGAATTGGAAAATAACCCTAGAAGCCTTGTCGGCTCAAGAATATAATTTATATTAGGCTATTAGCCTCCAAGAGAAGAAGTCGGCCAGAATTAATAATAATATACTGAACAAACACATACCCAGAAGGAGAAGTCAGCCCCAACAAACTGGCAGGATTGCTATAAATACATGGTGCCAGTTCTCATTTGACAACATCTCAGCATTGCAGTTCTGCAGTTTAGTGTGCACTGCAGTTGCAGTTTGGTGCGCAGGTCTGGAGGAGGGTTGCAACTACAGCTGCAACAGCAGCTAGTTATCAGTATTGGCTTGGATATCTCTTGGCTAGGGTTTGGAGCATCTGATTAGTCTTTTGTGTTGCGCTATCCTTGGGGAGAGATGTGCTACTCTTTGTTTGGCTATCTAGCCTAGGGTTTTCTTCGGAAGGAATTCTCAGGTCAAGGTTAAGGTGCTCAGAGGGAGGCTTGAGCCTGTGGTTGGGTGACGAGGGTATCGTCAATGGTAAAACGAGCACACCATCTTCTATATTCTAACAGGTTATGGGACCACACCCCTTCAGTCAGCCTAAAATGCTGGAAGGAAACATAGCCGCTAGATATTGAGCTCATTGAGGTACTGCTGCTAGGGTTACTAGCAGGAGCAGTTTCCAGAAGCACTGCAGCTAAGGTTACTAGCAGAAGTAGTTGTAGAAACCCTAAACCTCTTGTTGAGGCACCTTAAGTGACAATATTTACCTAATCTTTGGATATATCAGTGTGCCCTAGCCCAACGCATCTCCTGGTACTCTCAGAAGGCCAAGACGTGAAGTTTGGATTTCTGGTCAAAATCTAGGGTTTGACCAAGTCAAGCAAGCCATGACGAATTCTATGAAGTCTAAGAACAAGCTATAAGGAGCCTCCAACTTCAGAGCATGGAAGACAAGGATTGAACTCATCCTTGCTAAGAATAAAGTGATGGATATTGTGAAAGGAAAGATTGTGAAGCTAGAGTTTAAAGAAGGAGAAGAGAAGGAACCATAAAATGTTGCAGCTATGGAGAAGTTCAAAGATGTTGACATCAATGCCATGAGTATCATAGTGGATTCCATAAAAGACCACTTGATAGCCTACATCTCCCATCTTGACTCATCGAAGAAGATGTATGATGCCCTAATAAATCTTTTCTTAGTCAGAAACATTGGACAAGTTATGAGTCTAAAGAATGAGCTCCATGACATGAAGATGAATGATGACGACAACATAACATCCTACTTTGTAAGGATCTCCTAGCTAAGAGATCAACTACAAGCTATTGAAGAGATCACTTTAGAAAAGGAATTGGTGAACATAGTACTCAATGGTCTTCCCAAGACATGGGATGCATTTGCCAGAAGCATGAATACAAGGAAGGAGTACCCAACATTTGAAGAAATTTGGACTTGTTGTGCTCAAGAAGAATCAAGAATCAATGAAAAAGAGAAACCTCAAAAGAAGTACGATGATCAAGCCTTCGCAGTAAGATTCACGAACTTCAGGAACAAAAGGAAGTTTGGTTCAAGGAGGAAGCCAAATTAGGAGAAAGACATTTCAGAAATACAATGCTTCAACTGTCAGAAGTATGGTCACTACAGAAATCAATGTCTCGAGCTAAAGAAAAGGAAGAAGAAACATGAAGCATCGATTTCCAAATAAAATGAACCTACTAAGAAGACTAAGCAGGATGGAAGAGACTTCTACTAAAAGGTAACAACACTCTTCTTATTCTCGTGTACATATCTTGCTTGCATCGTCTCTGTACATATCTTGTATATCTATCTCTTGGAAGATAATGTGTTCCAAGAATAACTATACCTATGGAATAAAAACAAGATAAGAATGAATATCATTAGATAATACACATGAAAGGATGAAATACAAATCATGTGGAAGCTACTGCAACATAAGCCGAATCAATCTTGAAGAGACTTAGAGGTCAGACATCAAGAGAAATTGGAGAAATACTTATGACGACAACTAAGACGGAAGCATGGACTCTATTATATATTGTAGAAGACAATAAGGACAGAGACAGAAGAATTGACTCAGTCAGACGAAGATTATATGAACTCTTACATGAAGCAAGGATTAGTAGGGAGCTAATCCTATGATCCATTGAAGATGATAAAATGTATATATCCATGGTAGCAGTCATGACAGACAATATGTGTTCAACTCAACTACAGAAGAAGACCTCTTCGAAGAAAATCCTTAAATCATTTATGGTTGTCCATCTAGATCCGTGAACCGATGATGAAGGTAAGAAGTGGAATCTCTAGGGCATGAAATATATAAGAAACTCCATGGACCCAAAAGTAAAAGAAAAACATGAAGAGGAACATAAGGATTCCAAGAAAGAAAGAAGAACCAGAACAACGAGTCATTCTATCAAGAATCACAAGATTACCAGCCTGATGTGAACTCACTAAAAGAAATCAAGCAAAAGAACTGAAAGTCGTGATGAAAAACAGTGTACAGAAGACTTATGAATGAAAGCATTGCGAGATCCAGAACCAGAGGTTCTCTCAGATGGAGGGAGAAGACTATGATGATTGATTGTTCCAGTACACCAGAATTATATCTATATTATATTATCCGCAACATCCATGAGTCATAATTCTACATCAGATGAATGCAAATAATGTTCTCCAGAAGAAATTGAGTAAAGAGTGCATGCAAAGCAACCTCAAGACTTTGAGGAAAATCAGAAAGATACTGTTGTATGAAGATAAGAAGAAGACAACTTGGTGGAGAACCTCCAGTGCACAACAGAAGCGTGGTGAAGATTTCCTATAACATCAAGATGACTAATCAAAAGATCAGATCTCATGATGATAGAAGAATTACCACATGAATATGTTCCAGTTCTCCAACTATGATATACTCTATTTTTCATATCTACATGAAGCCTTCACAATATTCCAGACTAAAGTACAAGCATTACATTATCCATGATGAAGTCTAGAAAGGAGAAAGTGATTCTCCAATACATATCTCCGCAAATGAGCAGATAAGCATACATTTTGGTAAAGCCTCTATTCAAGATGAAAGGACTTGCATACTCAAGCTAGAGCTCGTGGAAATAACTGTATTAACCGGAAGGGAAGACTCTCCAAACTAGAAGAAGGTACACAAAAATTTATTTTTGTGTTTGAAATAACTCTCCAGTTAGGAGGGAGCATTGAAAATATTATTTTTGTAATAGTCCAGATTGGACAGAAGATTTCCTGTTCAGAAAGTGGATTGAGATTTTTGACGGACAGTGGCTTCCCATTGTAGTTAAACTGGGAGGTAGACGGATTGTTGATGTATCATAGACAACGAATTCCCATTATGGGGAGTGGTTTAGGACAATCATTCTTCTTGGCAGTCACTCTGTGTAGTGGTCAAGTAGAATGGTCCGCCTCGCCGGACAATCATTCTTTCGAAGTTCATAGTTGTGAGAAGTTTAGAAGAATCGTCCGTTTTGGAGGTTGATGCAGGACATACATTCCTCGAGGGCAGACTCATTCTCTCTAGGTTACACTTTGTTTATTGTCGGAGGAATGGCCCAGGGTGGGGAATGGTTCAGACAGTTACTCCTCGAGGGCAGACTCATTCTTTCCAGGCTACACCTTGTTTGGTGTCGGAAGAATGGCCTAGGGTGGGGAGTAGTCCAGGCTCAACAATCAGGGACAGTTATTCCTCGAGGGTAGACTCATTCTCTCCAGGTTACACTTTTTTTAGTGTCAGAAGAATGGACCAGGGTGGGGAATAGTCCAGGATAGTCATTCCTTAGGGCAGACTCATTCCCTCCAGGTTACACTTTGTTTAGTGTCGGAGGAGTGGCCCAAGGTAAGGAATGGTCCAAACATTTCTTGAGGGAAAACTCATTCTCTCCAGGTTACACCTTGTTTAGTGTCGGAAGAATGGCCCAGGGTGGAAAATGGTTCAGGTTCAGAAATCATAAACAATCCTTCTTCCTTGGTTGAGAAGAATGGGGCAAATAGCCCATTATTGATATTCTATGTTGAGGGCAGACATTCTTTTAGACCTCACAGATTTGAGTGAAAGATTGGCCCAGATGATTATTATTGATGTTATATATTGAGGGTAGACATTCTTTCAATATCTCACAGACGTGAGTGAAAGTTTGGCCCACGTGACCATTGTTGATATTCTATACTGAGGGCAGACACTCTTTTAGATCTCACAAATGTGAGTGAAAGATTGGCCCAGTTGATTCATTTTTTATGATAACAATATTTCTATGCAGATGAAGACTACTGTGGTGGTAGACATTCTTTCAGATCTCACAGACGTGAGTGAAATATTGGCCCAGATGATATAGCTTTTATCATAACATTGTTTCTATGTAGGATTCTCTCAGATGTTTGTTATGAAGACTATATGACAGTAGATGAGGAATACTGTGGTGAATGTGTTTCATTGCTCGTTGTTGATCAAGTACTTGTGTGTTACTTGATGTGGTATTTAACCACTGGATTGTAGTTGTGTACTACTATGAATAGACACAGGTGTGTTCTATCCTTGTTCTAATTTCCTTGAAGACTATCAGCAGATTATTGGAGATGATCATTCAGATGAATGATGAACAGAGATTTTCCAGACGAAAAAACAGTTTAGAGATTTTTACTCCTCTTGTATCACTCCATGGTGAGAGTGACTTATCCATCATCATATCTAACTACTCAAATGAAGTATGGTTTTGAGAGATGATGCAGTTGATGGTGATGGTGATGCTCATGATCTAGTCATGAAATAGTCTAGATGACTATACTGATGCTATCGGGTAAATGGTATGTTTTGTGCTCAAGACCATTACCTATAAATACCTCTCTAGCTAGGAGGGAGTGTTAATATTATGGTAGCTATGTGAGGTATTTAACCCCATGTGTGAACATAACGAGAATAGAAGACTCTGGGAAGCAAGAGAAACCCCAATGAATTGGAAAATAACCCTAGAAGCCTTGTCGACTCAAGAAGATAATTTATATTAGGCTATTAACCTCCAAGAGAAGAAGTCGGCCATAATTAATAATAATATACTGAACAGACACATACCCAGAAGGAGAAGTCGGCCCCAAAAAACTGGAAGGATTACTATAAATACAGGGTGCCAGTTCTCATTTGATAGCATCTCAGCATTACAGTTCTACAGTTTGGTGCGCACTGCAGTTGCAGTTTGGTGCGCAGGTCTGGAGGAGGGTTGCAACTGCAGCTGGAGAAGCAACTAGTTATCAGTATTGGCTTGGATATCTCTTGGATAGGGTTTGGAACATCTGATCAGTCTTTTTTGTTGCGCTATCCTTGGGGAGAGATGCGTTTCTCTTTGTTTGGCTATCTAGCCTAGGGTTTGCTTCCATAGGAATTCTCAGGTCAAGGTTAAGGTGCTCGGAGGGAGGCTTCGGCCTATGGTTTGGTGATGAGGGTATTGTCAATGGTAAAACAAGAAAACCATATTTTATATTCTAATAGTCCCCTTATGGTGAAATCCCTCATAGGAAGACGCTTTGCGGATTGAGTTATCCTAGAAGAATGGTTGGAGGATCCATGCTCTCATTATTTTATTATCATGATTGATAAGGTGCACAAATGGATGAACACCAAAGTGGTCCCCTTATGGTGAAAGCCCTCATCAGAAGATGCTTTACGGATTGATTTATCCTAGAAGAATGGTTGGAGGACCCATGCTTGTATGTGGAATAATGAGATGAAGATAAAGGAACTTTTTGGTGAAACTATCCTACATGGATAGTTCTTGTCATGCCATTTTCGATGGTATGTGGAATGTCACATAACTCCTCATGGTTTGAGAGTTATGACCTTACGAAGATGAAGGACCCCCACATGAAGGCTTGAAGCCCCCAAGGTCAAAGAAGTCAAAGTGACCTAAAATAAGAAATCATTATTTAAATGATAAAGTAAGGTGAAAAAGTCAAGGTGGATTATTTAAATAATAAAGAGAAGTGAAAATAATCAAGAAATGATAAAGTAAGATGAGAAAATCAAGAAGGAATATTTAAATGATAAAATATTGGAGAAATTTCTATTTATGGAAAGTGGTTAACTCTAAAATAAGGAAAATAGGTTAAATGACCTAAAAATGGGTTAAGTGACCTAGAGGATGAAAGTATAAATAATATAGAAATGGTCTCTTGTAGATCATACTTTTTGTGGATCAATGGAGAGCTTCTTGTGAGAATATTTTTTGGAGTATTGATGGAGAGCTTCTTGTGAGAGATTCTTGAGCATTTTTGGTGTGGAACAATTGAGAATATTGAACATCTATAGGTGAATGAGGTAACCAAGGATATCTAAGTCTAATTTCAGAAGGAAGGTGAAGAAAAGAGGGATGGAATTGAAGGGAGGATAAATTCTTTTGATGATGCTTTCTAAGGTATGTTATTTACAAGTCATCTCACCATTTTCGCTATAACCTTTTTTATATAATGATTCAAACCATGAAATTGATATTCAATTGAGAAAATATACCCAAGTATATGTGGTAAAAAATTCATCTTGTCGTTCGTTGTATTTTGGGAGTTACACTCCATGGAAAATAGGGTTTGTGGCTAGTCCTGAAACTAGTCAAAAACAAGTGTTTCAGGTAAAAACGACATAACTTCTTCATAACAGATCCAACTTTAGTGAAAACAATTGTTTTTATTATATTAAATTATGTAGTATTCTATGTAGTAGTTTCATATCTATTCAACAAATATTCCATGCGGGTAACGCTCTATAAGGTCACTCACTAGAATAAGCTAGAATTCAACAAGGTATGCCATTTTTGCTATAACTCCTTTTATGAAAGGTTACAAGTAGTTAAACATGGAGTAATTGCATAAAAAACACTGAGGAACATTTTGTATCATTTTCATATCTTTATTCATTACAGGTACAAAGTTATGATTATTTCAAGTTGGGGTTGTTGACTAATCCAAAACTAGTCATGGTTGAGACAAGCAGTTGATGAGTTGGCGCATACATGAGGTGTAGAGTTGATGATGTTGGTACATATTGAAGAGACATTTTTTATGATTAGTTGACAAATTATTGGTATATACTTGGTACATGGATGGATGCACTTGTTTATGGTACAGGTTGATTACAGGTTGTTTGGCACAGGTTGGTGCATGGTTGATGCACTTGTTTATGTTTACAGATTAATATTTGTTGAGGATTGTTGCCTCATCTCAATTGGTGCTGACAATGTAAGATGAGTATTGCATATAGATCTGGTTCTCTTGTAGATTTGTACTCTATTATGTTGTTGCTAAAAAAACCCCAGATTGAGGTCCATAATAAAAAGAAAAATTGTACATACATCTTGTGTTCTTTGTGTTCCTTGTTGAGATGATTTTTTGATGATATGTTGTTGATATATGTTGCTGATATGTATTCACATCTAACGGATTATAAATGACATAAATGAGTAATGAGCAAATGTTGAATGTTAACTAAGGAGTTTTTGTGTAAGAGGGAAGTGATATAGAAGTGATCATTGAAGAGGGTTTTTGTGTAAAAGGAAATTGAAGAGGGTTTATATAGATATAGAAGTGATCATTTTTATACACACTATAACTATCTTTCGGATAACACTAAAAAAATTCTTAGGAGGAGTCAAAGGTACATATTGATGTTAAAGGAAATTCTCAAAGAGAGAAATAAGACTCAACTAGAAGAAAATGAAGAAGAAATCACAGGACTAAAGAATGAAAAAGAAAATGTGAAGGTAGATGATGAGACTAGAAAAAGTTTTGAAACTGTTGTCCATCTCAAGACCCAAATTGAAGAAGCCAAAATAATAGAGGAACTATTGAAGAATCAAATAAATGAAAAGGAAGAGTCATGTTGTAAGCTAGAATATGAAATTGTTGACCTTAGAAAGAAGGCAAAAAATTCAAACAAATTCTTGAATAGCTCACTAATATTGGATGAGATCTTAGAAAGTCAAAGATCACCATATGATAAATCAGGTCTTGGATACAAAGAAGAAGATACACATGTTGAAGCAAGCAGCTCAAAGAAGCATGAGGTAAATCCATCAGAGAAGGAAGACAATGTTGTAAAGAAACCATCTACACAAGGCAAAGAAAATTTCGAAAGAACTAAGCAAGGAAGACATCAAGAAGTTATTCTTGGGACACCAAAGCAAAGGTATGAAAGTATTTTTCATGGGCATTGTTATTCATGTAATGGATATGGTCACAAAGATTTTGAATGTAGATCTTATGAAAGGAGATATAATGGAAG
>ML787837.1:269188-289792 GCA_009831015.1 Picea engelmannii | reverse complement strand
CTCTAAATAATTTTTGGTATAAAGAAAATGATAAGGGAGGCCAAAAAAGTGACAAAAAGAGGCCAAAAAGTCTATAAATAGAAGTTGGCAGCTCATTATCACCATTGTTGATTTGGAAATTGACTCTGGAGCCAAAAGACCCCGTTTGATTAAAGTGGTGATTCTGGGAGCTACATTGGACGAAACGAACTTCTGTCTGGACCAAGTAAGTACAAACTCCCTTTTCTTGCATTTATGTCTTTAATTATGAATTGGGTTTCATTTTTTAGGGGGGCGTCGACCTTTAAAAGGTCGGCCCTAGGTCCATGCGGGCTGTCTCAGGATAGGCTGCGTGTACATTCGGGCAGAGTAAAATCTGCCTGCATGTACACGTGACTGTCGCCAATACAACACACGTGGGCCCCCTTATTGAATGTTAAAGACACAAAAAGCAAGGGTTTAACTCTCCTGAACCTTTTTTTTTTCAGGATGTATGTCCATTGGAGAGAAAGAGAACACGAAGAGGTGAATGAGTTGGTCAGGGAAGACCCCAATGTTGTGGCTACATTGATGTAGTGTGGGTTACTCAAGTTTTTCCTATGTTCTTTCATGCGGGCACAACCTAGGCTACTGAATGCCTTGGTTGACTACTGGCATCTGGATGCAGAGGCATTCATGTTAGAGGGGAAATCATTGGTGCCCATAGTCGAGGACATTTACTTTTTGACTGGCCTCTCTAGGAGAGGGGAATAGGTCAATTTCCAAACTTTTCCTGTAGGGCCGCATAACATAGTGGAATTGATAGGTCTATACTGTGCAGCTGATACGGACCATGTGAGCACCCAGGTGCCTATAAGAAAGATCACTAACCTATCACTACAAGTGATAGTATTTCTTATTGGGTGAATTACTAGTTCTACGGCTCTACATCAGGCATCCCGCGCATAGATGAACTGTGTTGTCCAATGCTTAAATGCACAAGTTTTTGATTGGAGTACTACTTTACTTGAGTGCATGAAGAGGAAATTGATAGATTGTCGTTTGTAGACACATAGGAACTTTGGGTTCGGGACCATTCTGTGTTCGTTCTTTTTTGAGAGAGTTCCAAGTTTTATTCCTTGAGTAGTGGTACGAGGACACCAGGCCTCTCTTCCGACTATATGTAGATGGGCAGTATTACTGTCGCGACAGGGTGGTGGAAGGACCAATGAGTCCTTCGATGATGGCTTTTTTGCATGGTTGTCATGACAGATCTCAGTTATAGAGGACTACCCCTATGTCAGGGTTGACTTTTCGAGAGACCCAGAGATACCAGTACCTCCTGGTGAGGTGCGAGGGGAGATGGGTAAGTCTCCACCTTTGTATTTTTTTTTCGTATATGTAATTTTTATGTTGCTTTGTTATATATATCATTTTTTTTTGTTATGCCAGAGTATTTGACGGATATGTGTTCATTGTGTGCAGATGTGGGACCAGTGCGACCCACTGACTATGAAAGGAACAAGCATCATCCTCAGTAAGGGGCCACACCTGCCACCGCCGGGGGACCAACAGTAGAAAAATATCTTCCATCAAGGGAGGCTGAGAGGGTACTGAGACGGGTTGAGCGTAACTTCACTGCGCTCACTCGCACGGTCCCAATGGCAGAGATTGAGGACCTGGAACCTTCTATGTAGCCTCATGTGGTGGGGGCACCATGGACGTGGATCCAGTTGTTTCGGTGCCTAGCCAATGCTATGGACCAGTATAACAGGGCCCACATGCCCTGACTTTAGCTATACATTTTGACATGCCACGAGCACTACTTGTATATATTGTTTGAGGGAATAAGCCTTGTGACTCATTGTCGGTCCTATTTTTGAGGTTCTTGCATCCATCCATGCACTCTAGTTACTTTATGATATTATATATGGTTTTTTGGTCTTTTGTGTCTTATGGATCATGTGTGCAAAAATGTATTTACATGCTTATGTCAATGTTCTTTCATATGTGTGAAAGATGCAAATCTAACATTTGATTAGCTAGAGTATCTGTAACATGGTTTAATCTCCTAGGAACATGAAAATATGTAATATAATCAAAGTTTCATTCTAAGAGATGTACCCTAAGGAATCGTCGGTGTAAAGTTGGATCATGAACCTGGTACACTCTGTTTAACTGAGACACAACCAGTTGAGCGTCGAGATAGAATCGAAGATGAGAGATACCCAATGACAAAGAATCATGAAACAACTTAATAAATGTGTTATACTCGACAACATTATTTGTGGTGTCACCTAAGCATATACCTCTGGAAGATAATGGTTGGCCTTGAGGTGTAAAGATTACCTAAGCTACGGAGGCAAGCCTCTGAGTGTGCCAACTATCACCATCTGCATACCCAACGAACACCTCGGAATCCCTTGACATCTGCCATAGTGATGAAAGATGATATCATTGACACATCCATAACACTAAAAGAAACTAAAAAGTAATAGTACGAATACTATACATATGTTACAAAAAGTTACCCACAGTGACCTGCCTATGAGTAATACTTCTTAAGGTAGAGCCGATTTCTAGGCTCCGCCAAAACATTCCCTTCAAAATAAACCAAACGATAAGAGACATTTTTTAATACCTCTTTTATGATGAAAGGTTTGAACCACATGGGTTTGAATTTGCCTGGCCCCAGGGGGTTCTTATCTTGGTCATAGACCAGGACAAGGTCGCCTTCAAAGAAAATCCAAGGATGAATGGACCTATCATATTGACACTTGAACTTATGTTTGTGAGCCTCATTGGCCAGGGCCGCATCACGACGCTGCCCATTGAGCTGCTCTAGGTATATTAACCGTTCTTCAGGTGGAGAAGTGTCTGACAATAATTGTACTACCAACTTTAGAGACGGGATCTGAAATTCGATGGGAAAGATTGCCTCTAGCTCGTAAATGAGTTGAAAAGGTGAGAATATGGTTCTAGTCTTAAGATATGTTCGGTAGGCCCATAATGCCGAGTATAACATCAAATGCCAATTTGACTTGGCTGAGTTGATAGTTCATTGTAGGATAGTCTTAAGAGTTTTGTTAACAACTTCCACTTGCCCATTTGCTTGGGGGTAGTAGGGTGATGAATGTTCCTGCCATAACCCAAGTTTTTATGTTAATTTGGTCATCATCTAGTTATGAAAGTGACTACCATGGTCAATGACAATCTCCCTTGGGATTCCAAACCTTGCTATGATCTGGTTGAATAAAAAGAGAGCTACAGTCTCTCCATCATCTTTAAACTTTGGCACAGCTTCGACCCACTTTGTGAAGTAGTCTAGAGGTACGATGATATAGCAGTGCCCCCTTGCTGAAGGGGGGTTGCAAGTAGTGTAATCAATCCCCCACTTGGTGAAGGGACCAACTGTGATGACAGGAAACATGGGAGTGGGATGTGCCCTCATCTTCCGAGAGAATATTTGGAAAAGATGGCACTTCTTGACCGATTCGATACAATATTTGATAAGTGTCATCCAGAAGTAACCTGCTCGTAAAATATTTTGGGTTGTTTCCAACCCAGAAAAATGATCGCCACAAGCTCTAGTATGGAAATCGTTAAGCACAATAACTGCCTCCTCATGAGTGAGACATTGATGTAGGATGCAGTCTACACCTCTCCGATACAACGTATCATCGAGTATGAGATAATTTTTAGCCTGATGGCATATACGTCGACGCTCATCACAAGAAGCAGAAGTAGGGCACTTTAAATTCTGGATATAGATAAGTATATCACCATACTAGGGATCTAAAGATGTGATCAAAAACATATCTCCCCAGATAGGTGATTCTTCAGGCACCACGTCACCTGAATCAACCAAAAGTTCTGAAATAAGATCTACAAAGACCAGTGACTTTTTGGACTTTTCTGAAACAAAGTCTAAGTCAAACTCCTAGAGGATGACTATCCATCTACTGATTTTTCTGAATATTACCCGTCGTTTCAAAATGTACTAGAATGGATTCACGGCAACAATGATGGTGGTCTTTCGAAACATAATGTAATGAAAGAACCGTTGAATTGCATGAACTGCTGCCAACACAAGTTTTTCGATATGAGAATAATTGAGTTCTGACCCTACGAGGCCTTCGCTCAGGTAATAGATCACGTATTCTGAGAACAAGTCATCTTCCTGAACTAAAACCATGCCAATGGTTGACTCTGCTGCAACTATATATAATAAGAAATATTTGTTATAGTTAGGTGGCCGGAGCAGAGGGGTAGTTGTGAGGACATGTTTTAATGCATCAAAAGAGCATTGAGCCACATCGTCCCAGTAAAAGGGAACATCTTTCTTTAGTAGGCGCATAAATCCCTTGGTGATTTCAACATAGTTGGCGATGAAGTGTCGTAAAAAGTTCGCCTTGACTTGTAGACTTTGAAGTTGAAGGATTGTGCGTGGGGGGGGGGAATTGAATTATTGCCTCAACCTTGAGAGGATAGACCATGATCCCTGTTGTTGATACTATGAAACCTAACAATCGTCCTGACGTTACGCAGAAGTTTCACTTGTTTGGATTCAAGTGAATCTGAAAGTAGTGACAACGTTCGAATATAAGTCAGAGGTGTGTGGGATGATCTGTTCTCTTGCAAGATTGCGATGCTAAATAACCTAGATAAGCTTCGAATATATGCTTGAGGTCATGAAAATAAAAAGACATGGCCCACCGAAAGGTGGCTCCAACAATTTTGAGACCAAAAGGCATTTTTCGATATGAGAATGTACCCCACGGGAAGATGAATGTCATTTTGTGTTGGTCTTCGGGTTTGATTTGAATTTGGTTATATCCTGAAAAATCATCCATGAAAGAGAAGGCTTCACAACCCTTACATTCATCAATGATATGGTCGATGAATGGTGTGGGAAAATTATCTTTGGGACATGCCTTATTGAAATAATGGAAGTCGGTACATACATGAATCCTGCCTTGTTTTTTATTGACCGGCACGGGGTTTGACACCCATTGGGTCAAATGGATAGGATATATAAACCTGACTTTTAGCAATTTATCAACCTCAACCTTAATGGCCATTTCTTTCTAAGGATTAACTGGATGAAGCTTCTGCTGAACCGACTTGGCATTAGGATACGTTGTGATTTCATGTTCAACTATTCTTGGGTCGATGCCTGGCATTTCCTTGTAAGACCAGGCAAAAACGTCGTGGAATTCTTTGAAAAGATCTATGTAGATTTGAATCTCTTCGGGGGAGAAATCCGCTCCGACGAAGACATTCTCCATGATGCCAGGGTTTTGGGAGATATTGATCGGTAAGGTTTCAGCGATAGTTTCCATATTACCCTCAGCATAAACCTTGTGTGTAGCTAAGGGATTAATAGGACAAGACCGCTCTCCCGTCATGGTCACAGTGAATTCTCCCGCTTCAATTCGGCTTAACTCTGTGAGGAAGTATGATCTGCGATGAAGATCATCCCAGGGTTTATCCGTACTAGTAATTGCTTCAATTATTTCTTCATCGGAGGGCAAGACTAAGTCCAATGAATCGGTGTGAGCGAGCGAACCCTGAGCCCAAATAGGCTCTAGAAGAGGATCTAACTCCTATACAGGAGCTGGATCAGTGTGGGCTAAAGTTTGCTAGACTAAGGAGTATGCTACTTTAGCTACAGACAAAGTCATGGACATGCTCGGATGCCTTGTCCCATCCATCATGACCGATGGGGAAGGAAGTGTCCACGGATCATTGAAGTAAGTCGTGCGGAATGACGAAACTTGAAAAATCTCAACCTTATGGTGATTGGATACAAAATTGATATCTCCTTGAGGGGGCAGGTAATTGAAGGTACCCATCAAAGGTGGGCACAAACCAACCCCTATGTTGACGACACCTGGTTGAGAATTATCAATCATCAGGACTGTGGATGCCCCCACAATAGGGTCAAGTCTAGAGAAGGACAATTGATCGATGGTCACTATCCGACCCTCGTGTGGAAAAAATAAGACCTGGAAAACTGTAGCAACCACAGCTTGCATGGAATAAGTCCAACTCCTTCCTAACAAGAGGTTATAGTCGAGGGGAGCATCGACTACCTAAACTTCAACGCACACGATATTCCCTCCTAATTGTATGGGGAAAGAAGGAACAATACCATGTGGTTGGAAAGAATGTCCATCAAAAGCGGTGAGGAGAGTAGGTGATGGAGACAAAATGGGTTGGCCCACGACCTTCCAACATGCCAATGACATAATGCATGTCGAGGCGCCCTCATCAACCACCGTGCGGAAGATATTCTACGTAAAAGTTTTCATGGGATAAGCCACTAATATCTAAAAAACTATGTGGTAAGGTAGACAAGGTTTTAAGTCAGTTGTATCCAGCATGATTGTACCTAGATTACAAGTCTCGGTAGATCCTAAAGTGGTTAACAAGGATTTATTTTGCGAAGGGAATCTTTGGAGGACCTCCAAAGTGGACATCGCACAAGGGGTTTGTGATAAATCCTCCACCACAGAGTAGTTCTTGGTGGCCCTTGTGTTTTGGTTATGAGAAGCTTTTTTAAATGCATCTTTGGGAATGCGTGTCATTGTTTCTCCCAATGTATTCTCAATCTGTAGAGGAGGAGATGGGAGGTCAGCTTCTTTACCCTTCTCAGAAGTGCTTGGTTTACTATAGTTGTGTGCTCTAGTCAATATAAAATCATCACCCCTAACCATATATACGTTCATAGATGCAGGGTTGTTTGGAGGCAGACAAGGTTCTTGGTTGCCCCCTTCTATGATTGCAGAGGCTTGAGTTAGATTTTTCCCATGTTGAAATGGATTGGTCAACACCGCATATTGTTGTTGCGTGACAAATTTTTGGGCCTCTGCAAGTTGAGGACATAGATAGGTTGGGTGGTATTCCACGCACAAGTTGCATGGATACCTCACCTTCCATTTTTCGGTGTTGTCCCCGCTAGCATTATCGGTGGGTTTTTTATCCCCCTTACCCTTCTTTCATTGTTTTTTCTTTCCTTCAGGCTGTTGGGTGGCCTTTGGGTTAGTCAACTGCACTGTGTGTACTTCCAACGTTTGGGTAGGGGGAGCAGCCAAAGTAGTGGTTTGGATGGCTGTTGTGTGTTGTATAGATAACTACTGCAACTGCTTCGTCAACTGCTCAGTGGAATTTGTGTGTGATGAACCAACAATACCATCGGCATGTGGTCCAGCTCTCTATCTAGTTTTATCTAGTATTGAGCATGGCACATCTAGAAAGATGTTGTATAATAAACCAGACTGAGAATATATGAGCTCAAATTGTTGAGCTCTCATGATGGCATCCTCTTCAGAGAATACACCCAACATTGTGACATCTTTGGATAACTAGAGGACCAAAGACTTAAGGAACCACTCAAGCAGGAATGTTGGTGGGACTAGCACCTTTATGAGACTCTTATAGCATCTCCATTCTCGGATGTGATCAGAGATATGGTCCGATGTTGTCTGCTCAAAATTGGCCAAAAACTTTGTGCTAGCGTCGTATCTCACAGGTAACTGAAAATGGTTTAGGAAATCCATTGCCATCTCACTGAAGGAAGAATATCTTGAGTGATTGAGCTTAATGTACCATTTTGTGACACTCCCAATGAGAGTATGTTGAAACAATCGCAACTGTACAGATTCATCTTTCAATGAGTTAGATGAGCACCAAATATGGAAGGTAGTCACATGATCTCTTAGATCTTTGTTAGGCTTGGCTTCGAAATTTGGAATGTCCGAAGGCAACTTTGTCGACATAGGAGGCCAACGTGGATCATGACAAATGGGTTCATTCAACAACCTTGTCAAAACAGGCAAGTGCAAAGTCTCCAGAAAGGGTAGTTTGGGTTGTTGGTGATAACCTGGGAAAAAGGGGCCTAGAGTTTGACTGGCACTAAGTTGCTAGGAAAAGTTTGGCTACTGGCCTAGATTTTGGTAGAAACCATGGCCCTGGCCAACATATAGATTTTTCATATGTGGAGACATCATCGACTGATTTCCCAAATAGGACATAGATGGTTGGGAATGCATTATATTTGAAGGAATTTGGGAAGGGTTTCCCCATGCCAGTCCCATGGGGATGGGCATAGTAGTTTGTCTGAGGTTCCATTGATTCTGGAAAGAATTACCCCAGATTGGCATGCTGTATGAGAGAATGGATCCCTTCCCTGAATTCCAAGGTCCTGCTATGGAAGAAGTTCCTAGGTTTTCCCCGTGTGCAGGAATAGTACCCTGCATAGGAGTAGATTGTCCAAAACTGGGATTGCCCCCAGTTGGGAAAGAGGCTGATGAGAAGGCATTGTTGCCAAACATTCTGGCCAAAGAAAATAGTGTTGAACCTAACAGCATGTTATGAGAAGGTGGTCCTTGACTCCCTGCTCCAAATAGACTATGATATGTAGGTTTCCCGACAGATTGTTGATGCAAGCCACTGAGTGAAGGGGACAAACGAGGGATATGACCTCCTCCGTAAGGGAAAGAATTAAAAGGAGCAGGAGTGCCCCCCATGTAACCTTGTAGAGGAGCACTAGAGCTCCCTACCCCCAGACCTAAATTTTTTAAAGTGGAGTAGGAAATTACATGACTTGTACTCGAACTAGGCATCACGTATTAGAACGGAGGGCCTATCGCACTTGGTGTGAAAGGGGTTGTGGCCACTTCCAAATATGATATCATACCACTATGTGATGTACAAGTGGTCGAGACCATGGTGGCTTGGACTGATGATGGTCGGTTAGGAGGTGAAAACTCTCCAGTGGTGACAACTGTAGTGGGAATTGAATAATTCCCCGAAGGAGTAACAACATTTGTTTCCATTGTTGTGTGCAACACTATTTGGCACTCGTAAAATTGAATTGGTACGATGAAAGGTGCCAAGAAATCAGTGCTTGGGGTTTCAACTAGGCCAAGAGTGGTTGCTTCAAGGTCCAAAATGGTCGAATCCTCCAGGTGTTGGTCGGGCACAATGGCTTGTAACCCGGTCGCTTCAAAAGACCCTTTTTGGTCTAGTTTTCTCCTTAATGGTAGCGGGGGTGGCTCCAGTGTAACCGGTGGTAGGCCAAGAAGCCTTCATGAATGACAGAGCTCATGATCCTCCACTGTGTGAGAATATCAAAGACACACTAAGGTAGTCTAAATGTTCAAAAATAACACACGCTAAAAAAATGTCTAGAAGATGAGACAGGCAAACACTAAATTAATTGAAAGAATAGTTACAACAACCAACACTAGAGAAACTTACCAGTGCAAGTAAAACTCGAACACAGAAGCACCCTATGGGTATACTCTGCAATGTGTGACCCAATGTATGTCCTAGGTACCACGGTATACCCCTGCAGTCACCTGTGTATGTCCCTAAAAAAGATAGGCAACTAGGTTGCCAGTGCGCGAACGGTCACCAAGCGGGTATAGTTGAAAGTCGGGTAGAACACAATGAGTAGGGTATCGAGCCCAAAACCTGTCAAGAGTATCGAAAGAAAGTGGTCTGGAAGAAAACTAAGGACCTCGAATGGATTTGAGACCCACGAAGCCCCGTGGCAAATGCAATTAATGGAATCCCAAAACAATCCCTCTATATGTGTTCTCCACTATGATTGGTCCAACTTTGGAGGGGTTATCTCCGCTACCTTTCCGCACGTGACCTCGTGTTTATCCCCTGTGTTAGAAGGGGGTCCCATATAACTTTCACGATACTGGACTTAGACACTCCCTAACTCAGACTCCAATGTTCTATTTTAAATGGCCTTGAAGAGTTTCCTCTCCAACCTAATCCAAGGCCCTAATCTTGAACTAGTTTGTGAACCCTAAAAACATAAAAGTCTAGTGAGTTTTATATTTAGCATTTATTTTATGTCTTTGTCTTACGTCAAGGGGTATGAAAGTGAAACTTATGATGTGTAAAATACACAAGCAAAAATGAATAAAAAAGGATGGAAACAAAAAACTTTTACTTAATGCAAAATTTCAACAACTTTTCAAAATGAATATATATATATTTTTTATTTTCTAAGATTTTGGACAGCAAACTTAAAAGAAATTTCACTTGAATACAAGCTACTTATGATCTAAGTAAACTGCAAAAACTTATGAAATAAATGACTTTTCCCTGGCTAATAATGCAGAAACACACTCTTCAACCAAACAAGAAAATGAAAAGAGTTTTTATTTATTTATTTAAATGCTTTATAAAGAAAAAATGAAAAATACCAACAAGCAAAAACCAAGAAAAACAATTCTGGCCTAATCGCAGATCGCAAAGAATCAGGTCAAAAATTACACACTAGCAATTTTAAAAATGACTCTCACACTTGTCTAAAAACCCTAAAAAATTATTTTTTATGACCTCTTTTAAATGAGAAAAAGAAAGCTAAGGGTAAGATTAATCTTAATCTATTGACTGCTAAAACGGAGATTCAAACATTGGAGAGGTATAATTCTCATCAAGGGAAAGGATGACTACCTTACCCTCAACAAAAGGTATCATGCACAAGAATGCTACTATTAATCCAATAGAAATTGTGCAAACGCGAGTTGTATAGAGACAGAGGGTGTGTACACATGGGCTGACCTTGTGCAGGCTGCGTGTATCTCTAAACTCTGAGAAAAAATGGAAACAGACAACCCAAAACTAGAAAGATTCAACTGATATTGATAACCAGGATCCCTTGAAGGCTTGGACACTCTTTTTAACAGAAAAAGCAAATCAAGAAAGGAAAAATCATAAAGAAAAAACAATCTGAGATAAGACTGCAAACAACCAAGACTCAAAAAGAATTCCAGAAAACCCCTGAGAATGTCTGATTCTGACAGGGAAGAGGATGAATGCCTCAAAAAATATCTAGACTCTACACGCTACTGCTACTTCCCCAGCTAGTGTTTGCACGCGGGCTGTAAGAGAGTAGGTCACGGGTACATGCTTGCAGACCTTATGTAGGCCACATGTACCTTTGTGGGTCCTGACAAACACAGTCAAGCAAAAAATAGAGAAAGATGGTATGGTAAACCAGACTCTCTGCTAGCTCATAGCTCATACCTTACAAAAACTAAAAACAAACAAGCAAGAAAAACCAGTCTTTTAAACTACCCAAAAAAACATAAAATTCCTAAGAACCCTAGAGATCTTCCCCAGTATGGTCGCCAATTCTGTTGTGAGGGAAATCTCCTTACAAACTAGAAAATAGGGTTAGACTTTGCATGCAGATATGACCTATAGAAAATCTACTTTCTACCTTCATCCCCAGACTTAAATACCATTTCTTTTTAGTAAATGCATGGCTAGATCAACCTACCTCATTCTGGGAATTCAATGTCGATCCCTTGTCATACTTGATTACTTGTTCGCAGTTCTCCTTTCCAATTATGACCTTCATACAAGACAAGAAACAACTACACATGCATACTACCTATAGACTAACGGGTTAGAAATTCAAACATGTACTTAGCAAATTATGAATAACTCATGAATTGGGATGGGAAAGAACTTTCTTTATTACTTTGAATGAGTCAACTTACAAAAATTTGAGACCAGCCACCACTCCGCGAACCTGATCCTGGGCTCTTCTTCAACTGTCCTCCAACTGCTTTTCTTTGTATCTCCTTTGGCACAAGGAAGGATAAAGGGTTGGGACAATTGGAATACGCAAATGGGAAGAGTTTCTTTGCTATATTTCCCCCCTCCAAATGGGACCCCTAGCCCTTCTTTTATAGGCTAGAAGAAGCTAGGTATTTGGACGAACCCTCGGCCATGCATGGATGGGAGTTTCAGTTAACTCACCCAGAGCTGTGTGTTTCATCGACAACTTCTTTTTTTTCGTGCTTTTGTCGGTCCACGTGGGTTGTTTGAGGTCAGCTAGCATGTACACACATGTAGTAATGGGATAGGGTGCATGGGCCTTTATAAAAGAGGATTTTTAAAGAGTTGTTCAACATTTCTTTGGCAAAGAAGGGATCTGACATGGCATGATGCCAGGTAAGCATGTATGGTGAAAATTAGGGTTATAACAATATATGGGATTCATCATTTTGTGGTATTGGTGCATGGTAATGTACATGTTTTGGTACACTCATAGATGACATATGCTTGATGATACTACACCATTGGTACTACCTAATTAGCATGACAATTGCCATTTGTTTGAGATACCTTATTGTGGCACTTGGTTCATGATGGAGACATATCCTGAGTGATATGATACATTGTTTGGCATGTTGGTAGATGCACATGGTTGGCATATTGGTATATGCACATGGTTGTCATATTGGTGGATGCACATGGTTGGCATATTGGTAGAAGCACATGTTGGCATGTTGATAAAGGCATATGAATGATACATTGCATGTATGATATCCTTTGGCACATTGCATGATGTTGATGTACACAGGTGTTGTGCATGATGAGCACACATTTTGTACATGATGTACTTGGTTGATATTTTGCTCATGATTATTTATTTCATTGTTGACATATATTTTTATTCATGATGATTGGTATGGCACGATTTTGATGCATGAACCAATCCAAGGATCGTTATATGGTAGCACAATGTTAATCTTACAGAAAAGATAGGGGAGACATACCCATAGGGGGATTCATTCTTCTTCCCATGATTCTAGGAGGAGATATTTATCAGATGCATACCTAGAAATGAGTTAAGTGACCTAGAGTATTAAAGTATAAATAATATAGCAATGGCCTCTTGTAGATCATCCTTTTTGTGGATCAATGGAGAGTTTCTTGTGACAATATCTTTTGGACTATTGATGGAAAGCTTCTTGTGAGAGCTTCTTGAGCATTTTTGGTGTGGAACACTTGAGAATATTAAATATCTATAGGTGATTGAGGTAAAAAAGGATATATAAGTCTAATTTCAAAAGGAAGGTGAAGAAAACAGGGTCATAATTGAAGGGAGGATAAATTCTTTTGATGATGCTTTCTAAGGTATGTTATTTACAGGTCATCTCACCATTTTAGCTATAATTTTTTTTCTATAATGATTCAGATCGTGAAATTTATATTCCATTGAGAAAAAATACCCAAGTAGATATGGTAAAACATTCATCTTGTGGGTTGTTGTATTTTGGGAATTACACTCCATGGAAAATAGGGTTTGTGGCTAGTCCTGAAACTAGTCAAAAATAGGTGTTTAGGGTAAAAACGTCCTAACTTCTTCATAACAGATCCAAATTTAGTGAAACCAATTTTTTTTTGTTAGAATGCAATATGTAGTATGTTGTGTAATAGTTTCCTATATATTCAACAAATATTCCGTGTGGGGAATTCTCTATAAGGTCGCTCTCTAGAATAAGATAGAATTCAGCAAGGTATGCCATTTTTACTATATCTCCTTTTCTGAGAGGTTAAAAGTAGTGAACCATGGAGGAATTGTATAAAACACACTAAGGAACATTGTGTATCAGTTTCAGACATTTATTCATTACAGGTACAAAGTTATGATTATTTCAAGTTGGGGTTGTTGACTAATCCAAAACTAGTCATGGTTGACTCTTGAGACAAGCAGTTGATGAGTTGGCACATACATGAGGTGTATAGTTGATGATGTTGGTACATATTGAAGAGTCGTTGTTGATGATTAGTTGAAAAATTATTTGTGTATACTTGGTACATGGTTGGATGCACTTTTTTATGGTACAGGTTGATTACAGGTTGTTTGGCATAGGTTGGTGTATGGTTGATGCACTTGTTTATGTTGACAGATTGATATCTATTGAGGATTTTTGCCTCATCTCATTTGGTGATGAGAATGTAAGTTGAGTCTTTCATATAGAGATGACACTCTTGTAGAGTTTTACTCTATTCAGTTGTTGCTGAAAAACCCCCGGATTGAAGTCCATAATAAGAAGAAAAATTGTACACACATCTTGTGTTCTTTGTGTTCCTTGTTGAGATGATTTGTTGATGATATGTTTCTAATATATGTTGCTGATATGTATTCACATCTAACTGATTATAAATGAAAACAATGAGTAATGAGCAAATGTTGAATGTTAACTAAGGAGTTTTTGTGTAAGAGGGAAGTTTTGGGAAAAAGACCTCCACACTCATTCACGCCCCCCTCTAAGTGTGGTAGGTGTGTCCAACAATTTGGGTCAAAAAATCATCTAAAATATTTTGGATCCATTTTTAGGAATCAAATGAAATGTTTTTGTTCCAAACCTTACTATGGAGGAGGATTTTATATTCAAAATATTGATACCATTCCAACGGTGCAAGAATTACCTTGATCGGAGTTCATATATGAACATTATGCCTTCCACAAGTTGACCTACCATATTGATTAGCATGGTGCGAGTGGATGCCATGTAAACCTCCATTACTTAGACATGTGGGGATAGACACATAGTGGAATTTCTAAGAACATTCTAAATGGTCCAAAACCTTATGATAATTGAGGGTTGAGGAAGTCAAAAACATACCCCTAGATGGATACCAGGCTATGTTAAATATCACACCGTAATGAAGAGAACGAGTTTCATTCTATACTATTTTATTTTTTTCCATATATGAGAAGAGAAACTAGGAGTGATAAATTAGAGAGAGTAAAACATGGGATTAATGTTTTCTAGCATCCTAACATTCCATAATTCTTAGGTAACTCCATATTATTTCCCTCTCCTTTGTACTTGCATTATTTCCATACAAGAGAAAAGAGAGTAGAGAAACCTCATCTTCTAGCTGGGTTTTCTCCTATAAGTGTTTCCCAAAGAAAATATTTGTGTCATTTTCAAGATGGTGTGTGATTGTGTTTTACTATTCTCCATTTTCCACATTTTATCAATTTCATGCATAAGAAAAAAATCAGTAAGTAAATATTTTGGAAATATAAAGGAATTTAACCTTCATAGGTAGAGTTTGGTTTTATTTGTAATATCTATTGTGACAAATTGTTCCAACGGAATATCCACGATGATTTACGGATCATATTGGTATCATAGTTTGTTTTTATTTTGGGTATTTATGGGAAGTTCCAGGATACAAGAATCGGCTTAAATAGAGGTCGTAGAAACTCTATCCATGGTGAACGATTTTGTTCATAAAAACTACCGAGATCTATAACAATAGATATTTAAGAGTTTGTAAGCACTAGTTGCTAACATTAGTTGCAATATGTGTCAGTGTTTCATAGAAACCTTGATAGGAGACCTAGATAAAGCATACACAAACAAATATTATCAAGAAAAGGAAGATAGATACACAATGAAGAATAAGAATCAATGTATATTATGATCTAATCAATGAGTGAGTGATATACACTCATATAGGAAATGAAATCCTATAATAGGAATGCATGCATAATAGTGATGGTCTAATATTGGAAAGTATAAAATAGAACTAGTTAGTTAACTCCCACTGAACTAGTGTTACTCCCACTGAACTAGTGTGCCGGAAATAGAAATTTCTCCAACACCCCCCTAAACATCACTATGGACTAAAAAATGATTCCTGGCTACTAGGCCATATCAGGTACTCATGTGCAATGCAACTAATGAAAACTAAATAAAAATGAGGAAAGATGGAAAACCACGTGGGAACAAAATCCCCTCTCAAAAGACAATGCTTCAAAAGAAGAAATGTCAACTGCTTGGAAACTATGTTCTTCACTACAAGACGATCCTGCAAAGTTTGAAACTTCTTCTCACTAAAATTCTTCGTGAATATGTAGAAATATTTATGGATTTGATGAAGTCCTTTGGAAACCTTTCTAGCCTTGTACCTCTTAATCCCGTGGACACATGTGCACATGAAAATATTCCTTTCTGGTGGAAGTGGAACAAGATGTGAAGTATGATTCATTGGGAGTGAGTCACACTCCTTTTGCATGACTGTTTTCGATAATTGATTTCCCATATCCTCACTGTAGATATGTGGATTAGAATATTGAACCATATAGCAATGCATGGGAATCGAAGGTTTTGAATATGAAAGTACATGAGAAGGATCCTGATGCTGATATCGAGTCCTTCTCGAATCCAATGGATTCCCTGCAAGAATACCATCTTTATGAAGTGTGAACTATTCCTTCTTGGGCATCTTTTGAAGCTTCAGCGTTGGCTTCTTATCTGGTTGTACTACCTGCTTATTTCAATGTACATAATCTGAGTGTATGGAATCATATCTGATGTATGAAACTAATGGAAGCACAAGAGTATGTGCATGATGTACTAGAGGTGCATGCAAATTACTCTCCTTATGTGTAAGTAGAAAAGAGGAGTCATCATAAGAAAACTTAGTGAATTTATATAAACTTTACTTGTGATCCACCTCACCAATTACAATGATGGAATTGTCATGCATGTAAATTACTAAAACTGAATCTCGTGTAAATTCAACCTTTTTACCTTTCTAAGTGATATGATAAACTGAGAGAATATTTATAGAAATATTTGGAACATGTAAAACATTCTCAAAAATTCCATTAGGAAGTTCCACTCTTCCCTCTCCTGCAACTGCTATTAGAGTATCATCCCCCATGAGAATAGGAGGTCCAGAGCATGAACTCAAATAATTAAAAGCTTCCTCTTTAGCTGCCATATGATGTGATGCACCAGAATCTATAATCCATGAATCAGATGAGGAATTAATTGCAACAAGAGCATGATGATTACCTTTCTTAAGAGCATAATCTTCTTCCTTCTGCTTCTTGACTCCCTCTGGAATGAAGTTTTCAAGGTTGTTTTGTTGAAGTGTTTGTGCCATAAGATCAATTTGTTTCTTCATGCATGTGGATTCTTCATGATTCGGTTTATTGTAATAAGTGAACTTATTTCCTTTCTTCTTCTTCTTGGAATATGAAGAGTCTTTGGAACTTGAAGAATCATTAAAGGGTTTGGAATATCCCTCCTTCTCATTTTGTTTCTCCTTCTCACTCTGTTTGGATGATCCTTTTCCATGATGCATGGTGAGTTCATGTGATTTGGGATCCTTGATTAGGATCATATGAATGATATTTGTCTACTTTTGTGTGAGAGACTCAATGAACTGATCCATCGTAGGCATTTTCCAATTTGTTCCAAAACGACATCTGCCAGAATGGAAATTGGAGACATATACAACATATTTTGGTCCTATCTTGGCCAAGATTGTTAGAATAAGTTGTTTATCTTGTGTAGGATTTTCAATACCAAATTCAACCAAGCTCAATAGTAAATATTTAAATTTAGTAAATAAATATTGCATATTGTGAAAACTTTGAGGGTCTAAGGTATTAAACTCTTCCTCAAGCATATGACCTCACATCTCATCATGCTTTCCAAAGAGTCCTTCCAAGGTGGTCCATATCATTGGAGTCTTGCATCTGGAAACATGAAACCATAGATCAATGTAGATTAACTCAATAAGTATTCATGTGGCCTAATACTTATGGTTCTCCATTCTGGTCTTCTCAAGCACTGATGTAGGTTCTATTACTGTCGCCATCATCAAATTATATAGTCCTTTTCTTTTGAGTTGGAATGCGTCCTTTGTATTCCATTCAAAATAGTTGTACGGTGTGAGTATTATAACCAAACTTGATTGAAGAATCTTCATCGCCTCCATCCCTACTATTGATTCTGAAAATATCCTAAAAACCCAGATCATGGATTCCGAGATATGACAAACGGTTCTTTGGCAGATACAGATGTGATAAAATGGTTATATATCCTAAAATGTGATGCGGGTTTTGGACATTTTTGGTAATCATGAGAATCCTTATGTTATACGTCTCTGGTAAAAAATTTAGCCCGAACCAGTTCGTGGATTTTGAAATATGGCTATTTTACTGTAGAAAGCCACTTTTTTGGAGGGTTGTTGAATTGTTGCACCCTAGAGAAGGATAAAGTGTGATGATGTTGAATCGTCGCACCCTACTGAGGGACACTGTGAGAAAATTATGAAAAATTTAATCGTCACACCGTGGTTGTGTATAGGCTGCGATGATGCATCGATAGGGATAGGCTGCAACGATTCCAAATGTCGTACCTTTTGATAGGGATAGACTACAACGATGGAAAAAACTAGGTTTTCTCAAATCCTGTTTTTCTCTTCTCTAGCTTGTTTGGTTTACTGCAAGAATATCATCTCTCATACCATGTCAGTGTTTGATGGAAACTTCCACAGGAGACCTAGCTAAAGCATATGCAAACAAAGCTTATCAAGAAAAGGAAGAGAGATACACAATGAAGAATGAGAATCAATGTATATTATGATCTAATCAATGAGTGAGTTATATTCACTCATATAGGAAATGACATCCTATAATAGGAATGTATGCATAATGGTGATGGCCTAATATTAGAAAGTCTAAAATAGAACTAGTCAGTTAACTCCTACTGAACTAGTGTAACACCCACTGAACTAATGTTACTTCCACTGAACTAGTGTGCCAAAAATAGATATTTTTCCAACAATATGAACCTCTTCATGGACTATATAGCAAGAAATGTTGGACCGCTCGAATATGATGGAGGATTTAACTCAGATATTAGATTAGAAGGGAAACCAAAATATCAAGAAGAATTAGAAAAGAGTCATAGAAAAAAAAAGAGAAATATAACCTGACTTAGAGTGTCATTAACCCTTGATAGTTCCTATTCAATATGGAAACAAAATTGGACATAAAGTCATAACAAGGTGATATCAATGCATTAAAATTGAATCATTAGTTGTAAAAACTAGAATTTTATTTTATCATTCACCATATAGATGATGAGAAGAAGATTTCATTCGCTATATTGAATTTATACGAACATACTCTAACTTGGTTGGAAATACATATGGAAAAACTTAGGATGGAGGGTGATCCACTAGTAACTAGGTGGGAGGACTTGAAAATCCTCATCAAGCCTTAATTCTATCCTATCAAGTATGTATAGTACCAAGAGATCTAATGGAATTACTTCAACAAAAGGTAGGCGTAGAGTGTACAAGAGTACACCATCAACTTTGGAAAGATGGCCATGATTATGGTTATCTCTCCCAAGAACCCATATGTACTCCTCAAGTATCTGGGGGGTTTACAGTCATCTATGAAATAATGTGATTAAATTGAAGCCAAGGAAAATGGACAAGGAATGTATATAGGAATATTACTTACAAAACATAGGCCAAAGAAGAGGAAGCTAAGTGGTTCAAAGTAGAAATATCACCGGGAAGCTTCCAAGGAGGGGAAGAATAAGTGGAAATAGGGTAGGTAAGAAGACAAAAACCAATACACATCAATGCAAAGATCTTAAAAACCATTGTAATCATTGAATGTTAAGCCCTAATATTGGCTCATTACCCCTTAATTGGGGCATATTATATTATTCATTTTATTTTATTTATGTCGGCTTTAGGCAATTAGTTGTAATTATACCTCCTAGTCTCCTATATATACCAAGGAGACATTTTCATTTTGAATCATCTTGTACTTGAACATTTAAGTGGGGTAAAAGGAGGTGGCCCCCTTGAAGAGGCTTATTATCTAAAATTATCTCTTTTTCAAGGAATTGAGTACATTTTTTGAGGTTTTTCTATGATATATTGATATTTGGTTCTTAACATATGGTATCAGAGCTCAAGGTCTTGGGGTTTCGCTGCTACATCTAAGACACCTTGGCATTTTTGCTATAACTTGTTTTATACAATGTTTCAAAAGGAACGTTTTGGAGGATATTTATTAGACTACTCAGGGTACTTTGGGTTCAAAATTCATCTCCTGAGGCCTTATACATTCAGAGATACAACCTATACAAGATAGGGTTTTGGAATAATCCTGAAATGAGTCATTGCAGAATTGTCGCTATAATTTTTTTTATGTAATGTTTCAGACCCTGAAATATGGAGAATATATACCAAAATTAGTAAGGATCTATGGTTAAAAGTTTAGCTTCTAGGTCATCTTAAATTTGTAGATACACCTTGTGTAAGATAGGGTATCTGACTAGTGCTATTGACTAGTCTCAAGAAGGTGTTCCAGATAAAACAATCATAACTTATTCCTAGAGTATCCAAATTGAGTGGAACTAGTTTCATTGGATCGTGGGCAGTCTATAGTATTTTTTGTGAGAGTTTCATAATTTTATATCAATTATTTTGTGCGGGGCACTCTATACAAGTGAGATCTCCTGGAAAGGCCAAAAATTGGTAAGTTGTGGGGAAGTTACCGTAAATTCCACTTGGCACATCCAATTTTGATCAGACCTATGGCATTGCAGAGAAGAAATATCAAATAACTACATAAAAGAAAGTTTCATACCCAGAAGGGCCGAAACTTGGGAGATACAACAGAAGACATATTGTCTAGCAGAACCACCTCAAAATCAAGGTTCAAAAGTGATACTTGGCCAACATGCCACCCAAAAAGGAAACTTCTACACCAAATAAGCCTCCATAAAATCTTACCTGGACTCTTGATGAAAGTGAGAAATATGTAGGGACATAAATGATTTACAAAATAAGACTATCTTCAGAAGAACAACAAAAATGGGTGACCAATATATTGGGTTATGATTTTGAAATCCTCTATAAAAAGGGGAAGAAAAATATTGTGGAAGGTGCAATCTCAAGAAAGGATGAATATGTTGAGGCCTTTCTCTGTGCTATCTCTATTATCCAACCCGATTGGATAATAGAAGCAAGGGATGA
>ML787837.1:253807-267894 GCA_009831015.1 Picea engelmannii | reverse complement strand
AGGCCATTAGTTGTAATTATACCTCCTAGTCTCCTATATATACCAAGGAGACATTTTCATTTTGAATCATCTTGTACTTGAACATTTAAGTGGGTTAAAAGGAGGTTTCCCCCTCGAAGAGGCTTATTATCTAAAATTATCTCCTTTTCAAGGCATTGAGTACTTTTTTTGAGGTTTTTCTATGCTATATTGATATTTGGTTCTTAACATTGAAACATTGATGGCCACATTGAGGAAAAGTGGTGGAAACTACATCTAGAGTTGAACCTGAAGAACTGCAAGAAGGAAAAAAAGAAAAAGAACCTTCTAACCATAGATTTGAGAAATTAGGTTTAAATAGATCATATGTGGATGAAAAATTTGTCTGCACATCCACGTATAAGGAAGTGAATCTAGGAAGCCTTAATGACCATGAAGAGAAGGAGATGACCAAGCTCTTCCACATCAAGATTCATGTCAATAACACTAAGATACATGCTTTGTTTGGTTAGAAAAATAGGATCATAAGGAAATAAAAGAAAAGAAAATGTGGAAATAAAACATAGAAGATATACAATACAATGGAGACATAGATATACGTGGTTCACCCAGTGTGGGATACATCCACCAGCGAAATTTCTAGGTCCTTCCTTTTTATTATCCAACAAATGAAGGGATTCAACCTACAACACACTCGTTGTAACTTACTCTTCTTTATCTCACAGTCTCCTCTCTCAGAATAAAATATTCACAATAATGCATAGGCAGTATACATTTCCCTCATAAAAGAGGGTTTCCTTCCAGGGAAAAAAACCATAGCAGAAATTCTACCGTCATATCTGCTACCTTATAATGAATGGTCCATATTTACTATGAAATTACAATATACATTTAGAAGGAAATTTTTCCTTCGGGGGCGCACTTTCCCCCAAACCCCATAGGGGGGAAATCCCCCTCTAAAACTCCCTTGCATGGAGGGGTGTACAATATCCGAGGGTGTATAGTATTCATGGGGTATAAACACATTTTAAAACAAAGGCCTATAAAACAAGAAGGTAATTAGGCTCCACAACCAACAATCTCCCACTTGGAGACTGATCACAACAACTCCACTATTTTTTTACATCTTGGACTATACTCCACCTTGGACCTAGAAAATTTCTCATCTTCACCTTCAAGCTTGAAGACCAACTAAAACTGAGAAGGAACTAATTTTATCCCTGGTTACTCCCTTTGTTAACATGTCTATGGGATTCTGGCTAGTGTGTATCTTCTCCAACTTCAAATGTGCATTTCCAAGATGAATCATATGAAATGGTTCATGAGTTGTATATGCTTAGTATTCAAATGGAAGGTTGAGTTCTTTGTAATATGAATGGCACTTTCATTGTCACAGTACAACCTACTATTATTTTTCTTCTTTCCCAATTCCTCCATAAACCTCTGTAACGAAATCATCTCTTTACTAGCCTATGTAGCAGTAACATACTTTGCTTTTGTTGTTGAAAGTGCAACAACATTTTGCAGTTTCAAAATCCAACTTACTGTTGTTCCACCTATAGTAAAACCATACCCTATGGTGCTCCTCCTGCTATATTTATCACCTACCATATTTGAATCAACATGTCCCTATAAAATAGTGTCTGGACCTCCAAAAACTAATGCATTAGTAGAAGTACCTTTCAAATACTTGAGAATCTACTTTACTTCCTCCCAATGTTCTTTACCTGGATTGTTCATATACCTACTCACAACTCCCACTACATGTGCAATATCTAGTCTTGTGAAAACCATCACATACATCAAGCTACCAATTGTTGATGAATAAGGGACCATGTACATGTATTATATCTCCTCCTGTGTCTTGGGGAAAATTTCCATGGTTAATTTGAAATGGTTGGCCAAAGATGTACTAATTGGTTCTTCATTCTACATTTTAAACCTCTCCAACACCTTCTCTATGTACTCACCTTGAGACAATGCCAAATTGTGATTTTTCCTATCTCTTGCTATTCTCATACCAAGGATTTTCTTTGTAGCACCCAAATCCTTCATCGCAAATGAATTAGCTAATTTCTTCTTGAGCACATTTATATCCTTCATATTAGACCCTCCAACAAACATGCCATCTACATACAATAGAAAGATAATATAACTTTCATTTTCTAGTTTTTTAAAATAAAATCAGTGATCTGAATGACATCTACTATAACCTTGTTCTGTCAAACCTGTGAAACTTCAAATACCACTACCTTTGATCTTTCTTTATGCCATACAAGATCTTCTTCAAACTTCACACAAAATTTCCCTTCCCTTTGACCTCATACCCCTATGGATGTTGCATATAAATCTCTTCCTCCAAATCCCCGTGGAGAAAACTTGTTTTTACATCTAACTTTTCAAGATGTAAATCTTCTACTACTACAAGACTTGAAATAGTCCTAATTGAATTCATTTTAAAAACATGAGAAAATATTTCATCAAAATATATACCTTTTGTTTTGTGCAAACTACTTTACAACAAGTCTATCCTTATAATGATTTTTGCCTACATCTTCTTCCTTCAACTTGTAAACCCATTTATTCTGCAATTCTCTTTTTCCTGCAGGAAACTGAACAAAATCCCAAGTCTAGTTATTTACCAGGGAATCCATTTCCTCTTTCATGCCTTTCTACCACTTCTTTTTAGTTTCTACCTGCATTTCCTCTTCATAACATTTTGGTTCACCATAATAAGTCAACAATAAATAATACAATGAAGGAGAGTATTGTTCAGGGGGTCTACTTAACCTAGTAGATCTTATAAAAATAGTTGCAGGATTTTGAGGTACATGTTGCTCCTATTGTTGTACATTTTGATTTTCTGGTACCTTTGGAATTTCTTTTTCAGTGATATCATCAAGAACTGAGTATTACAGTTTTTCTTTTTCCTTATTCTTTCCCTACAACTGATATTTGTACATGACCTTCTCATTAAATATGAGATTTATACTCCTAATGATTTTTTGATTTTCATAATCCCATAAGAGATAACCAAAATCATTAACATTGTATCCAATAAAGGTACACTTCTTGGATTTTTCCTCAAGATTTGTTCTATTTTCTTTATCAATATGGATAAATGCTTCACAACCAAAAGTCTTCAAAAAATAACCGTTTACCCTTTTACCTGTCCATGCCTCTTATGGAATTCCACCATCCAAATATCTTGAAGGTCCCATTTTTATTAAGTAAACAACAATATCTACAACATATTCCCATAATTGTAAGGGAAAACTAGCATGCAATCTCATACTCGCATGCTCCATGATTGTATTGTTCATCCTTTATGACACGCCATTTTCTTGTGGTGTTCTTGGAATTGTCTTATCTATACAAATCCCATGGTTTGAACAATAATCATCAAACTCCTTTCTACAATATTTTTCTCCATTATCTGATCTGAGACACTTCGACCATTTTTCTATCTCATTATTAGCCAAAGCTTTCCATTTCTTAAAAGTATAAAAAACATCATATTTTTGTCAAATGCAATAAACCCAAGTTTTTATAGTTGCATCATCAATAAAATTAAGATAATAATGACAACCACCAAGAGATGATACCTAATTTCATCCCCATACATTTGTATGCACAATGCCTAACCTTTCACTCTTATTTACTTTTCCAACTCTGAGAAATTTGACTCTCTTTTGTTTTCCATAAACACAATGCTCACAAAAATCCAAATCAATTTGTTTAAGATATGGCCACAAATTTATTTTGTGAATTATATGCATCCCCTTCTCACTCATGTGTCTAATACTATGATACCATAGTGTTGTATCCAATCATGTAGAAGTTAAAGATATAGAAGATTCAGTGTTACCAATACATAAATACAATGTACCTACCTTCTCTCCTTTTGCTATCACCAATGATCCTTTGGTGACCTTCCACACATTATCTATAAATATGGATATACAACCTTCAGTTTTCACCTTCCTTGTTGAAATTATATTTCCCCTTAGATTTGGAACATGTCTTACCTCTTTCAACAACCACTGGTTTCCATTCCTTTTCTTTATTTTTACCTTTTCCATTCCAACAATTTTGCATGGTGCATCATCACCCAAATGAACCTATTTAAAACCACCTTGAACATAATATAGAAATTGTTTCCTATAGGGTGTGGCATGAAATGAATCCCCTGAATCTACTACCCAACACTCAAAAATATTATATATAGAAAGAATCAAAGCATCTTGTAACATATCACCTGTTACATTTGCTTCTTGAATTTTCTCTTGTTGTCCATTTCTTTATTTATTTGGATCTCTACAGTCTTTCTTCATATGTCATTTCTTCCCACAATTCCAACACTATATCTTTCCCAGTATGGATTTGGATCTTCCCTTCATAGAATTCCTATAGTTCCCTAAGACCTTTCCTCTATCCTTTTGTCTTCCCCTATTCTCCATGTTTAACTCATTACCTGATGTCTCACCTGTTCTTTTCCATCACATTTCCTTGCTAAGGATAACACTAAAAAAATCATCAAATGTTAAAGTGTTTGAACCAAAGACAAAGTTACTTACAGCCATAACCAAGTCATTCCAACTTTATAGACATGGGAACAATATTAGAAGAGCCCTGACTTCATCATAAAATTCCACTTTTACAGAACTTAGTTGATTAGTAACCATATTAAATTCATTTAAATTATCTGCAACAAACCCACCTTCTAAAATATTCATATTAAATAATATCTTCATTAGAAATACCTTATTGGATGTTGAGGGTTTTTCTTACAGTTTAGCCAATGCATCCATCAACTCATTTGTTGTCCTTTCTTTCAAAATAATGAAAGGCACCGACATTGCCAGGCTCAACTGCATCGTTCCTAGTGCCTTTCTATCAAGAACTTCCAATTCTTCATCCTTCATGGCCGTCATCTTCTTTTCTATTCCACACAATGGTAGGAATTGATCCTTGTGATATAAATAATCTTCCACTTGCATCCTTCATAACTAGTAGTTTTGGTTGTTAAATTTCTCGACTCTAAACTTTCCATATTCTTCCATTTCTTCCACTCTAACTAGGAACCCTCTTTTCATGTGAGTTGCATTTTTCTATGATACCAGTTGTTAGAAAAAGAGGATAGCAGAGAAATAAAATAAAATCAAATTCATAAATAAAACACGGAAGATACAAAATACAATAGAGACACAGATATATGTGGTTCACCCAGTTTGGGCTATATCTACCAAAGAAATTGCTAGGTCATTCATTTTTATTATCCATCAAATGAATGGATACAACCTACAACACACATGTTTTAACTTACTCTTCTTTCTCTCATAGTTTCCTCTCTCAAAATATAATATTCACAATAATTCATAGACACAATACATTTCCCTCTTTAAAGACAATTTCCTTATAGGGAAAAAGATCCTAACATAACTTCTACCATCATATATGCGACCTTATAATGAACGATCTAGATTTACTATGAAATTATAATATACAATTACAAGGAAATGTTTCCTTTGAAGGCCCTCTTTCCCCCAGACACCCCAGCCCGGGGGATGAGCCCCTCGAACCCCACAGGGGACCAATTCCCCACTAAAACTAGAACCCCCCCCCACTCCCCGCATGGAGGGGTGTACGATATTCAGAGGTGCATATTCTTCATGGGGTATAAACACGGCTGAAAACAAAGGCCTATGAAACAGGAAGATAATCAGGCTCCACAACCAACATGTTTGACTCTAGTTCATAGGATAATCTCATAGTACTGGATCTAGTCAACAAGTTTGGATTGGAGGTTCATGATCATCCTAGCCCCTATCCATTGGGTTTGGTAAACAAGGATGTATAGATTAAGGTAACAATGTAGTTAAAGATTAAATTTGATGTAAGTGTTAATTTTATAGATGAAGTATAATTGGATGTAGTGCCACTGGATGTATGCGGATTAGTGTTTGGAATCCCCTACATGTATATGAGACATTCTATATAAATTTATATATCCAATCAATACCACTTCATTAAGTATGAGAAATCCTTCATCATCAACACACACAAAGGAAAATTAAAACTTTAAGAGGAATATAATCAGGCTCCACAAGCAACATGTTTGACTCTAGTTCATAGGATAATATCATAGTAGTGGATCTAGTCAACAAGTTTGGATTGGAGGTTCACAATCATCCTAGCCCCTATCCATTGGGTTTGGTAAACAAGGATGTATATATTAAGGTAACATTGTAGTGCAATATTAAATTTGATGTAAGTGTTAATTTTATAGATGAAGTAGAATTGGATGTAGTGGCACTGGATGTATGAATATTAGTGTTTGGAATCCCCTACATGAATATGAGGCATGCTATATTAATTTATATATCCAATCAATGCCACCTCATTAAGGATGATAAATCCTTCATCATCAACACACAAAGGAAATCCCTTATCTGGATTCATTTGTTATTTTCTATTTGGAGGATATACTAATTTATGTGTATACATGGGAGGAGAACATATCACCTCTCATGCAGGGGTTAGAGACTCAAAAGAAGCACCAATTGTTGGCTAAAATCAATAAATGTGAGTTGTCTCTATAGTCTTTGGTGTATTTGGGGTATGTGATTAGTGGACGGGAGATCAAGAGTGGCTCAAGATAGATCCTGCAAATATAGAGGCCATCATGAAATATCCAATTCCTACAAATTGCATAGAAGTTAGGAGCTATGTTGGGGAAACAAAATACTTGTGGAAGTTCATAGCTTCATTTTTCATAGTAGCTACACCACTCCACACCATAATAGTGAGTGGTCAGAGTTTCCAGTGGGGGAAGAATCAAAAGAAGTATTTTGATGAGATGAAAAGAAAGGTTAGTCAAGCACTAGTGATCATGGTACCAAACTTACATAATCCCTTTAAAGTGGATATAGATGCAAGTGGATATGCCATGGGAGCAATTTTGATGTAAGGATGCAGGCATGTATGTTATTATTATGAAGTATTTCATGGGTAGTTCTTAAATACCCTACCTATGAAAAGGATCTATATTCCTTGGTACAAGACATTAAAAAGTAGAAGCACTATATGATGGGAAAGGAGACTATCATCCACACAAATAACCAACTACTTAAGTATTTGCAGCTCCAGTGTAAGTTACAAAAAACTAGGCACTACAAATGGATGGGGTTCTTAAAAGAATTTCATATAGTCATCAAGTATAATAAGTGTATAACAAAAAAGTTGGTAGTCATGCTTTCAAGGCCACCCACATGCAGGATTACAACTTTGGGAACTTTGATGCACATGCAACATTTTACCCATGATTCATACACAAAATATGAGAAATTCAAGGAGGTGTTTCAATAGCTACAGAGCCAGATTCGTATAGAAGAAGGTGATGGAAAGGATGACAACCATTTATATAATGCTTTACTCTACAAGAGAGAAAAGATATTTGTTCCTAAAGGTGAACAATTGCATCTTATCAAAGAGGCTCACACCTCCAATGTTGCAAGACCTTTTGGTGTTGGGGAGATAGTTTCCAATTTATAGGGGTATGTGTACCAAGGATGATTTTAAGGATGGAAATTTATATTAAAATGTAGAAACCCGGGCTAATCTTACTAGTCCTTAATATGAAAAATGTAAAATGTTTGGTGATAGTTTTGAAAAAAATATTCAAATTTCTAAGGATTTTATATAGTTTTTATAAAATTTGGCGATTTTTAAGGTTAAAAAAAGAATTATTCTATGGAATTTGGGCGAATAATTTTTAGAAAAAAGGGAAACTGATGAATAGTTTTTTGGGAAAAACCATGGAAAATTAGTCCATTTGAGAAATTTAACCCCTAAAATCATCTATGATGTGTACTGGCCTAGAATGAAAGAAGATATATTCCAGGATATTAGAATATGTATACTTTGTTATACTGGGAATCCCAATAATGAGAACAAGGTCTATACCATCTCTTACCTATACCCACTTGACCTTGGGAAATATTTCCATGTATTTTATGGGAGGTTTAATATCCACACAGAAGGGACATGACTATTTATTTATGGTAATTTGAAGGTTCAACAAAATGTGCAATCTCATTCCTTGTAAAAAGACCATAAAGGGAAAGGAAGAAAAAAAATTATTCTTTGAATAGGTTTGGGTGCACTTTGGGATACCAAGGAGCATCATCTCATATTGGGAAACCATATTTATCAATACTTTTTGGACTATATTGTGGGAGAAGATGGAAACTAAGCTCAAGAGGTCTACACCATTCCATCCTTAGACAGATGGGAATATGAAAGTGGTCAACTGGAATTTGGTGTATATTTTGAGGGGTTAAAATCAAAATCATCTGAACAAATGGGATGAAAATATTATCTACATACAACACTCTTATAATAGGGAAGTCCAACTTTGTGGTAGAAATGGTGACTCTAGGTTCCACGTCAATGATATGTTTTCCCTTATCTGGTTCTAAATCAGAGTCTCATCCATCATCTGACTTTGAGGCTTTCATCTAAGCCAACAATGACTATTTGGAAAGGCATTTAACAGTGTTATTCCAAGGGATTTTTTGGATCTCACACCACTTTATGTTGTCCTTCTTTGAATTCTCGTTATGATTCTTTCCTTATGTCTTGGAATAGTTCTCTTAGAGATGAACATCTTTTCACATTCCTTTTTTCTGGGAGTTAGGGACACAATTACCATGCTTATGTTGTGATGGGTTTGTAGAACTGGAATATTTATTATTCTTTTGCTTGAACTTTATATTGAGCTTGAAAATATATCAATAAGTGGATCTTAGTGAGGAGATGCACATGAACTCCATATATTTTTGGATGTACCTATGTAGGCCATTGCGGTACTTCAAAACCATGTGTCAGTGGGAGTATTTAATACCCATATTTATGTGTAAGGTATGAAATATGTTGGTGCACTCTAACACTATCTAGTCTCTCTCTAGAAGTAGAGTTGTATGTCTTGTGTATTGGACATCATATTTTCAAACATGGTAGTATTTCTCCTTGAAGGCATAAAAAATAGTATCCTAAGTGGATTTAGGCCCAACCAATGTAGACTCATCTCTTGCATGTTTATCATATTAAATTCCCCACTAATATCTAATACGGGGAATGGATTTAAGGAGCATGAAGGTGATTTTCTCGTTGTTGGAATTTTTTTGGATAAAGAAATAACCCTCTAGAAAACTTAACCATTTTTTCAAATTTTTAGTGTCTATATGGCCTTCAAATAATGGAATATCAAATTTAACTTTTACCTTGAAGGGCATCTCATCTCCAAAGTGACTGCTAGTTGAAGGTTCCTTCGTTTCCATGGGCATATGTCAAAGGATTTGGACGAAATTATCCATCATCTTGTTCCTTTGTTGCATGAGGGATTCCTCAAGCAACATTTTGATATGATATCTCGATCCATCGTATCTCTTTTCTTGTTTCATGGGATGTTTCTTGGGCTAGAGGGAGTGTTCTTAACCAATCTCAACTAGTTCAAGACAAAACTCCTGATAGCCTAACCTTGTTAGGGACATGCACTAAGAAACAACAAAGAGAAAACTATTATGATACCACTAATCCATATTAAGTTGAGAAAAAAATCAAGACAGATATATAACAAGGAAACACACATAAATATTGCAAGAAACACAATAATACAATTAAACTCATATTCTATTAATGAATGGAATACAAAAGACTAGAAACGGTAAAAACATAAAAACTAGCTGGAATGGTGGTAGATTATCCCCGAAGAAAGAGATGTGTCGGCTACACTCGTTCGTAAGAAGTTAATTAAAAAGAGGATAAATTCCTTTTAACATAAAGAATCAATGAGAAAACATTAAACATACAAAATCATAACCCTAGAAGATGAAACACCAAAATGTTTGTACACCCCAATGTGGTTAGTTGATACATCAACCTCCCGGGGGCGCAATGTTTGCATACGATCTCCATTTTGGGTGATTGATATCCTATCGAAAAGTTATAGCTAAGAATTACACATCCAGAACACCCCAGTATTTTCCTTTGGTAATATACTAGGGACTGTCACTCCAAAAAAAAATCAATTAGGGCCTCAAAATGACCTCGAAATTTTGGGACCGAAAAAACCATGGAAAAAATGCCAAGATGTGGAACCATTCAAAATTAGTGGAATAGGTGGGTGGCCACTAGTATCCACCTATATCAACTAGCCCATGACTGCACAACCCAAGTCCTTTTGGGGCCGAACATTTTTTTTCCAACCACTCAAAAACTATGAGAAAATCACTTAAATGAAAGAGGAGGGGCCAAGGATTTACTTGGAAATGGAGATTTTAGATACTGACAGTTCAATCTCCCATAATATACTCTAAAATATTTAGGAGGATGGAGGGTTTTAATGAAACTTTCTATTTTTACCAATGGTAAATGTAAACATGGATTTATTTTTACCATAAAAAGGATTTTTACCTTTTTGGGCTCACAAAAAATATTTTTCACACTTGCCACCAAGTACTTATCTTCTACTTATTTTATTTCTAGGGTATTTTATTTTTATTTTTACAAGTTTATTATGTAGAATTTTGACATTGAGATCTAGTTTTTCACATCTTACAAAGATATAGTAACATTATTCATCATTTTGGTGTCTTAAACTGATATATGGGGATAGGTTTTTCCTTGCATCATCATATTTCATTATTAACCATCTAATATGTCATCACAGAGACTTAGATTCGATCTCATCAGGTTGCAACATTATCCACTCTCATTTTTTTTCATTCATAACATGTACGATAGTTACTACCCTTCATGGGTGCCTTATTTAAAACCCTAATTTCCACCCAGTTCCCATGTTGTTCTTTCTTATAGTCCCATGATCCCTCATTTAGACATGCCATGACACGAAGTTGAGTCTCATTTTTCTCTTTTCATATATGTTCTAGCCATATCTTGAGGGGGTTCCCATTATTTTTTCTACTACTTTTATGGTCTCACATGCATTTGTTGCTTATTTCTTCATGCTTTTTGTTGCATTGTTGTGTGCCTTGATCCCACTCACCACCATTACAGTCACACTTGACCTCTTTCCTTTTGTGCTAGCTTGGATCTATTTAGTGACCTTGTACCCATTAAGAGAATCTCTACAATGAGTAGACCTCACTTTCTAGTACCATTATGCATTCAATTTTCTTAGGTTGGTTCCATGCATTTGGAACATAAAATCATGTTGTTAAGCCACTCGTTCTCTCTAGATGAGATAAATTTAAACTCTTTTTATGCTCGTTAAACCATGAAAAAATCATCAAATGAGAATCTTTTTAACTCTTTTTCATGCTCGTTAAACCATGAAAAAGACACCTTTGATTGAGTGAACGTTTTCCTCTTTTCTGGAATCATACAATTCTACAAAAAAAATACACCATCTAGAACACTTATCTCTCTTTCATGTTCATAAAACCATGATGGAGACACTCATAAAAAAAAAAGAGTTAGGAAAGGTTTACCATTGATCAATATTTTTAAAAAGTAGTAGATATTATGTAACAACCCTAGCTGAATAAATGTTTAAGGTTTATTAAGTAAAAATTAATTAGGGGATTAATTGTCTTAACATGGTATTAATTAAACAAGATTGGTATAAAGATACTAATTAAATATTTATTAATTAATTAAAGGTTATAATTTTGATCAATTAATTAATTAATTAACTACCTATTATATTCAATAACTTGGGTATTAAATTTAAAAGGGATAATAAGTAATATTGTTTAAATTAAAAAAAGAGTTACGTACAGAGAAAGGGATAAGATATTAATTCAAAAGGGTAAGATATTAATGATGAGGGGATAAGGTAATAGAGGGGTGGATAAGAAAGTAAATGAAAGAGGCGGTGAAGGAAGGATATGGAGGGTAAGGAGGTTTACGATAACTTGGGTATTAAATTTAAAAGGGATAATAAGTAATATTGTTTAAATTAAAAAAAGAGTTACGTACACAGAAAGGGATAAGATATTAATTCAAAAGGGTAAGATATTAATGATGAGGGGATAAGGTAATAGAGGGGTGGATAAGAAAGTAAATGAAAGAGGCGGTGAAGGAAGGATATGGAGGGTAAGGAGGTTTACGAAGGGGGGATTCGACGGGAGATTGGGAATTATTTGAGGGGGCTCTCCTAGATTTGCAGAGAGGGGAGTTGAGTTTTGGAGTCGGATTGGATCAGTACAGGCACCGATTTGCTGGAGGTTTTGCGCACGGGGGCCAAGATATCCATATAATATCCTTGAGCTAGGTAGTTATCCTAGTTGGCAGGGAGGATAGTAGGTTTGGGCAGTGTTTACACAGTGCAGCAGCGGTCAACAAGGCAAGCGAACAAATGAAGGTTTAGCATCAGACCCAGGTATTTAAAATTGTGTATTTGTTTTATGTTGCTATAAAACTTTATTATTTGTGGATAAATCTATATGCGAATGTGTTGCGAATGTGTTCAATTAAATAATTTTTTGAATTTTACTAATTTGCTCAATATAGAGGAATTATTGAACTTTACTGTTATGTTAATAGAATTAATGGATGTTTAATTTATTTGTCTATTACACATGGTATCATAGCTTCTTAGTTTGAAATCTGGGCCTATGGGCCAAGTTCCCAGCTCCAACTCCAGCTACGCCTAACCTGCAAACCAAACACAATTTTTTTTTTAACACAAATCTAAAAATAAATGCTATACCAATTGAAAATGTTAAAAAAAAAAAAAAATTACCAAAGTAAAACAAGTGACGCAGTCGCACTCCTCGGAGCACGTCCTCTTCCTCAGGACCTTATTTCGTTCACGGCCGAAGAACTCAAAGGTTCCTCTGATTCCCTATAGAGAATTTTCCTTACCCACAACGACTCTTCAATTGATCTCCCCTTATGATCGGGAAATCGGACCTTGCGATTTCGCGAGTCTCATGGTCACACACCTCGTGCTTCACAATACCCCAAAACCCGATGCATTGATACTCCGATGCACAAGTGCAGGTTCACCTTTCTACCTCTTGTCACCTCTATCGGGATTTCGGAATTTGCGGGATCGTGAATCCTGATGCCAAAGGATTCGGGACTTACCTTTTCCCGATCGTCGATTGGTATGCCACCTGTCCTCCACTAACCCTGACTGTGGTCCACACTACTCCTCCATCGGGATATCGTGGTTCGCGATTCCAACATGCAAGAGTTTCTTACCTTCGAAAACTCTAATACCCTGAACGCCGACTCCTCAAGATCTCCTAACACGTGTCCCTGCTAATGGACGGTTCTGGACTTATCGGGATATCGCGGATCGCGATTCCTAATGTCGTGATTTATTCACTCCCAGAGTTTCCGATGACTTCAATATCCCGATGACTCCTTCGGGACTTCTCCTCTGCTCATTAGGGATTAACCCCGTTGCAACTCCTGCCAAATCTGATGGCTGACAGGATTTTCACGAATTCCCTCCACAGATCTTGACCACCGCTTCTCCCTCCTTGAGAATTTCCTTGATGCAAAACCTTCTGTGCCGTCCTTCAATAGATTTGAAGTCTCTACTCCTCCTGAGCGTTTCCATGACTTCGAGACTCTTAGAAAAAGAGAACTCTTTTTCATGCACTCCTTACGACAACCCTACAAACACTTCAAGTGTTCATCCTCCTCTGACTCTGCGCACACCTGCAGCAACAGTCTTTCGATGCTTCACTTAGAATCACAACTCTGAGACTTTTACCTGGCTTGCACACTCCTTGCATGACACTGTGATTAACTGTTAAGAACCAAAAATCAATATAGCATATATAAACCTCAGGAAAACTACTCAACACCTTGAAACAGATATAATTTCAAATAATAAGCCTCTTCGAGGGGGCAACCTCCTTTTACCCCACTTAAATGTTCAATTACAAGATGATTCAAAATGAAAATGTCTCCTTAGTATATATAGGAGACTAGGAGGTATAATTACAACTAATGGCCTAAAGACGACATAAATAAAATAACATTATTAATATAATATGCCCCAATTAAGGGGTAATGAGCCAACATTAGGGCTTAACATGCCCCTCCCCTTGAGACAAGTGTTGTAC
>ML787837.1:186495-212583 GCA_009831015.1 Picea engelmannii | reverse complement strand
GTATGTAACACCACCTTTTGACTTAGACAGCCAGGATTACCTGAGGCCTATATACTTTATTTTCTAGTCACAATGGAACTATTAAGTGATACACCTAAACTTTAAATGTATGAACTTTACGAATGTTTAAATGTTATTGATGAGATGTATGTAATGCGATCTATTATGTGAATGTAAATTTTACGAATGTTTAAATGTTATTGATGATGATGTATATGATGCGACATATTGTGTGAATGTGAATTTAATGAACGATTAAATTCTATTAGGATGTTGTTGGATATGATGCAATCTATTTTGGGTAAATGATAATCTTATGAATAGATGTCAAAATTGAATTATGGGATATTATGAGATTTATTTCTAATTGGAAAACTTTGATGTTAATTTACCGGTACAGGGACACCAATTTGAAATGATGCTAGTATGCAATTACATGATGATAATGCATAAAAATGTATGAGTTTGTGTTACAGACTAATCTGCATGTTAAGGGCTATGAAATAGCCAAGGGATAATCATGATGAAAGTGGATATCAGGACCACTAATTGAGAAACATTATGGTATGAATATTGTATGTGAAATTTATATTGGTTAGGATGCATTGCTATGATATGTGGACCAGTGCATGATTTCAGGTGATGACACTGCCCAAAATCGAATAAACGATGAAAAAACCTCTAGCAAAACGGTGCCACTATGTATTCCATTGTAGGGTGTGGACCCTAGTCATGTTAGGAGGGGTGGAGGAATTTCCCACCGTGTATCCTCCATTGTAGGGTGTGGACCCTAGTCCTGTTAGGAGGGGTGGAGGCATTTCCCACCATGTATCCTCCATTGTAGGGTGTGGACCCTAGTCTTGTTAGGAGGGGTGGAGGTATTTCCCACCATGTATCCTCTGAAACCTGAAGTCATGGGAGGACGGTGTTAGTTCACGCTCCCCAAGATGTGTGATGATGACTGTCAGATGCCTGCTAGGGAAGCTTGGTTGAGATAACGACACTTCCTCTTACGGGTTCTATTTGGAGTTAGGTCAATATAGTTGATGCTCCAAGATAGTGTAGCAGAGGAAGGATAGGAATGGAGATGGAAGTAGGTTAGGGAGTAAGGATGAGTAGTAATAGTTGAGAAAGTATGGAGATCTGTCTTGTGGTAGAATTTAATGCTTTCCCTTCCAAAAAAAAAGAGAAATGTATATATATGAATATTCATAATTTTGTAACTAAACCACAGTTGTTTAAAATAACATTGTTGAACCCGATAATAGTAATTAAAGGATTTCTCAAACAATGGATTGGTTTGTTGTCTTTTATAAAAGACTAGTCTTGCTGAATGGATTGGATGCATACATAAATTACTAAAGGATGACAGTTTGATTATTAGTACATGCATGAGAATTGTATGTACTAGCTACACATGCAATTCTTGTACATATACACTAGTATGTATGAGTTTTCTTGACTTATTTACTGATAATGTCGGTTAATTGTTATGAATGTGTGAACCATATTTCTTTTCCTTGTACCATAAGATACCTTAACTTCAGGACGAAGTTTCCTGAAGGGTGGGTGTATGTAACAACCCTAGTTGAATAAATGTTTAAGGTTTATTAAGTAAAAATTAATTAGGGGATTAATTCTCTTAACATGGTATTAATTAAACAAGATTGGTATAAAGATACTAATTAAATATTTATTAATTAATTAAAGGTTATAATTTTGATTAATTAATTAATTAATTAACTACCTATTATATTCAATAACTTGGGTATTAAATTTAAAAGGGATAATAAGTAATATTGTTTAAATTAAAAAAAAAAGAGTTACATACACGGAAAGGGATAAGATATTAATTCAAAAGGGTAAGATATTAATTATGAGGGGATAATGTAATAAACGGGTGGATAAGAAAGTAAATGCAAGAGGTGGTGAAGGAAGGATATGGAGGGGAAGGAGGTTTACGAAGGGGGGATTCGACGGGAGATTGGGAATTGTTTGAGGGGGCTCTCCTAGATTTGCAGAGAGGGGAGTTGAGTTTTGGAGTCGGATTGCATCAGTACAGGCACCGGTTTGCTGGAGGTTTTGGGCACGGGGGCCAGGATATCCATATGATATCCTGGAGCTAGGTAGTTGTCCTAGTTGGTAGGGAGGATAGTAGGTTTGGGCAGTGTTTACACAGTGCAACAACGGTCCACAAGGCAAGCGAACAAATGAAGGTTTAACATCAGACCCAGGTATTTAAAATTGTGTATTTGTTTTATGTTGCTATAAAATTTTATTATTTGTGGATAAATCTATATGCGAATGTGTTCAATTAAAGAAATTTTTGAATTTTACTAATTTGCTCAATATAGAGGAATTATTGAACTTTACTGTTATGTTAGTAGAATTAATGGATGTTTAATTTATTTGGCTATTACATATTAGTTGTGTCACCATTGAACATGGTAGTTGTTTGCATCATTTTATTGTAGTTAATCCTAAAACTAGTTATTCTTCCAATCATTATGAAAAGTTCTTGAATACCTCATGCATTATTTGACTATACCAATTGTGCTCTTGAGTATATGTTTAAGGGAAGTGAGCCTAAGTCATCCATATGTTATCTTATTGACCAATTGTGTTATCCATCCTTGCATCAGTTGTACTTGGTTATTCTATATATTTACAACATCTCTCTATGTATGTTTCATGTCTATTAATGGGGGATATTGACAATCTGCAACTGCACTTGTAACCTTCTAGATTTGATGAGTTATGAGGACATGAACACTGGGTGATTTTTTTATCTCATCATATGAGTTTGGGAATTCAAATACACTTGGGTTTCACTAAGTTATAGATATATAGAATAATCCCCTAGCCTCCTCAATCAATATGAATAAATAACACATTCCAAGGGTAAGAGGAGGAAGAATCCACACTAGACATGCGCTGCAAATTTTTTAAAGGAGTTATTCTACATGAATGGTCTTCATATCATGTCAACCTTTCTGGTGTGAGGACTAAGGAGGAGATAGAGTAGCATCCAAGGAGGAATTCAATCATGAATCAAGTTATTTACTTATTTTTCTATATTTTTCTCCACTATTAATATAGATCTAGATGGTTTTACCTTTTAAAGGCTTTTGTGTTTAGTCATAGATGATAGATTTGTCCTTGCCTTGAGTATATCGGACTAGATTTAGATCGTACTTAAGTTTCCTAATGCTTGAATACATTTGAAGTTTGGTATTTCTTGTCTCTTTATGTGCAAGAATTAGATTGTAGGATCTAGATATGGATTATCTAGGATTATGTAGGGGCAACCGTCAAAAAAAAATTATTCCATTCTATCTCCTTTCATAGATAGGAATAAATACGATATATCTAGGGAAAAACCTGTAGTGGTATATCCTACACTTTGTCTCAAATCATGGCTAGATATAAGGGAGTTCTCACCTTTCCATAGGGAGTATTTCTATACAAAAAGGAATCATAGATACAGATATAACATAACATAGTCTAGGGAAACCATACCATAAATATACCCAATAAATTACTAAATTAGTGACGCACTTGTAGTCTCGAAAGAAACATTGGCAAATAAGGAAACAAGATCCCCCTTTCTATATTTAACAATTAAGTGGGACTAAAGTTGAAGAAGGAATTGGCTACTAATAAAACTCTTACAAGAATAAAAAACCTTCCCTTTTCAAATACTATATATTTATTCCTTGATGCGATCAAAAAACCTGGTGGAGATTATGGATTTAACGACTTCCCAACAAACCTAAAAATCATATCAATTTACGAAGAACATTACATATTTTGGGTGAAGGATGGTGTGGATGAGAGAAAAAGGTGAGGGTGTAAAAAGATGTTGAAGGAGGTCATATGATGCCTCTTAGGAAGGGGAAATAACTATTATATGACTTCTCAAATTCCTCGTTGAAAGCAAGTTACCTAGGAAGATATTTGTCAGAATGACCATTACATGCAGTAAATACAATCCCTTTCTTATATTCTTGCAATTTTTTTGAATAAATTGCATTCACATCGACCATGCATGTCAGGGACTCATAAGGAAAGCAACTCTTGATATTATTGATGGCATAGATTGTAACAACCGACATTGGAAGATTGTAATCCTTTTCCAATGTAAAGGAATAACTTCAATAATTTGAGATCTATTATCTTATATCATAAATGAAAWWTKTTTTTAACGGATTCCAACATTTTGTATGAAAATGTGCATTTTATCTACAAAAATAACAAACAAGTAAAACCACTACTCCCTTTTTTGTTTTAAAATTTCATTGATATGTTGTATTTGCAAAAATGGAAWTTTTTTTTTTTTTTTAATACATTTATTGATATGTGTGAGATAGAGAAAATGTCACCTTAGGATATTGTTTATGTGGTAGATATGTCATTGTTCATCTTGATATTCCTCTTCCTTAACACTAGCTTGTGAAGATGACCATTTCCAATACATTCCCTTTTGGCCTTATGATCATGGTCTCCTCCTTCTACTGCTTTCTTCTTTCAATGGATTTTCATTGGTAGGAAAAGAGGGTGGTTGGAAGTCACCAAGGAATATACCACTAAGTTACAAATTAGGGTCTGATATGGGTCACCTATGTTTGCTATGAATTTCTACCAACATTACATGACCACTAGTGAAGAATCATCCTTATCATTTCGACACAACTGTTTTGAGAATTATACTAATAATATTAATAATTTTAATTAAAATTTATGTACAATAATTTTTTACCATAATGTAACATACCTATCCATGCATAGGATGGGCACCATACCCATCTATAATGAACCCAACCACGCTACTCCAAAAACTCGCTTCTTAATTGATCTCGAATTCTAATAACATCTAATATGAAATCAAACATGAAATACCCACATGCATTAATCAAGATCCATGCTACAACATAAAATAAATAAACAATGTCCCATGCACAACAAAATAACCAGTAGACATGCACATTATAAATACATATCTCATAGATAATTAAATACAAAACAAAATATACATTATATGAAAAACACATGACAAAGAGCAGTTATCTTTTCAAGTAAAGATTCACCAACTGGTTGCAGACCAAGGACATTCCTCCAAACCATAGACACTATTGCTCTTTTACTCTCAACAACAATTCACCCCTAAGCCAGGGCTATGAATCCGCAAGGATGGGTCCTAGGCCAAATATGAAACACACAATGGTTGGCTAACTATCTCTTGAGTTTCCCAACCACACAAAAAATATGAATTTCCATCGTTCTTTCCCCCTCAACCTTCACAACCCAACGAAAAAAACACCTTTCTCTGCCATGCAGTCCCTCATGTTGTTCCATTTCTCTCTAGGGATCTAATGCTACTGGTGAGGAAATATCCCTACTGGAAACTCCAAGGGTTCTCAGTTGTGGATAGTTCTTTTCGAACTTCCAATAATATCATGAACACATGCTTCCTTTCCCAACAACACGAAAAACCAAAATTTCCAATTCTATTTCCCCTTCATCCTGCACAAGCCAAGGAAATGAACACCTTTCTCTGCCCTGCAATCCCTTGGGTTGTTCCATTTCTCTCCAGGGATCCAGTGCTATTGGTAAATAAATATCGTTGCTGGAGACTCCATGGATTCTCAGTTATGGACAATTCTTTCCAAACTTCCATCAATCTCATTCACACAAGAATCCATTCCCTCCTAGGATGATCAGTAATCTATTACGACCATCTAACAATAACTCTCCTCTTCCATCCATTCATTTCCATGCTCAGACCAAGAGCACATGAATTCAACAAGAGTGAGGAGGGTGTAACAATGCATGAATAAGAACAAGTGAACCTCGAACAATGAGAGAGTGAGTGAGGAAAAAGAAAAAGAACAATCAAACCACCCCCCAAAATAGCCCACAAGGGATGTTTATATAATTACATGAAAACAAGAACCACATGGCCTTCCTCCCAACAAGCTCATGTAACCCGTTTTCTCCATAAAATCAATTATGGGTAAATAAAAATATAATAAAAAGACTTATGCCCTTAAGGCCCATCTCTCGTTGAATCATATCCCCCTATCTTTTTTTTCCTTTTTTTTCTTGCAGCTAGTGGTGTATTTTATTAATCTATATGAAGTATTACATTTCCTAGGAAATCTGGCCCCTTTTCAACTTTACCGACTCACCACCCTAAGTCACAATTACATAATACATTCTAGTTCATAAGGGTTAAAATTAGGGTGTTACATCCCCCTCCCCTTATTTTGGCACTATCGTCAGTGCACAACACCATTCCAATGTTATTAACATTACAAATCTAGGCTCTTTGGCCTTAATCTACATAGGAAATCCATCTGAATCTTATATACATAGGCACTCTAGCCTAAAATTAAACATGTATACATAAGCATTTGTCCCCCAAACATGTATAATGATCTTCATAATTTATATGTTTGGCAATAGTTCCAACCAACAATTTTTCCTTCCCTATGAGCCATGTGTAACCTAAAGAACCAAACCCCTTTCTCTACAATCCAATCCCTTAGGTTGTTCCACTTCTCTCTAGGGCTCTAGTGTACTCAACGAAGAAGTTTTAGAGCTGCAGCTTCAAGAACTCTAGATGCAACAAGTCCACTGGAATTTCTTCATTCCATGCCTTCATCATTGAGCTTGATTTCCTTCTCATGTTATTTTTCCATGAGATTCCAACTTAAGTAGCTAGCATCTCATCTGTATTATAAAAATACAGTCATCATGAGATATTGTTATAACAATTTCAATCATAGATGTGAAATATGTTTTATACAGGAAAACATAGTTTCCAAGCATGAGCTTCCTTCTCATAATTCGTTTGGCTCATGTGGTTGCAAGAATCAATATTTATAATGGCTTATAGCAATGCGATACCCAATACCATTATTCCTTCAATCTTCTCAACCTTCAATCGTCCAAACCAATTGTTAGCATAATCATGTAACAATTTGTAACTATTAATTTCTCAAATCTATTTTATACAGGAAAATAAAATTCCCAGGAATGAATTTTATGCTCACAATGTTCGGCTCTGCAATTGTAGATATCATTCTTCCTTATGGGATTACATCCCTTCCATATCCAATATCATTCTACCTTCAATTCCCTCAATTTACCCTCATCCAAACAATTGTCAGTATATCATGTACAAGATATATATATTTTCATGGTAACAATTCAAAAACAATTCACAAAGTGATCTCAGAATTGTTTACAACTACAATTTAATCACTTCCATTAATCCAACTATTTATTATAATGAACCCATCATTCTTTACAAATGTATTATCAACCAATATTTTTTCTATCTATCAATATTTCTATCACTATGTTCTCCTGACATATATTTTCCATAATTTATCATTATCTAACTACTTTAACCTACAACTTTCTTGTTGCAGAATCTAATAGCTCCTTAAGTGTTTTCAACTTCATGAGTTAGCAATACTCGCATCATTTTAGTTGTTAGCATAATCATTTCTATGTTATATAATATATACATGCATTCACCAAAATGCATTCAGTAAGTCATGTAATACCACTTCTAACTTTTTTAATAGTTCCAAAAAGTGATCTTAGAATTGTAACAAAAACAATCCAATCACCTTCAACTAGTACTCATTAAATATCATGCAACTATCCATCATTATGTATTTTCAACACCATAAGATTTTCATAATGCAACAATTAATTACTAAATAAAATAACAATCGATGTACCAATATCATTGGCCACATTTACACAATGCATCCCTCCATTGAATACATAGTAACCACATAACTATGGCATGCATTCACCAAGGTGAGTTGGAAGGTCTAGACAATGCCTCAACACATCATCCACAAACTTCCTACTGTTTTCCTGACTATTTGTATGCCTTCCTTTTCAACCCAAACACAACACCAATAATATAATTCTTGATTTCTCTTCAGTGTTGGCAAAGAGGTTGCAATCCAAACATCAATCATACATTATATACCATTAAACACCGACATATCTCTATGTCCCTTCCATATCCAACCATCTCATGGTCTCACACATGACTAACTCTATGGATATTTTTTGTTATATCAAGAGTATGTCGCATGACTTGGCATGGTTATGATACCATAACCAATCATAATACAATATGAAACTAACATGTTATCTAAATGCATTCTAGCATCAACAACATTTACATACTTTAGGCCTTTGGTCATTACATATCAATTTAAATATTGAAAAATTAACTAAGGGAATTCTTACCTCAATTCCCTTCAACATAGAAGAAAAAAATGCATACCTGGATGGTTGTTATCAACCTACTTGATTCTACGTGATCAACTAGTATTTATAGAAGCTCACAGACTTCCGCCTTCATCATTTTGATTAACATTCCTACCATCCTCATGGGTCTTCACATAGATATAAATCACAATGAACAACAACATCCACATCTTTAACCATACTATATCATTTTTTTGGAATACATAATCGATCATTAGTCATACTCAATTTCCATAACACAATTATTTCACAATAACATACTATTCTAAGTTCACAAACTAGTTATATGCATACCAAGCATGTGATATGCACAATTACACATCCATATGCACAATTACACATCCATATGCACCAAGCATTCACTGTCAACATGCATACTAATGCATATTCCTTCTAAATTCATTATATGCCTCATGCACTCTAGTGGATTTATGTTTTAATTCACTTATTTGATTATTCATTTATCTTGTAGCCAGTTTTCCTTGAATTTTTTCATATCCTTGTTTCCTTGTGTGTTCCCATTCTTCTCATCCAGATTAGTGTTCCATCATTTGAACACTTTCTCGACAAGTTCCACTTGGACGTTTTGCAATCCAACCAATGTGTTATATTTTGAGCAGCCTCTCCTAGGCAGTCATATCCAAAATTTACCTCTATGAAACATTTCAACACCTTGGAATGAAGTATCTTAGGACATTCCATCAATTTTCTACCACAACATTCTTGACTAAAAAAATGTTACTCTTGGTTGTTCATTAGGTTACTTCCTTAACATTTCTTTTTGGAACCATACCTTTAACACTTAATACCATTCCCAATGGAAGTCTATTTTCATTAAGTGACACTTTTCAAGTGAAAACAAATTCGTTTTTATATCTCCAATTTCTCTTCATTGGCATCTTGTTTCCACTGTGATTTCTAATATCAAAAGTGGATTTCTTTCAGTAAGTACTTCTAGACAAGTAGGTAAGTCATCTCTAACAAATCCTTCCCTTGAAATCCTATGCTTAACACATATATATTATTCACAAAAAACCTCTTAACTTCTTTATTATCTTTCACCTCAACCTTTGAAACTATCTACACATCTCTACCTTCAAGGCTATGGGGTCATACTTTTCCTTTATGTTGCAACTATTGACATTATTCACCTGCTAGCTTCATTTCCTATGTGAGGATTCTTTCTTTTGTATTTACAATTCATTTTGATCATGTAATTGTTGACTCATACTTTTGTTCCACTATTCTTGAGTTCTTTATCCACTTTTCGTTATTTTCCCTGTAGTTCTTTGTTGCCTCAACCAACTTATACAAGATCTTTCATGCTTCCATGACTATGATATCCAATCCTAGACTAGAATTGATCTAATCAAATCTCTAATCCTGCCAAATCTGCAAGCAATCATTTTTGTTAGAATTATACATATTATAGAAATCCACCAATTAATGTTACAAGTACTTTTTCTGCTAAACTCATGAAGAATTATATCACATTTATCCAAATTAGAAGAATTCTAGGTCATTTTCCTTTGATTTGGATTTCCAAAGGTTGTATTCTTGCCCCAATTTGATATCTCAACTGGAAGTTATGGCTTCTCAAAAAATCACTTTCATCCCCTCTTTTTTGTTTTGCAAAAGGATATTGTGAAAATACTCCACAACTCCTTTAACTAGTACATAATTCAAATTTTGCTAATGTGCTTGCTTCAAACCACGTTCCATGTGACCACGGCTCGAAACCACAGGCTTATCCACTATAATGGTGTTCCTTTAGTGTTTTTCCCTTATTATTCTACACATGATCTGGTTCACAAAATGTCTGAGCGCTTGATTAGTTCTATGCCCTTCGTGCCTCAACCCCTTTACCTTATCATGAGACCAAAATTTGAACCAAGTCCTCTGGAATTAGATCTTTGGTTATTCCCCCATTTCAATCTTCCACTTCTCCCGAAGTAAAACTTGGCCAAAACCCTTCTATTAGCTCCACTAGCATATCAAATGGTCAAGATTTAATCTCCCGTTGATGGGACAATCCCTCCCCATCTAGAGGCTTCAATGAGATCAATGATCATGACTTAATTAAGCATTGGGATGGATGGTCCTTAATTAGTTCATAACTTTGATGTTTCGGGACTCCGAGACATTTCAACTCTTGAGTCATTCAACTCCCCCAGAGTGATATCTGTCAAAGTTCTTACGCCATCCTTCCACTGCAGTTGTATATATAATTCCTCCTTATGGGATTACATCCATTCCATATCCAAGATCATTCTAAGTTCAATTCCCTCAATTTACCCTCATCCAAACAATTTTCAGTATCATGTACAAGATATATATATTTCCATGGTAACAATTCAAAAAAAATTCACAAAGTGATCTCAGAATTGTTTACAGCTGCAATTCAATCACTTACACAAATCAAACTATTAACTGGAATGAACCCATCATTCTTTACACATGTATTGTTAACCAATATTTTTTTCTATCTATCAATATTTCTATCACTTTGTTCTCCTAACAGAGATTTTCCATAATTTATCATTATGTAACTAATTTAACCTACAACTTTGTTGTTATAGACTCTAATATCTCCTTAAGTGTTTTCAACTTCATGGGTTAGCAATAATCACATCATTTTAGTTGTTAGCATAATCATTTCTATGTTATATAATATATACATGCATTCACCAAAATGCATTCAATAATTCATGTAACATACCAATGCATTCAATACCACTTCTAACATTTTTAATAGTTCCAAATATTTCTCTCAGAATTGTAACAACAACAATCTGATCACCTTCAACTAGTACTCATATTAAATATCATGCAACTATCCATCATTATGCATTTTCAACACCACATGATTTCATAATGCAACAATTAATTACTAAATAAAATAACAATCGATGTACTAATATCGATGGCCACATTTACACAATGCATCCCTCTATTGACTACATGATAACCACATAACTATGTCATTCATTCACCAAAGTGAGTTGGAAGGTCTGGCCAATGCCTCAAAACATCATCCACGAACTTCCTATTGCCTGATTCACTACTTGTGTTCCTTTCTTTTCAACCCAAACACAACACCAAGAATATAATTATTAATTTCTCTTCAGTGTCAGAAAAGATGTTGGAGTCCAAACATCAAATATACGGTAGATACCATTGATCACTCATATAGATATATATCCATTCCATATCGAACCATATCATGGTCTCACACATGATTAACTCTATGGATATTTATTCTTATATCAAGAGTATGTCTCATGGGTTGACCTGTTTATGATCCCATAACAAATCATAACGCAATATGCAACTAACATTTTATCTAAATGCATTCTATCATCAACAACATTTACATACTCTAGCCCTTTGGCCATTACATATCAATTTAATATTGAAAAATTAGCTGAGGTAATTCTTACATCAATTCCCTTCAACATAGAAGCAACAAATGCATACGTAGATCGTTGTTATCAACCTACTTGATGTTACTTGATCAACTGATATTTATAGAAGCTCATAGACTTCCTCCTTCATCATTTTGATCACCATTCCTACCACCCTCATGGGTCTTCACATAGATAGAAATCATAAGAAACAACAACATCCACATATTTAACCATAGTATATCATTTTTCCTAAATACATAATCCATCATTATTCATATTCAATTTCCATAACATCATTATTTCATAATAACAAACTATTATAGGTTCACAAGAAAGTTATATACATTCCAACCATGTGCATATGTAGAATTACACATCCATATGCACCAAGCATTCATTGTCAACATGCATACTAATGCATATGTCTTCTCACTTCATTATATGCCTCATGCACTCTAGTGGATTTCTGTTTTAATTCACTTATTTGTTTATTCATTTATCTTGTAGTTGGTTTTCCTTGAATTTTTTCATATCCTTGTTGCCTTGTGTGTTCCCATTCTTCTCATCTACACTATTTTTCCATCATCTGAGCACTTTCTAAACAATTTCTACTTTCCCATCCTACAATCCAACCAATGTGTTATATTTTGAGCAACCCCTCCTAGGTAGTCATATCCAAAATTTACCTTTATGAAACATTTAAACACCTTGCAATGAAGTATGTTAGGGCATTCCATCACTTTAATACCACAACATTCTTGAATCAAAAATTGTTACTCCTAGTTGTCCATTAGGTTACTTCCTTAACATTTCCTTTTTGAACCATACCATTCACACTTAATACCATTCCCAATAGAAGTCTATTTTCATTCAGTGACAATTTTCAAGTGAAAGAGAATTCATTTTTGTCTCTCCAATTTCTCTACATTGGCATCCTACTTCTGCTATGATCTATGATATCGGAAGTGGATTTATTTTACTGATCACTTTTAGACAAGTAGATAAGTCATATCTAATAAATCCTTCCCTTGAACTCTTATGCTTGACACATAGATATTATTCACACACAACCTCTTAATTTATTTGTTCTCTTTCACCTCAAGGTTTGCAATTGTCTACACATCTCTACCTTCAAGGATATGGAGCCATACTTTTCCTTTCTATGCTCATTAATGACATTATTCACTTGCTAGTTTCATGTCATATGTGAGGATTATTTCTTTTGTATTTACAATTCATTCTGATCATGTAGTTGTTGACAAATACTTTTGTTCCACTGTTCTTGAGTTCTTTATCCACTTTTAATTATTTCCCTTGTAGTTCTTTGTTTCCTCAACCAGCTTCTACAATATATTTAATGCTTTCATGACTATGATATCCAATCCTAGACTGAAATTGATCCAATTAAATCTCTAATCCTTCCAAATCTGTAAGTAACAATTTTTGTTAGAATTATACATATTATAGAAATCCGCCAATTAATGTTACAAGTACTTTTTATGCTAAAATCATGAATAACTATATCACATTTATCCAAATTAGAATAATTCCAGGTCATTCTCCTCTGATTAATATTTTCAATGGTTGTATTCCTTCCCTAATATGATATCTCAGCTGAAAGTTATGGCTTCCCAAAAAATCACTTTCATTCCCTTTTTTTGTTTTGCAGAAGGATATTGTCGAAATACTCCACAACACCTTTAACTAGTAGAGAACTCAAATTCTTCACAGGAACTTCCTTCAAACCACTTTCCATGTGCCCACGGTTCGAAACCACTGGCTTATTATTGGCACAGGGGCAGACCGAGGGTTCAACTCCAAGAGCCCACCAACAAGCCTTAACTGCTGGCCCTTTTGGCAACACCTGCAAAGCAGATGTAGTCGAACCCGAAGCAGTTATGAGGGGGTTGTAGGATAGGGATGTCTACAACCAAGGGGAATATCAAGTGGATCTAACACAGGAGAAACACAACATTCATATATCACTTATCGACTTAGATATATTCTTCACATATACTTATCATATCTAAAACAGTAATACAATCACAGTATATCAATGACAGAGATAAAATACCAATCACACATAACACAAAATATACATGGTTCACCCTCTCTCTAGGGCTACGTCCACATAAGTATGCTTTATAATATATTATGAAGAAGCATATAGTTCTTGTCTACACTCTTAGCTAGCAGATATATTCTCTTCTCCTCTCTTTCTCTGCCCTCTCTATGCACCCAGCTATAGGGTTGATCTTCACACCCAACTGAAGATCTTACAATACCATAAGGCTCTCACACTTAGTTCTTATTTCTCTCACATCACAGTAATCCCTCACAACAATACCACTAAATCGACAACAATATCGTACCAACCCAAAGTACCAACCCAAACTAGGCCCTCGTGACCTTTATTTATACATTACAATCACTTCACCGACATCCTTAGGTCAAAACCTAGGTGTAAAAACCCTAGATACCAAAACCTTAGGTGTCTAAAACCCTAGATTAACTTGACCCGTGTTTTCTGGGATTCACCAACCTATATTTCCTTTCCTCTCACGTGGTGCTCCAAAGCATCCAATGATGGATTTTTTTGCTTGCTGACTTGTCCATGATCCTTCTTCCTTGCTTATCCATCATTCTTGATCTACTCATCCAATCGCTCTCTTTCTCAGACTTCACTCCATCTTTTCTTCTCTTTTTCTCACTTCAACCCAATAACAGTCACTGTGTTTTGTGCGAAGTTTGCAGTTTAACTTTTCTTCCTTGATCTTCACTTGTTTCCATACCCAAGGACCAACATGCCCCCGACACTCACTTGTTACTCTTACCGAGGCACTTCAGATCTCAGCTTCCTCTTTTACTTCGACTCCTAACTGTGCAGTGGAGCCTCTGCTTTCTTCTCCATGCCTTTCCTTATGTAGACTGTCTTTTCTATTTCTCATACCTAGTTTCAACTGCACCTGGTACCTAGACCCATTTCTTCATGCTTCTACTAAGAGATGTGATGCAGTTGGTTGTCATAGTACAACTTCAGTCGGCTCCCATTCACTAATCATTCCTTCCACTCCCCATTCAGAGTATTCAATTGCAAAACTCCTCCCTCTGTAACATAAGCGATCTCATATGGCCCTAGCCAATGCATTTCGAACTTCCCAGGATGTTTGATGAACTTGTTGTCATATACCAGTACTAGATCACCTTGTTTAAATATCTTCTTCCTCATGTCCCTGTCATGGTAGGCCTTCTCTCTTTCCTTTTGTACTTGTTGATGGAATCCTGCAACAAATATTTCTTCCTCTAATTCAACCAACTATGCAAGCCTCTCTTGAACAGTTCCAAGGTCATCCATATCTGTAAGGGCAACAATTCTTAGGCTTGGTACCAGATATTCCATTGGAACAATAGCTTCAAGACCATATACCAACTTGAAGCGGGTATGCATTGCTAGTTTCTTGCAAGTGGTCCTATAGGCCCATAATAATACTGGTACTCTTAAATCCCAATAATCCCTGTTCACACTGCAAATCTTCGTCAAAATTGTCTTAAATATCTTATTGAATGCTTCAACTGTCCCATTTGCTTATGGGTGGTACAATGTTCTCTTTTGATGGTGGACTACAAATTCCACAGTCAGGGCTTCAACTGTCTTATTGATGAAATGTGTTCCTTGATCACTCATAAGGATCTTTGGGCATCCAAACCTGGTTATAATGTCATCAAATATGAAGCACACATCTATAGTGGCACTACAGTCCTTGACTTCTCTTGCTTCTACCCATCTACTCAAGTACTCAATCGCAATAATTATGTACCTTGCTCCTGTACACTTTCCTGGTGGATTTATAGGTCCAACAAAGTCAATGGCCCATTTCTCAAATGCTTTTAGGGTCATTTGTGGTGCCAATGGAATTTCATCTCTTCTGGATGTTTTCCCAACTCTTTGGCATACATCGTAGGCTCTGGAATAGTCTTTACCATCTTTGTGTAAGGTCGGCCACCAAAGGCCAACTCTTAGAACCTTTTGCATAGTTGCTTTTCCTACATAATTTCCTCCTACAATGCCTTCATAAGCTTCTGTAAGGATCAGTGGTCATTCTACCTCCATAACACACCTTCTCAATATCTCATCAAGTCCCATATTGTATAGATGTCTGACTATCAGTGAGAAATCTGCAGCGCACACTACTAGTTGTTTCTTATGAGGAATTTTGTACTCACTAGGTGGCATTCTTGTTGATAGGTACTAGACTATCTCTTCAAAGTGGTCATCGATCTTTCTAATGGCCAGTAACTTTGAATCTGGCAGTGCATCCTCTAAACTGGTCGTCTCTTCTCCATGTTCCAACCTTGACAAGTGGTCAGGACCTTTGTTCATCCTCCATGGCTTTACTATGATCTCAAAATCATATTCTTGAAATAACAGAAGCCATCTTCATATTCTTCCCCCCTAACACTGACTTGTTGACTAGGTATTTTAGCATGGAGTGATCAGTAAACATTTTAAAGTGTACTCCCAACAAGTAGTGGTGAAACTTCTGCAATGCATACACCATGGCTAACCCTTCTCACTCAGTGCTGGTGTAATTAGTCTCAGTAGTTTATAGCTTCATGATATCAAAGGCTAATGGGTGGTCAATATATCCTTCTCCTGTCTGTTCTACCATAGCTCCTAAAGAAATGGAAGACCCATCGACATGCACATGAAACTCTTTGGTCCAATCTGGGAAAACCAGAATGGGTGCAGTAGCCATTTTCTCTTTCAGTGTGTCAAAGCTCTGCTAGCATTCTTCTGTCCAACTAAACTGACAATCCTTCTTCAATAGTTTTTCCATGGGTTTTTTGATCTAATAATATCCTTTGATGAACTTCCTGTAATATCCCATGTGTCCCAACATAGTGTGCATCTTTTTAATTGAAGTAGGAGGGGGTGGATCAACTATAATGGCAATTTTGGATGGATCTACCAGCAATCCTTTCTTGCATACACTATGACCTAACAAAACTCCAAATTGTGAAAATAAAATGCATTTATTCAGATTCAAATCAATTTGAAACTACCTGCATTTATCCAACATTATCCTTAGACATTCAATGTGGTTTTTCAATAAACTAAAAATAGTCCAATCATCAAAATATGCTTCTAGAAATTTATGCAAAAATTCATTGAATGCTTCGACCACCACCGTGCAAAACATGGTTGGGGAATTCTTCAATCCAAATGGCATCACTGTATATGGATAGGATCCCCACTTTGTTGCAAACATGGTCTTATGGCAATCTTCCTTAGCAATCCAGATTTGATGGTATCCTGAAAATCCATCTGTAAAAGAATATACTTCCTGGCCTCCCACATTATCTAACACTTCGTCAGTGAATGGTGTAGGGAAGGGGTCATGCAAACAAGAATCATTCAACTTCCTAATATCTATGCATATCTTGATCTCTCATGTCTTATTTTCTTGTACCACCATAGGGATTATCCATTTTGACTCTTATTCAGGCTCTATAATCCCTGCTTCCAGCATTTTGTCAAGCTCAATTTTCACTTTCTCCTTGTATTTAGGGTTTAGTCTATAAGATATCTGTTTGAATGGTCTTGCATCTGGATTTAAAGGAATCCTCATCTCTCCCATAGACCCTTTAATGCCCTTGATATCAGTGAACTTGGTTGGAAACAAGTCCTAATATTCATGCAGTAACTCAGTAATTTTGTCAGTGGTAGCTGCATCCCAGTAATCTCTAACATTTGAAAAATTTGGTGTCTGCTCTGTTCCAATGTTGACCTTATTAATCTTAATCGGTTGTCCAAGAAATGGTATCTCAACTCCTAGTCCTTCCACATCTCTTTGGCCTTCTATTTCTGTGATGTTCACCTTCCTCAGATTATCTTCATCGCCATTGATGTTGTAACAACCTTGCAGTTTCTGGAGAGGCACAGTCCATTCGTCCTCTTCTTGTTCCAAAGGAAGGATAGATGCCTCCTAGAATACTTTCTATCTCACAATATGTAATTCTTGATCTACTGATGGATATTGAATTTCAAATAAGAAGGTGGTTACAAAATTCTGAGACATACCTTGTCAATCTGTAGTGATGAGGTGCAACTCTACTTGAAGGTACTAGCTAATAGGTGTCATGTCCAGCGTGTTGATGAATTTGTTCACCCACTACTCTTGAGGGGTTTTTCTCCAGGGTTCCTCACAGCTTCGCACATTGTCCTTTGGGAAATTCCAACCTGTGTATCAAACTTCGTAGCCTTCTACTTATGTTGAGAAGCGCATTGTCATCATGGTACGACACTGCATCCAATATGTAATGTTACTTTTGTGTGCCCCCCACCATCTTGTTGCTGTGTCTTTTAGGGCCTCATTCATTGCCAATAGAGTTTGTTGCATTGGTACACTTTCTTCCAAGTCCGACAAGAAGGTTTCTAAAGGATTTAGACCATCAAAGGTGGGTAAGTTACTTATGGTTGTTTCGATCCATCGAACTTCTCTGGTTAGTCTAGCACATCTTCTTGTAGATACCTCATACATCTTATTCTCCCAGTTCTCTAGTGCTTCTTCTGAGTCTAATGAACATGTGCTATCACGTCTCCAACTTAGGTACCCATCGACTGTAGGATTAATGTAATACTTTTGTCTCGCTGTTATCTTATATATGTTTTCCAGGGCATATGCGTCAAGGATGATTTTGAGGATGGAAATTTATTTTAAATTGTATAAACCTTAGTGAATCTTACTAATCCTTCATATGCCAAATATAACTGTTTGGCGATATTTTTGTAAAAATATTCAAATTTCTAAGGATTTTATATAGTTTGTATAACATTTTGGCAATTTTTCAGGTAAAATAATTTTATCCTATAGAATTTGGGCAAATAATTTTTAGAATAACGAATCGTTTTTTGGGAAAAACCTTGGGAAATTATCCCATGAGAAAAATTTATCCCCTAAAATCATCCTGCATGGTCTTCTTCTCTGATAGGTTATGTGTATCACTGAACTTCATCTGGATCTAAAGGTGCGATGACCCTAAGGCCATAATTTTCAAAAGTGATACGTCTCTTATTTAAATCAACCATAGTGGAATTATTAAAGGCCCAATAAATTCCTAATGGTGCAGGGTAAGGACAACTATCATCAACTATTTCAATTCCCTCAAAATCTGCAAATGTTCTTACTCCATCAATGTCCACAGGGACATGTTCTAATCTGCCAAAAGGGCTTACAACTTGCTGATTAGCCATCCTAAGCTTGATAGGGAATAGAACAACTTTGGTTTTCCCATCAGTGCCTAGTTTTTCTTCGTCATGACATTGACCTCCAACCCTAAGTCGAGGACTACATAGTCTATCTCATACTCTCCTATTTGAGCATTCAAATGTAATTCCTTATTTTTCCTTCTCTTCTTACCAATTTGGTTTACTACACTATTCATTAAGGGGTCTATCCTTTCTAGCTCATATTGTCTGATTAAATTTTGTAACTCTTGTACAATGCCTTCATCCTGAATCAACTTAAAACAAGTATACAAAAATTCCATGAGCTTGCTTACCTCTTTTCCTTATTTTGGAAAAGCAGACTGATCAAATGCTAAAGGCATTCCATATTCTCTCACTTCTGGTCTTTTCTTTGAAGAAGAACCTTGGTATCCTCTGAATTTGTTTCTTGTTTCTTCAAAAAATTGTCTTTCTTTCTTTGCATCGAATATTTGTGTCTTCTCTGTAGCTTTCCTGATCACTAAGTCTTATGTAATCTTCCATTGGGTCAGTCTGTATTCTCCTATAACAATGCCTCCTCTTGTTATAATAGCGAATCTAGGGTATTCTCTATGAGGCTCAGCATATATCAGTTTCACTTGTGGGTTTTGTTGAGGTCCTGATCTCTCTTGAAGCTTAGCTAGCAGCACAAGACAATCTTCTATAACATGTTCAAATGCACTGCGGTAGTTGCAAGTGGTACAAGGGTTTTGAAAATCTCTTGTGAGGTGTCTTGGTTGTGCACAGTTATAATAGATTATATTTCCATGGCCTCGACCCATTCTTCCTCCTCTTCCTCTTCCTCTGAATCCACCGCAAAGATTGAAGTTTCCTCTCCCAGGAGAGTTATACTGCGTAGTGTTTCCTTCTTACTGTAATTCACCTTGAATCTTGTATATGTCTCTCGACCTTTCATGCATGATATCGTAAGCCCTACAATCTCTATCATCATTTCCTATGGACTTACAGAACGTTCAATACAAATTTGTATGTGTCTGAACATACTTTTGCATGTAGTAGCACTCACCAAGGCAATGTTTGTTTCTGTATACCTCGCACCAAGGTAAGGTGACTAGACTCAAAGGGATTAAAGCTCCAGAAGCCAAGTATTCATTGAATAGGGGACAATGTTCCTTATCATGGCCTTCTAATATGCATATGACACGTCAAATATCTTCTCTTTTATCTTTTCCCTTGTATTTCTTCATATCTTCGACCTATAGAGACAAACTAGTTAGTTGACTCAATATCTAACTCATACCTAAGCTGGATTCTCTCATAGGGGATAATTCTAACTTCATGACGATCTCTAGTGCCTCAGGCTGTGAAGAAATATTATGTTGCATAAGGGGAACTCTGATGTGTGTTAAGAGGGAAGCAATGAACCATTCTTTTTTTTGTTCATCTAGGATCTGAAAATTCAAACGACATGTTAAGGTTTTGAATCTCTGATTGAATTCCCAAATAGGTTCAGTCACCTTATTCTTGATCTCTTTCATGTTTTTGATACATTGTGACTCTGACTTGGGTTTCTTGAACTCTGCAATCAACACATTCTTAATCTGATTTAGTGTCTTAGATTGTGCATGTCCCTGAACAAGTTTCATGTACCAGCTCAGTGTGTGGTCCCTTAGAGTGGTACTGAACTGTGTTCTTTTGACAGCTTCATCAGTGACATTTTTAATATTCCATATAGCTTCACATATGAACCAGTGTTGATTAGGATCTTCAGATCCATCTCCCCTAAAAATATGAAGCCTCATCTCATCTTCCATAGATCTTCTTGGGGTTCCTGACTGAATGTGTGGTGGACTACTATCGATAGTGATCTAGACACTCTAGTGACTGGGATTACTCTGATTGATTAATATTACTGAATCAATAGGAGGGATAACATGACTTACTTCAATGGTCTGCACAATTTCTAAAGTTTCAGGTTCTTCCCGGCGAAGCTCTTTGGCTTTCCCTTCCTCTGTCCTGGTAGGTTCTGGATTCTCTTTGTCCATCCGACTTTCCTCTTCTCCACTATAGAAACCTTCCTCCCTGTAGTTATTCTTGAACAAGTTTTCAAGGTGAACTTCTCTAAACACTTTCCCACTACGTGTATGTCCAGCTTCTATGTCACTATCATTGTCTAAATTTTTGAACATTAGCCTTTCTAGATCCGACCAATCTACTGTATCTTATATATTTTCTTCTCATGCAATAGCATCTTGAGTCTCAACTTCAGGAATTGTAAAATTTTTCCTCTCGGTTCCTTAAAGAAATATCTCTCAGCTTGGTTGTATGACTCTACTCAGTCAACAAAAAACTTTGTGATGTACCCTCCAATGGTGCTATCAAACCAATGATCTATTTCGCGTGATAAGACATCATCATCTATTTTGACCTTCTTGATTAGATCCATCATCCAAACCACAGGAGGTCTAGATCGAATCTCGAACTAGGTATCTGCTAATCTAGCTAGCCACTCTACAACCAAGGGGAATTTCAAGTGGATCTAACACAGGAACAACAAAACATTCATATATCACTTATCGGCTTAGATCTATTCTGCACATCTACTTATCAGATCTAAAATAGTAATACAATCATAGTATATCAATGAAAGAGATAAAATACCAATCACATATAACACAAAATATGTGTGGTTCACCCTCTCTCTAGGGCTACGTCCATAGAACTGTGATTTATAATATATTATGAAGAAACATACATTTCTTGTCTATTCTCTTAGCTAACATATCTCTTCTCTTCTCCTCTCTTTATCTCCCCTCTCTGCACACCCAGTTGCAGGGTTGATCTTTGCACCCAGATGAAGATCTTACAATACCATAAGGCCCTCACACTCAACGCTTCTTTCTCTCACACCACAGTAATATCTCACAACAATACCACTAAATCGACAAAAATATCGTACCAACCCAAAATAGGCCCTCGTGACCTTTATTTATACATTACAATCACCTCACTGACATCCTTAGGCCGAAACCTAGGTGTAAAAACCCTAGGTCAACTTGACCCACGTTTTTTGGGCTTTGCCAACCTGTCTTTCCTTTCTTCTTGCATGATGATCCAAAGAATCCAACGACATATTTTTCCACTTGTTGACTTGTCCATGATCCTTCTTCCTTGAATATCTATCATTCTTGATCTCCTCATCCAACTGCTTGCTTTCTTAGACTTCGCTCCATCTTTTCTTCTCTTTTTCTCACTTCGACCCAATAATAGTCACTGCTTCTTGCGCAAAGTTCACATTTTTCCTTTTCTTCCTTGATGTTCACTTGCTTCCATACCCAAGGGCCAACACTTATACACTCTAATGAATCTCCCTTAGTGCTTTTCCCTTATTATTCTACACATGAGATTTTTCAAAAAATGTCTAAGGGCTTGGTTAGTTCTATGCCCTTCATGCCTCAACCCCTTTACCTTATCATGAGACCAACATTTGAACCAAGTCCTCTGGACTTAGATCTTTGTCTATTCCCCCATTTCAATATTCCACTTCTCCCAAAGTAAAAATTCTCCAAAATCGTTATATTAGCTCCACTAGCATATCAAAAGGTTGAGATTTAATCTCTTGTTGATGGGACGATCCCACCCTAGCTGGAGGCTTCAACGAGATCAACGATTGTGACTTAATCAGGTGTTGGGATGGGAGGTCTTTAATTAGTTTAGAACTTTGATGTTCTGGGACTCCGAGACATTCCAACTCTTGATTCATTCAACTCCCCTGGAGCGATATCTTCCATAGTTCTCATGCCATCCTTCGACCACTTGATCTAACGGTTGAGAAAAGTCCTAATAGGAACTTATATCGACGTTCTAAGTGAATTTGTGACTTTGGTCTTCAACACTTCCAGTGGTAGAGACGTTGGAAACCCCTAGAGGCCATACTCCCGGAGATGACATGGCATGTTGATGTCACCTATGGTGACATGAACTTATGGCATGTGTGCCATGTGTCACAAAAAAATAACAGGTTGGGGTCCAAAAGGTACTGAATATTAGTGACAAGTGTCCCCACACGACACCCCTTCCATGTGGCATATGACACAACATCAATCAAATGGACAGTCCACATTCCTCCATTAACTACATAATAACCACATAAATATGCCATGCATTCACAAAGGTGATTTGGACGGTCTGGCCAATGCCTCAACACACCATCCACAAACTTCCTACCACTTGCCTCACTACTTGTGTGCCTTCCTTTTCAACCCAAACACAACACCAAGAATATAATTCTTAATTTCTCTTCAGTGTTGGAAAATATGTTGGAGTCCAAAAATCAAATATATAGTAGATACCATTGAGTACTCACATAGCTATATATACCTTCTATATCCAACCATCTCATGGTCTCACACATGACTAACTCTATGGATATTTATTGTTATATCAAGACTATGTCTCATGGATTGACATGGTTATGATCCCATAATCAATCATAAAACAATATGCAACTAACATTTTCTAAATGCATTCTAGCATCAACAAAATTTACATACTCTAGGCCTCTGGCCATTGCATATCAATTTAATATTGAAAAATTAACTAAGGGAATTATTACCTCAATTCCCTTCAACATAGACACAATAAATGCATACCTAGATGGTTGTTATCAACCTACTTGATGTTACCTGATCAACTGGTATTTATAGAGTCTCGCAAAATTCCTCCTTCATCATTTTGATCACCATTCCTACCACCCTCATTGGTCTTCACATAGATAGAAATCATAAGAAACAACAACATCTACATCTTTAACCAAACTATATCATTTTCCTTAAATACATAATCCATCATTAGTCATTCTCAATTTCCATAACATCATTATTTCATAATAACAAACTATTCTAAGTTCAAAATAAAGTTATATGTATTAGAAGCATGTGCATATGCATAATTACACATCCATATGCACCAAACATTCACTGTCAACATGCCTAATAATGCATATGCCTTCTCACTTTATTATATGCCTCATGCACTATAGTGCATTTCTGTTTTAATTCACTTGTTTGTTTATTCATTTATCTTGTAGTTGGTTTTCCTTGAATTTTTTCATATCCTTGTTGCCTTGTGTGTTCCCATTCTTCTCATCTGCACTATTGTTCCATCATCTAAACACTTTCTAAAGAAGTTCTACTTCCCCATTCTACAATCCAACCAATGTGTTATGTTTTGAGAAACCTCTCCTAGGCAGTCCTATCCAAAATTTATCTTTATGAAACATTTCAACACCTTTGAATGAAGTATCTTAGGGCATTCCATCACTTTACTGCCACAACATTCTTGGACAAAAAAATGTTACTCCTAGTTGTCCATTAGGTTACTTCCTTAACATTTCCTTTTGGAACCATACCTTTCACACTTAATACCATTCCCAATGGAAGTCTATTTTCATTCAGTGACACTTTTCAAGTGAAAGAGAATTCATTTTTCTCTCTCCAATTTCTCTGCATTGGCATCTTGCTTATGTTGTGATCTTTGATATCATAAGTGGATTTATTTCACTGGTCACTTTTAGACAAGTAGATAAGTCATATCTAATAAATCCTTCCCTTTAAATCCTATGCTTGACACGGATATTATTCACACACAACCTCTTAATTTCTTTGTTCTCTTTCACCTCAAGATTTGCAACTGTCTACACATCTCTACCTTCAAGGCTATGGAGTCATAGTTTTCCTTTCTACGCCCATTAATGACATTATTCACCTGTTAGTTTCATGTCCTATGTGAGGATTATTTATTTTGTATTTACAATTCATTATGATCCTGTAGTTGTTGACTAATACTTTTGCTCCATTATTCTTGAGTTCTTTATCCACTTTTCATTATTTTCACTGTAGTTCTTTGTTTTCTCAACCAAATTCTACAATCTATTTAATTCTTCCATAACTATGATATCCAATCCTAGACTGGAATTGATCCAATTAAATCTCTAATCCTGCCAAATCTGCAAGCAACAATTTTTGTTAGAATTATACATATTATAGAAATCCGCCAATTAATGTTACAAGTACTTTTTCTGCTAAACTCATGAAGAACTATATCAAATTTATCCAAATTAGAATAATTCAAGGTCAGTCTCCTCTGATTAATATATTCAATGGTTGTATTCTTTCCCTAATATGATATCTTAACTGAAAGTTATGGCTTCCCGAAAAATCACTTTCATCCCCTTTTTTAGTTTTGCAAAAGGATATTGTCGAAATAGTCCACAACTCCTTTAACTAGTAGAGAATTTGAATTCTGCACAGGTGCTTCCTTCAAACCACTTTCATGTGACCACTTCTCGAAACCACTGTCTTATCCACTCTAACGACGTTCCCTTCGTGCTTTTCTCTTATTATTCTACACATGAGCTTGTTCAAAAAATATCTAAGGGCTTGGTTAGTTCTATGCCCTTCGTGCCTCAACCCCTTTACCTTATCATGAGACCAACATTTGAACCAAGTCCTCCAGACTTAGATATTTGTATATTTCCCCATTTCAATATTCCACTTCTCCTTAAGTAAAACTTCGCCAAAACCCTTATATTAGCTCCACTAGCATATCAGAAGGTCGAGATTTAATCTCTCATTGATGGGACAATCCCACGATCCCACCCCACCTGGAGGATTCAACGAGATCAACAATCATGAGTTAATCAAGTGTTGGGATGGGCGATCTTTAATTAGTTCAGAACTTTGATGGTATGGGACTCCAGGACATTTCAACTCTTGATTCATTCAACTCCCCCGGAGTGATATCTTCCATAATGCTTATTCCATCCTTCCACCACTTGATCTAACAGTTGACAAAAGTCCTAATAGGAACTTATATCGATGGTCTAAGTGAATTCGTGACTTCAGTCTTTGACACTTCTAGTGGTAGAGACATTGGAAACCCCAGGAGGCCATACTCCTGGAGATGACATGGCATGATGATGTCACCTATGGTGACATGAACCCATGGCATGTGTTCCATGTGTCACAAATAAAGAACAGGTTGGGGTCCAAAAGGTACTGAATCTTGATGGCATGTGTCCCCACACAACACCCCTTCCATGTGGCCTATGATACATCATCAATCAAATGGACAGTCCACATTCCTCTGCTC
>ML787837.1:169206-179625 GCA_009831015.1 Picea engelmannii | reverse complement strand
AAATTGCTTATGTATCTCAAACCATCAAGGATTTATGGGGTAATAGTTAAATTCAACTTCCACTTATACTCTCAAGCCAAGGTACAAATGATGGATGCAATATTGGGTGAATTATTGGAAGAATTATGGGAATTACACTAAGTTTCCTACATTATATTTGCATGTTCCTTTCTTGACACTTGTCACTCTAGGAAATTCCTTTGACTCCACTCGGTAATTTGTTTCCCTCACTTAGGAACTTAGGATAAATTACATCATAAATATTATGACTTAAGAATAATATTATTGTATTTATTGGATTAAGCCCCCTTGATCTATCCCATTTCCTTTAGCCCCCTTTCCCTCTCATGGTGTCCTATCCCCGCATATTCTTTCATCCGACTTGGTCTGTTGCAATGATATATTATATTAATAAAATTGAGTGTGATTACAGATTACATGTGTTAGGATGGATATACTAAATCAAACAAGCACTCTATATACAAAGGAACTCTGGCCCAAAACATCTTGGCTCACCAGCCTATAAAACATATGTAAATTTAAGACTTGGGGGTTGTCCTAGGGTTATTACACATGCTGATTCTTGATCAAGCACTGGGGGCATTGTCTAGGGAAGTCAATAGAAATCCCATTCTTAAACCTTTTATGCCTTGGTTATCTTTATCAGAACTTGCCAACGAATTCTCTACTTTCCATTACATTGAATATTCATGTTTCGTACTTCCTTCATGTCTTAATGGAGACTATAAACAAGCTTACATAGCTCACTAAACCATTCATCATGAGTATACTCAAGTGCATAAATTAATTCCTATGTGGCATGGCTCTGGCTTGGTAAGCCATATGATTCCAATATTGGCTTATGAGTTCATCGATTATGAAAACGATCCTTGGCCTAAGATTGACAACGGGCGTTACTTGGTGTAAATAACAAAGATGCATAATTCCTTCTCTATAGGTGTGTGGTGTGAGTGATTTTTTTTCGATTATATTATATCCAAAAAAATCCAAAAATATATTCTTTTTTAAGATTTTACTATGCATGTTGACCCCAGAATCTAGTTTACATGTGTTAACAAGAGTACGAGGATTTGTTTTTATGGAAATGTTGAATTCCATCATACTTGAGGTACTTGTTTCCTGAACTGACATATAGGGATAATTTTTTCTCTACATCCATGATTTTCACTAATAGCCATCCATTTTTTCCATCACATGCCTAGGTTTGTTCCTGTCAAATTGAGACATTAGCCACTCAAATATTGCACGTCATAACTTGTTTGGTAGTGCCTAACTTCCATGGGAAACCTAGTTAGCACCCAGATTTCCATTCGGTGCCCATGCTGCGATTTTCATAGGCTTCAGAACCCTTCTGTAGCTCACCATGACTTGACATTGAGACTCATTTCCATCTCTCCATCTATATTATTTCCATGTACCAAAGGGCTTCCCATGCTTTTATGTTGCTTAATGGTCACCTATGCATTTTCTGCTTGCATCATACACCCCATTGTTGCGTTGTTGTTTTCCCAGATCTCGCTTACCACTATTGTAGCATCCCTTGACCATCCACGTCTTTCATTATTTGGCCTCTATTTTGCATCATCCATCCCATGGAGAGAATAGTTGCTAAGAGTGGATCTCACTTGCTAGTACCATTTTCATTCATTTTGTATAGGTCAGTTCCATGCACTTGGAATATAGGAGCATGTTTTTAAGCCACTCATTCTCTCTAGATGAGTACACTTTTATATGTTTTTCAAACTCATAAAAAGGACACGAAAAATACACTATCGAGTACACTTTTATCTCTTTTTCAAAATCATAAAAATACATGAAAACTACACTTTTGAGTAAATGTTTACCTATTTTTTGGACTCGTAAAAAGACATTAAAAAGAAACCATCAAGCGTATACTTTTAACTATTTTCCATGATCATTGAAATTGAAGGAAAAAGAAAATATCGAGCATACTTTTATCTCTCTTTCGCACTCGTTAAACCATGAAAGAGACACTAAAAACCATAAAATAAAATAAAGGAGTCGAGATTTTTTACTGTTGATCTATCTCGAAATGGTAGTGTCAATCAAGTTTCCCTTGAACATGGAACATATTTGAGTCATCATATTGTAGTTTGGTTTCATCTTGCCTAGGATTCATCCCAATAATATGAGTCACATACTCCTCTGGACAGTTATTGTTGGCCCTTGACCAAGTTTTGGAGATCCTTGGTAAGGTTTGACCTATTTTGGGACTCCGACTGGCTGTTGAAGGTGAAGCACAAGTCGAAGAGGAGATCGTGGGATCTTGGCCCCTTTTTAGGGATTTGTGGGTTTTCGGCTTTTGTAACGGATATGGGGATGTCGTCCCATGGGTTTAACCATGTTTAGGCACTTTTGTAATGTATAAATAGAAATATAGGCGATGTAAGTAAGTAGGGTGTGATGCTAAGTGAAAAACGACAAGTGACAGCCAATGTGCTAATTGCAAGTGATAGTTGTAAATGCTTTTTGCATACTGTGTGAAGCTTGCAAGGCTAAGTGCAAGTGACTATGTAAAGGCTTTGTGCTATAACCTAGCTCGGGGAAGGAGGATCTGGCGAGGTGTGCACAGATCTCCTCTCCTATGCGGAGTAGGACCTTGTGGCTCTGTGCATGTAGATGATTGACAAAAGATAATAAAGAAGACGAAGAGTTGGTGGACATAGCCCCAGGATAGGGGTGAACCATGTATATTTTGTGTTATGGTTTCTTTGTGCATTATGGTTGTTTTATGGTTCATATGATTAGTGCTTAGTGCAATGATGTATTCTTAGATGAATATGATGGTTTAGTGCCTAATGATGTGAATGAGATGCTAGATCTGATCTATGTTGATGTGCTTAGTGCTTGAATGTGTTGAATCTTGTTGAATACTGTGTTGCACTGTAATTAGGGTTTATCTGTGTTGTGATCAAAGGTTAAGTACTAATGAATGACAACTGCTAAGTGATTTGTTAGAGTATTTAATCACAAATCTTTGTCCCAGCTAAGGTTACAGACACTGGGGTCCTACAACCACCCCTGCCTCTACCTCATGTGAGACTTCATCTGCTTCACATGTGTTTTTGAAAGGGTCGGTAGTTAGGGTTTTGTTGGTGCATTGTTGAAGCATTGAACCCTAGGTCTACCCCTGTGCCAACAAATGGTTCCATTGCTGAGACCTAAAATTGTGATTGTTGGGAACTGAGGAAAAGAAAGAAAGCTCTATGTGTAGATTTTTTTCTTTAAGTGTGCAATGTTCTTGTTTGTAAATATCTGTGCTAAGAAAGGAGGCAGATCTAAAGAAAAGAGGTAAGATCTGAAATATTTGTGCTCTAATAAAGGTAAAGTGAATTTTTTTTATTAAAGAGGTAAGATTTGAAATCTTTGTGCTTTGTTAAAGGTAAGATAAGTGGAAATTTTTGTTTGGAAAGTATGGATCAAGCTATGTTTGATAAAATTTATCCTAGTCTAAAAACCAGGGCACAACTAGAAGAAATAATGTTTGATATGAGTAGATCTGATATAAATAATGAAAGATATTGTATTCCTATGCATAGAAAGAATGTTTGGACTAAAAAATGGATGCAGGATTCTAGGAAGAATTTTCTGCAGGTTAGCCACCATGATCCTAGTGTGCAGTACAAAAAAGGTTGGGGATAATTTAAGAGAAAGAGAGGATTAACTCTTTGTTATAGTTGCAGAAGACCAACACATCTTGTTAAGGCATGCCTTGGTAGAAAACCTAGTTGTCTTTGTTGTAAAGCTATGGATCATGAAGTTCTAGATTTCCCTAGAATGATTGCTAAAGTTGAAAGAATGAATGAGACAAGAAAACCCTAAGAAAGGCCAAGAAACTAAGACAATGGAAAAACCCCAGAAAGAATCAGAGATTGTATTACTACAAATGAAAAAAACCCTGAATGACCATAGAGATATCAACTTATTGGAGATCTTCAAAGAGAAAGAGTGCATAGAAACAAGAATAGGAGACTTTGACATAGACTCTGTCTTGGATGAGGAAACATAGGTGAATATTATGACAAAAAGAACTTGGGAAATTTTAGGAAATCTTGCTATGATTCATTCATTGGGAGGAATAGGATTATTTAGAGGAAATATGATAACCCTATGTGGAAGAATTACCTAGACATCTATGAGTGCTCACAACACTTCGAAAGAAGAAGAATTAGATATCATTAAGTTTGTTGAGAACAACGCCCCATTTTCTATGTTACTAGGAAAACCCTGGATTGAGAAAGATCAAACCTGGAGAAAAGAGGAGGAAGCTCTAGAATAGAAAAAGAAAGAATGAAGAGCCTTCATAGCTAAGAGAATACCACACTTATTAGAAGAACAAAAAAACTAGTCGAAGCTACTAAGGACCAGAAACTTGGATGTCGAAATTGAAAGAACACAAGAATATTTCAAACACCTGTATGTAGAAGAGAGTAGAGAACCTACCCCAGATATAGAATAAGTATTGGCCTTGAGCCCCATGAAATACCACCAACAGTGCAAAGTTACTATGCCAAGAGGAGATAATAATTAGAATGGAAAGAGGAATACTGAGATGCAAATCATAGGGAAGAGGGCTAGAAAGATCAACAAGAAGAAAGAAAAGTTGGAGAAATTACAGGAAGTTCCAGAAAAGACTTCGAAGAAGGAAGGTCTCCAGAATTCGAACTTCGTCGGAATATCAGAGAAGCTCATCTTGACACTTTGCCATGGTGGAGCAATATGATCGTTGGAGGCATTATAACCATTAGATTGACGTTCCTGAACGGTTAGAACAATAGTTATGATCATGAAGCTCACCATCGGACCATTGGGACCGCGTCATAATGGACAAAACTGCATTGATGAAGGCTTGTTGTTCATTGGAGGGATCTATTACATCTTTGTCTAATTATTACGTCTACTATTACACCGAGTACACTTTAGTGAATTGTATCCGAGCCAACAAGAGAACTCATTGTTGTTGTTCTTTTCTTACTGAGACTTTGCTACTTGTTCTATTGCATTGAGTATTTGTTTATCGGCCTAACTTATCTGATCTTGAGCGTGCATGTTAGACGAACTAAATGCTATAGAATTTTTTTTCGAAGAAGTTCTCATCGAACTTATGGCTGAGAAAGTGATGTCCATTATAATTCAAACTTCATCGACGAGAGGACCAAAAGCCTCCCTATTTACTGCTCACGGATCTAGCTCATCCTGATCTGTGGTCGAGAAAAGAACCAAGCATCAAGATGACTTGGAAAACACGAAGTTAATCCCTTCCATCCTACTCGACTACATCTGGCCTCTGGCCAACACAGTGAATCATGACATTGTACCTAGGGACTTCAACTACACCTTGGTCACTATGCACCTCCTGAAGGGGATACTCACAAGCAAGCCTGAGACAGATAAAAACATGACACTAAATATCAATGACTTTAACCTTGGGGATCATAAGAAATTTAACATCCTCGCTCCTCACAAGTATTTGACTAGGAAGAAGGGGAAGAAGTCAAGGATAATCCCCCAACCATGGACTATGGACCTGGCACAGTCCACCATCCTAAACGTGATGAAAATACCCCATTTTGGAAGGCACCAAGAGGTTAACACGTGTGTTAATCTCCTACTGTCAAGCTTCCATGGCAGTTATTTGTGGCTATACAGACGCATCACCGTCGACCCGACATTGATCCATCAAATCAATGGATTGAGAATGCAGGGACCAGACCTGCAAGACTTTTACCTAGGTAAGGCTGCAGACCGTTCCTTAGCGTAGAAGATTAAATATACATATTGTGATGTAGAGAAGGGGAAGTGAGGCTACAAGGTAGCTTCCATCCATAATGGCGCAATGCGCCTTTCTTTCCAGTTGATTGCTAGTAAGCTAGTCCAAAAGAATAAACCCACCTAGGTCACAGGGTTTGTTGTTGACCTCATAGGGAAATTCGTGGAGGGGCTACAGATGAACAGGGAAAAGTACTTAGTGAACCAGTTAGACCAAGACTATCGCAAAGCTCAGGATTAGGGCTATGATTTCCATTTTATTTGGCTATTAATCCTCATCGCGTTCATATCTTGGGAGATGCCGGAAGGTGTGACCTTCCCTGAACTAGATCCATTGAACCATTAGCCGTGAAGTTCACTTCACTCTGGTATTTGAGCGATATGGAAAATGGAAATCAAACATGGTATTCCACACCTACTACCTGCAGTTAAAGAGGGTTATTGAGGTTTCCCCTCATATAACGTCGAACACCCTGCATAGGTTCAGGCCATTTCTGAAGTTCCACACAGACATAAATTTTATCTACATCACTGCATGCAGAGACGAACACAAATAAGTACTATAGAGTTACTACAAACTCATATAGGAGGACCTAGAAGAAATAACTAAGGATTGGCCTGCAGAGCTCATTATCCCTATTGACCTTGCATAACTATCGGATCCTGAACTAATCTAAATCTCGGTGGTCACTTGTGAAGGGAATGATACACTTGGAACTAGCAGAAGGAAGAAGATAGAAGAGGTCCAACAGTTGCGCAATGCATCAGAAGAAACTGCTTCAGAAACACCTGGAGGAGGAGGTGATGACGAAGTGGATAAAGAAGAGAAAAATGGAAAAGAATATTAGTAGAACCAAGGAAAAGTAAAACCACCACAAAACCCCCCTGATGACACAGATACATCTTACAAAATAAAATTTTCTTCCATGAAACCCACATCGCAGAAGAAGTCAAGAGCTAGTAAGACCAAGTTCCAGACTGTGCTCATGCTTGATGACTTCGACTTCATCATCACAGTTGTATTGGATGCCTCATAAGATCTTTTGTAGAGAAATGAAGCTAAGAAAGAGACCATGTATGAAAAAATTGAAGCAGAACTACGAGGGGTACAACAGATCCTTCACTCCATCCGCGCAGTATCCATTGTGCCCCCACCATCAAAAGAGACAGAGTTTGGAGATGATCCTACCCAACTCTGTATTATAGCCGATGCGACCGAAGCTCGCCTTCATCGTGCACAGGAAGAAAAAGAACATGCCACAGTGGCCCTGACAAAAGCATAAGAGGAAGTTGAAGCTCCTGTTAGGATTTGAAAGAATGAAAATATCCTAGGAACAATGCACTGCTCAATAGAAATTCCACACCATATAGAGAAAAGTCATGGAAGTGACTCAGAGGCTCCAACTAGTCCAAGATGAATCTTTCCAACTGTTTGAGGAGATTGAAGTTCGAGAAGCAGAGTTGGAACAAGTAATCACTTCAGTAGAATAGTACTTAGAGGGACCTGTGAACGAGGCAGTTATCCAAGAGTTCAACGAGCAGGAGGCCTTGGCGAAATAGCAGGTCAAAGTAGCTCGATTCAGGATCAAGGCTTTTGAGGCCTAGCTACCCAGATCAGAGTGACTTGAGATGAGTCATAGGTGAGTGTTGGGGGCATGTTGGCCCTTGATCAATTTTTGGAGATCCTTGGTCAGGTTTGACCTATTTTGGGACTTCGAGAGGCTGTCGAAGGCAGAGCGCAAGTCGAAGTGGAGATCTCAGGATCTCGGCCCCTTTTTAGGGATTTTTGGGTTTTGGGCTTATGTAACATGTATGGGGATGTCAGCCCATCGGTTTACCCAAGTTTAGGCCCTTTTGTAATGTATAAATAGAAAGCAAGGAGGTGTAAGTAAGTAGGGTGTGATGATAAGTGAAAAAGGGCAAGTGAAGGCCAATGTGCTAAGTGCAACTGATAATTGTAAATCTTGTGTGCATATTGTGTGAGGCATGCAAGGCTAAGTGAAAGTGACTGTAAGAGACTGTGTAAATTATTTGTTCTATAACCTAGCTCGGGGAAGGAGGATCTAGCGAGGTGTGCGCAGATCTCTTGTCCTATGAAAAGTAGCACCTTGTGTCTCGGTGCATGTAGATGATTGACAGAAGACAATAAACAAGATGAAGAGTCGGTGGATGTAGCCCCAGGCTGAGGGTGAACCACGTATATCCTGTGTTATGGTTGCTTTGTGCATTATGATTGTTTTATGGTTCATATGATTAGTGCTTAGTGAAATGATGTATTCTTAGATGAATACGATAGTTTAGTGCCTAATGATGTGAATGAGATGCTAGATCTGATCTATGTTGATGTGCTTAGTGCTTGAATGTGTTGAATCTTGTTGAATACTACATTGCACTGTAATTAGGGTTTATCTGCACTGTGAACAAAGGTTAAGTACTAATGAATGACAACTGTTAAGTGCTTTGTTAGAGTATTTTAATCATAGATCTGTGTCCCAGCAAAGGTTTCAAACATTGGAGTCCTGCAACCACCCCTGCCTCTACCTCGGGTGTGACTTCATCTACTTCGTAGGTGTTGCCAAAAGGGTTGGTAGTTAGGGTTTTGTTGGTGCATTGTTGAAGTGTTGAACCCTAAGTCTACCCCTGTGCCAACAATTACTCTTTCAGTCATCGTGGTGAGTGCTAGAATGCCTCCTTCATTGTTGCACTACATTCATCTATCTCTTATGTCTCACTGCCAAGTCACTATTGTGTCATGTTATATGTTCAAGGGAAGTTTAAGCCTAAGTCGGTCATATGTTTTTTTGTTGACTTTCCGAGTCAGCCATCCCTGTGTCAGTTATACTTAGTGATACTCTCTATTCACATCATCTCTCGGTGCATGTTTTGTGTCGATTGTTGGGGGAAATATTAAGGCCCTCATTCGACGGATCTCTTCCTATAAAATTCACCAAATTATCTAAAAGAGGGATCTAGAAACCAACTAGTAACTTGGATATTGTAGTCTTCAATGATAGGCCTAATCGTGATTGATAGTGGATTTTCATCATTAACTCTTGATCAATTGATTCTATGATTGTTTGACATCAGATCCTTTATTCACACTTGTTATATTGCATTAGGTACCTTGGGGTCCATTTTCCTCATTGATGGGTCCCCTCGCATATGTTAACAATATACATCAATGATAAGTAATCATACATTGTCTACCACAGTCGAAATCAACTCATCTATTCACATGTTTCAGATTAGTACCATCGGGGTTTTGGATGAAGACCTTGGGTTTGGGGCCACATCGTTCCTTTGTAGCATCCCCTCCCAAGTTGCGATGGAGTTTATCACTTGTCTATGAGTACTTTGAATAGTTCATGGGTACTTTCCTCAGTCTTTGTTTTCTTCCTGATATATAAGTTGTGACATAGATCCACATCGTATTTTCTCATGACTACTATATTATTGATGACATGGATCCACCATGTATTCTTTCGTGGCCATGGTATTTCATTTCATGTCATGAATCCATAGTGTATTGTTTGAAAACCATGCTTTGATAATCTTGAGAGTCTGAGTATCTCTACCTAAGGGATGGTCTATATATTCTTTTATCCTTGGTGTTTGATTGGAAGAATTATTTGACCTTTGGGCCTCTTTTCTCTCTCCTCATGTTGCCTCACATGGATTGTTAAGCCCTAATATTGGCTCATTACCCCTTAATTGGGGCATATTTGATTAGTAATGTTATTTTATTTATGTCAGCTTTAGGCCATTAGTTATAATTATACCTCCTAGTCTCCTATATATACCAAGGAGACATTTTCATTTTGAATCATCTTGTACTTGAACATTTAAGTGGAGTAAAAGGAGGTTTCCCCTTTGAAGGGGCTTGTTATCTGAAATTATCTCTTTTTCAAGGTGTTGATTACTTTTTTTGAGGTTTTTCTATGCTATATTGATATTTGGTTCTTAACATATGGTATCAGAGCTTAAGGTCTTGGGGTTTCACTGCTACATCTGAGACACATTGGCATTTTTGCTATAACTTTTTTTCTACAATGTTTCATAAGGAATGACTTGGATTGTATTTAGTAGATGGATCAAGGTACGTTGGTTTCAAAATTCAGCTAATGAGGCCTTATACTTTCGTATATACATCCTATACAAGATAGGGTTCTTGAATCATCCTGAACTGAGCATTGCGGAATTTTCGCTATTAAAAATTTTCTGTAATGTTTTAGACCCTGAAATATGGAGACTATTTACAGAAATTAGTAAGGTATCTATGGTAAAACGTTCATCTTCTAGGTCATCTTAAGTTTGTAGATACACCCTGTGTAAGATAGGGTATTTGACTAGTCCTATTGACTAGTCTCGAGAAGGTGTTCCAGGTAAAATAATTATAACTTCTTCCTAGAGTATCCAAATTGAGTGGAACTAGTTTAATTGGATCATGGACAGTTTTTTGTATTTCAGGTGTGAGTTTCAGAATTTTATATCAATTATTTTGTGCAGGGTGCGCTATACAAGTGAGATCTCCTGGAAAGGCCAAAAATCAACAAGTTGTGGGGAAGTTACTGTAAATTCCACTTGGGACATCCAATTTTGATCAGACCT
>ML787837.1:119620-165290 GCA_009831015.1 Picea engelmannii | reverse complement strand
ATTAATGCAACCCCTCACCCTCATATATTTTTCTATTAATACCTTTTTATGAAAAAGATAGAATATGATATATTGCTTTTAATTTTAATTTTGAAATTCTAAAATAAAAATAAAAATTGAATTTACTTTATTTTTTTTAATTATTTTTTTAAAATATTACAACCCTAAACTATACTTTATTTAAAATAGCATGACAAGTATTATTATCAATATTACTTTTTAATTTTTTAAATATATAATTTTTACTTAAGCTATATTACTTTTAAATTTTTAAATTTTTAATGTTTTAAATATATATTTTTTACTTAAACTATAAATATACTAAATATACTCCATTGTTTTAATTATAATTTTAAAAAATAATGAAAATTGGTATAGAAAAATTTTCTTGCATGTATTTGGTTAACCCTATTCTATTTATCATTTTAGAATTATGCATTTGGAAGATATTTTTAGAACAAATAAGGAGTTTTATATGTATGCGATTTATGTTAATGTATTTACCATATTGGAGTTTTACATTTATTTGGTTTATTTTAATGTATTTATTATTTTATAGTTTTACATGCATTTGGTTTTGGTTTATGCTAATGTATTTACTATTTTATAATTTTATATGTATGTGGTTTATTTTAATGTATTTATCATATTGAAGTTTTACATGTATTTGGTTTATTCTAATATATTTATCATTTTAGAATTTTACATATATTTGATTTGATTTATCTTAATGTATTTATCATTTTAGAATTTTACATGTATTTGATTTATCTTAATGTATTTATCATTTTAGAGGTTTATATGTATTTGATTTATTTGAGTTTTGTATTGAAGATATTTTTAATATAAAAGGTTTTTTTACATATATTTGGTTTATCTTAATGTATTTATTATTTTTTGAGTTTTACATGTATTTGATTTATTCTAATGTATTTATTATTTTGGAGTTTTACATGTATTTGGTTTATCATAATGTATTTATCATTTTAGAGTTTTACATGTATTTGATTTTTTATTTATCTTAAAGTATTTATGAAAGTTATGATTAGTAGATGTATGGTGTGTAACTAGTGCAAAGTGGAATAGTCACCAATAAAGACTCAACATGTTATTAAAATAAAGACTACTACGTTACACATTAAATATCCATTAGTGTTCATTTAATGTTAGGTTAGATGTAATTTTTTAAGTCCTATCACTAAGTCCATTATTTTTTATTTGTTATTTTCAAATCTTTTCACCGTTATCATGGTCAAATGGAATTATTACACTCCCTAGGGATGAGTTAATGGGTTGAAGAAATTTGTTCCAAATTTGTCATATTTTGACCAATTTTGATGTGATAATCCATCTTTTCTAGTTGCAACCCTAAAATCAACATTCCTAGCTACCATCCTAAAATGTACAAGACCCTATCCTTAACCCTACTTTTCATTCTTATGTATCATTATATCCCAACAACTATACCAATACCCTTTTCTGTAGTCGGTGTAGATACATGATCACAACACCCGTATGGGATGAAATTTTCTACAGACCTAGGTGATATCCATAATATTTTTACCTTGAAATATGAGATCCATCCTCTTAAGAAATTTTTAGACAAATGGATGATATCTTCTATATATAGAAAAAAGTTCAAGCAAGAATTTTTTCTCTAGGTTCTATGTATAACCCAAGATTGAGTTCCTTCTTTGATTCGACTTGGTCCTTTAGGATGTAACATTTTGGAGAATATTGATATTAAGAATATAGATGGAATTGATGTGAAAATTTAGATAGCACAACCAAAACAATAATTTTGTTTTGTAAGTAAGAAGTTATATATATAAAAGGCCTTCAAAAACCAAATTAAAGGTACAAAATACAAGAATTAGTTGTATTGTAGTTATTGGACTGCCCCAATAGAGGGGAAACCAGTCCAGCCAGCAGGTGAGTCAAGCATAGGTAGTTTGATAGTCTAATATATCAGTTTCAAACTGTCTGGACAACAGCTAAAAAAGAAAAAACTATTGAAACTTGAAGGATCCCTATGGCTTAAACATTTGGCAAATAACCTAGCCAGGTGGCATGAACGGCCTCGGACCAAGGTTCCTCTTAGATGAGTGTCACTTGACTTGCCCACTGCATTCCAACATCTACGTTGCTCTCATCTTTGTCAGCATTTGGTGAGGTTTCCTGCAACGCTTGTTGTCCTGTTTCCACCTCCACGCCCATGTCCGCTTGCTTAGCTTGCTCCATCCCATTCCCTACGGAGTGCTGCGTCTGGTCGTTTCCTTCGCTGGTCTCTGCACAGGGTTCCGCTACTGAAACCGGACCTGCCAGGTCTGAGGGAAACTCCTCTTGGAGGGAGGAAAGGATTTGAAGGAGGACCGCGACTTTTCCATCCATGGTCTGCAGATGGAATTGGAGGTCCTCCACCCCCTGACGGAGTTCGAAGACCTGACCAAAGAGAATATTAAGACTTTCTCTCAACTACATGTCAAAGAAAGAGTCTGAAGTCGGGTTCTCGTTGTTTCGAGGCCTACGAAAAGGAGTTGGAACCCCCATGGGCTTCCTTAAGGAGCCAATTATTGGTGCGTGGTAGGACTCGACAGTTATGGGGATTAGGGGGACTAGAAGGTGTCATGAGGAGGAACACGGTGGTCTAGAAATGATGTCTAAGCAATCAAATTGGGATACAGGTGGGGTGGGGGAGGCAGGAAGAACTGGCTCGGGCTGGAAGGACGGGGAGGAGCAAGTGGAAGGTGACTCATGGGGCAAGACAAAAGGCTGGCGAGGATTCCATGGAGAGCCTCTTCACAGCCGCCCCCTTTGGAGCGGCATGAGTTTCGTCAAGTGAAATCCGAAGAAAACCAAGTGCAACAGGCAGATATAGAGTGCCTAGAGATGAACATGAGCTACAATTAACATGAAGGTCCATTTTGAATCAGGCCAGGGCAGCAGAGGGGACAGCCAGTCGGGTCGCGAGCGGAGGCGAGAGGCAAACAAAAACAGTCGGGCCATGGAATGATTCGTAAATAGAGACGTAAGTTGCATAGTTAAAGCCAATGCAACTTCATAATGGTGAGTTAATGTAGGATCGAGGTGGCGGACGTTGGCACGAGCTCATCACATGGTCCCATGCCTCATTGTCCGATCCGTTCCTCCTCCTCACGCTAGTTGGTCTGCACTAGCACCCCATCTGGGGACAACCAAAACAATAACTTATTCTACACCAAGCTCCATCAATTAACATGGTATGCTTGGAATGCCTACAACTTAATTCTCAACCATTTCAATCATATTAGTGGTGGAAAACAAATAAATCACCATTCAACCAATTCTACATTGAATATGATTTTTTCAAGGAACTCATAACCTAATATGATATTATGTGGGAAAATGACTACTTCAATGATCTTTCCAAAATATATCAAATAGAAACTAGCTAGGGCTACACTCTCTATCACTAGAGGCTATATATTTATGTGATATGTATCAGTGTACAAAATCCTTGAGATTTATATTAACAAGCTTTAAAATGACATCTAGCTTGGTTAAAATTCATAATATTGTAGACATGTACACAACAATCAAGTTGACTTGACTTATCAATGCTAAGTCTATTTCCATTTCGTATTCTCCATATGCTACTATTAACAAAGGTAAGGATTCCATGCTTCCTATGCCTTCTACAATAAATATTACTCCTAAATAAGTAGAATAAATATGTTCTAAGGGTATTTTATTTTGGCATAACAATAAGTGGCCTAAAGAGAATAGATGCTCCAAATAGTCTAGCTTCTTCATTCTTGATCAAGATAACCACGATGAGGAATAGGACTGGGTGGTGATAATAAAGGGATCCATGGAGGCCATTGGAAGAATAATGCTAGTTGAATGAGAAGTATACACAATCCCATTGCATGCACTCACTAGTGTCACACCATGGAAATTTATGAGTGGAAAATGTTAGCGATATTTCTTGTAAAGGGGGTGTTTTCCTAAACGATAGGCCCGTTTGGGTGGAAAATGAAAAGAAGTGGGTTTAAAACCCACTTACCCTAACTTTGGGGTGCAAATGCATGTTTCGTTAAGCAGCTGGAAAATTTGGGTGGCCAGAATCAACACGCCCAGATCTGCAGCCATGGTTCCATTATGGACCCCCTTCATCGTTCTACCTTTAACAAAAGGTGGTGGGGGTTTGGAATTGAGCACGCAGGTTTCGATGGCTTTGATCGGGGCACTCAGTTCTACGAACGAGATTGGATTCCAGATCCCCTTTACCTTTCTACCTTTAATAAGGGGGGGGGGGTCCGGAATGGGTGACTTTGTGTGGGTCCCCTTATCATCTCCTCACGATTTCCTCCACCTTTCATCTTCCACCATCTGTCTTCCACTCCATATCTCACCTCCACTCAGTGCCATCCTAGCCCACCTTATCCTTATTTCAACCTCTTTCCTTCTGACACCTGTCCCTCTCCTTTCCGCATCACTCCATCATAAGCAACCCATACTCCCTCGACCAATCATGTCCTGTCACCTCCTCATTCATTGTTTCCCCTCATCCCTACCTAGTCACCACTCATCCACCACTTATAATCATGTGCCCCAGTCTTTGCACCGACCTCCATGCCTTATTGTTAAGTCGTTCAGCCGATCCAGGTGGCAGTGCGAGAAGGCGTCCACATCCCAAGAGTGCAGAGTTGACCAGGAAGTTCCCAATCCCAAAGAAGCAATTATTGAGGTGGTTGGTGGTGGTTAAACATCATCTCCACCATAAATGGAAAGTTGATAAAGGGACCTGAGACAAATCAATTCTTTTGCAGGGTTTCCAGGAGCCTGATTGCATCTGACACAAGTGCATGACTGTCCAGAGACTGTAGGTGCAGTCTACTAGTAAACATGCAGACGTAATGTTTTTAATGATAAGTCTCGGTTTTGCTGTTGTTATTGGCCTTGGCTATATGTAGGCAATTTTTCCTTTTTTTAATCTATCGATGGTAGAGCTAATATCCTGAGTGTAAAGATTTAACAAAGTCTTTGTCTCTCCGGTTATACAATGATATTTTGAGATTTCTTGTTTAATGGCGGCCAACCTCCTCCTTTCCTTGTTCCTCTGAATTTGAAAGCCCGGGTATGGATGATCCAGTTGGGTGTTGTTGTAACTATATGATGCATGTTTGATTGTATTAGTTCTGCAATGTTTGAGGTTTACTTTGAAGTTTCTCCGGTCTAAGAGGATCTCATATATGAGACTTTTCCCCTTTCTTTCCCTCCACTTACTCACCACTATGCAAATTTATTGGCTTAAGTTAAATCAAGACCTTGCATGTACTTATTGTTCCAACCTAGCTTTCTGAGTGAGTGATATTGTTCCAAGTTTATTTCCATTTGATCACTCCCTTTATAAACAAATCATGACATAAACTAATGGGCTTCAGGCTTACTCCTGCCACAATCGAAGAGTGACTTTTGTTGCCAACATTTCTGGCACCATTGCCAGGGACAAAGTTGAAGATTTTCCCTGGGATTGAACGACATTGAGCCTTTGATTCTGAAGGTGCATCAAACATAAAATCCCTTGAATATTTCTACTGTGCACCTGGTGACTCCACTGTGGTGACTCCAATGTTTCCACTTTACTATTTCGGCTGTGGCTACTTTAGCATGCCTGAAAGCTGACCCAGAGGAGGTTTCTCAAGAAGGTTTCAGCAGCTTCTTTCTCAGCCTGAGAAGTTTCCTGGGAGGGCACAATGTTAGAATCCGGCCTTTGATGGTGAACAAAGACTAGTCACATTCGAAGTTGCGCATATGTCACCGGGAAACTCCATGATTCAAGGATCAATTGGCGACTCCGTTGGTTCGGAATGGAGAAAATCCTAGCTCAGAGGTTTGCTCCTTTTAATTTTTCTGCTATTCCTGGTTTTCCTAATGTTGTCCCTTCTCCAGATGGATGGAGCGATTATTTGCCCATATTTAGAGAGAATGAAGAGGACAACCCTACTCAGCATATCTTCACTCGCATAATTTCATGCATCTTTCACTGCCTATTGTCAGACGATTTATCCCTCTGAGTTAATTTTTCATAATTGTTGTGAGGGATACAACAATTGTATACAAGATATAGCTGCTTCTTACATAGGTTGTGAGGATGATCCTGATGAATTGGATTAGAAATTAGTCCTTTCTCATCCCTATTCATTTTCATCAGAGGAAGGTTAAGAGAGTGATGGATGTCGGGAGGAAGAAGATGTTTCGGGCAGAGTTATGGAGTAGATAAAATCTATCACTACCAGACTAGACAGGGGATAAGCTAAACAATGTGCAAAGGATTTTCCAGCCTTTGAAGAAGATGCTTTTGGTATCTCTACAATGGATGATAATGAAGATCCTTGGGAGGAAGAAGATTCTTTGGGCAGAGTTATGGAACAAATAAAATCTCTCACTACCAGAATAGATAGGTGGGAAGTTGAACGATGTGCAAAGGATTTTCCATCCTTTGAAGCAGATTCTCTTGGCAACTCTTTTGAAGAGGATATTGAAGATTTCATAGTTGCATTAGTTTCTGCCCCTGACAAGCTTGTTGTCTCAGATTTAAAGGAAGAAGCCATTGTGGAAGAGGATTGTTCTCTTTTTCTTCATGATATTTCCCATGATGTATTTACATTTGGGATTGAATTGAAGGATCGAGAGATCGTTCCTTTTTTACAAGATGGGGGTTTTTTGTGATCACCCATCTTTGATGATCATTCTAGTAAAGAGAAGATTACTAAGCCTTCTCCTCTGTTCACAAATGAAGGACATGGTGAGGAAATCAACCTTCCTAGGAAACATGATGAGGAAAAGAGCTTTCCCATAGGTCCTGTTTATGGCCATTATGAATCTGACCCGTGGGAGAGCCAAGAAGAAGAAAACCTCCCAAATACGATTGTGTCTAACGGAGGATGTGAGGATGAGGGCTATAAGGATGGAATTCTAGAGGAAGAAGATGCTGTGAGTGAACTAATGAAGTTTCTCTCTGTTTGTCCAGAAAAGTTGGAATATGAAGATAACGAAGAGGATTTTCCAGTCCCTGAGGCAGATGTTCTTGGTATCTCTTTTGAAGAGGATATTGAAGATTTCATAGCTGCATTAGTTTCTACCCCTGATGAGCCTTTTGTCTTAGATTTAAAGGAGGAAGTGATGGCAGAAATGGATGGTTCTTTTTTTCTTCATGAGATTTCCCATGATGTGTTTACATTCAGGGTCGAAATGGAGGATTGAGAGATAGTTCCATTTTTGCAAAATGGAGGAGTTTTGTTCTCACCCAACTTTGATGATTATTTGGAAGAGGAGAAACAAAAGGAGTAGTTTTCCTTATGTCCAGATCCAATCAATGAGCAGCCACTGCATGAGATCAGACAACCTACATAATTTTTCCATCCACCTGTGCTTACCAGAGATATTCAGTCATGCGTGAACAACTGTGTAACAGAGGAGGCTTCTTGTCACCAATGTTTTGGAGTTTTCCACTGATCCTATGAGCCTGTGAAGGAATACATGGAGTTGTATTTCCTTCACAATTTGGAGCCACCCTATTTCATCTCAACTTCAGTCTATAAGGAGGAGTTGAAGAGCGTAACCATTTTGCTGTCATGGTTACACCATATGTTGGTGATCATCGACAGAAGGAAGGAGCTTCTATTCAGGAAGTTGCTTGAATGGTTATGGTGGAAGTTTGTTTTCACCTAGCCCCATGTAAAGGATTTTACTAGTTTAGGACTGTACATAGATAAGGTCTTTTTGAGCATGTATGTTCTTATGATCATTATTTCAATAGTATGTTTTTTTTTTTTCTTTTACTTTTACTTTTCAGCCTATATTTTCAGCAGGGTGTTTCGAGCTTGACTCTATAGCCCAACAACAAGGCACTAAAGCTACAAAATGAGTTCTTAGAGCATCACAGGGATGACTCTACCCCCCATGGAGCCTAATGTTAGTGATATTTCTTGTAAAGGGGGTGTTTTCCTAAAATATAGGCCCCTTTGGGTGGCAAATGCAAAGAAGTGGGGTAAAAACCCACTTACCCTAAGTTTGGGGTGCAAATGCATGTTTCATTAAGCAGCGGGCAAATCTGGGCAGCCAGAATCGACGCACCTAGATATGTGGCCAGGGCTCCATTCCAAACCCTGTTCATCGTTCTAACTTTAACAAGGGGGGCGGGGGGGGGTCCGGAATTGAGCGCTAAGGTTTCGACGGCTTACATCGGGGCACTCAGTTCTATAGACAAGATTGGATTCCAGAANTAAGGGGGGGCGGGGGGGTCCAGAATGGGCGACTTTGTGTGGGACCCCTTATCATATCCTCACGATTTCCTCCACCTTTCATCTTCTGCCATCTATCTTCCACTCCATATCTCACCTCCAATCAGCGCCATCCTAGCCCACCTTATTCTCATTTCAACCTCTTTCCTTCCGACACCTATCCCTCTCCTTTCTGCATCGCTCCATCATAAGAAACGTGTCCTCCCTCAACCAATCATGTCCTATCACCTCCTCATTCATTGTTTCCCCTCATACCTTCCTGGCCACCGCTCATCCACCACTTCCAATCATATGCCCCAATCTTTGCACCAGCCTCCAGGCCTTATCGTTAGGCCATCCATCCGATCCAGGTGGCAGCGTGAGAAGGACTCCATGTCCCAAGAGTGCAGAGTTGATCAGGCCATTCCCAATCCAAAGGAAGAAATTATTGAGGTGGTTGGTGGTTGTTAGACATCGTCTCCACCATAAATGGAAAGTCCAGAAAGGGACCTGAGACAGGTTGATTCTTTTGCAAGGTTTCCAGGAGCCTCATTGCGTCTGACACGAGTGCACGACTGTCCAGAGACTATAGGTGCAATCTTCTAGTAAACATGCAGACGTAATGTTTTTAATGATAAGTCTTAGTTTTGCTGCTATTATTGGCCTTGGGTATATGTAGGCAATTTTTCCATTTTTGTAATCTATCGATGGTAGAGCTAAGCTCCCGACTGTAAAGATTTAACAAAGCCTCTGGTTCTCTGGTTATACAATGATATTTTGAGATTTATTGTTTAATGGCGGCCAACCTCCTCCTTTGCTTGTTCCTCTGAATCTGAAAGCTCGAGTATGGATGATCCAGTCGGGTGTTTCTGTAACTATATGATGCATGTTTGATTGTATTAGTTCTGCAATGTTTGAGGTTTACTTTGACGCTTCTCCGGTATAAGAGGATCCCATATCTGATACTTTTCCCCTTTCTTTCCCTCCACTTACTCACCACTATGTGAATTTATTGGCTTAAGTTAAATCAAGACCTCACATGTCCTTGCTGTTCCAACCCAACTTTCTGAGTGAGTTATATTGTCCCGAGTTTACTTCCATTCGATCACCTCCTTTATAAACAAATCATGACATAAACTGATGGGCTTCAGGATTACTCCTGCCACAATCCAGGAGTGACTTCTATCGCCAACAAAAAGGATAGATCAAAAACTAGAGTTAGGGTTCCCTTAATTCCATAAGCACCCACAAATTCATCGATAATAATTCAACTCAATGACTCAACTACTTTCCCTACCCTATCAAAAAATTATAATTCATTATTACCAATGGTGGTATAATTTCTTACCAAGACGTATGTTATAATGTGAAACTCTGTGTGTCCAATTATCAACTTTCCACCCCAATATATGTTATTTGGTTATTCCACATCAATGTTTCTCTAGGTGGCCAATGACTTCACAATATTAGAACTATTTCCATGAATTTTGATGTGTTATTCATATAGTTACATTAATATGTTCACACTCATCCACTCAATGTGAAGAAAATTCCTCCCAATCTAGCTATATATTATCACACTATTGAGAACCTATTTAGAAAAGTGTTTAGGAGGGTCATTTCCAATATATATAACATTTTTAGTGACAGTCCCTCTAATATTCCTCAATTAAAGTTGCAAGAATTCATAGATAATGATGCTCATGTATTTATATAGGCTTATACAGGCTTCGATCCATCCCATGGCCATGATCACAACACTCATTGGTTTGAGGAAACAATCATTTCAATGTCATTCCATTGTAAAATCCTTGCCACTAGAAAAATATGATTCATTACATGATTCAATAATTGTTGTATGCATGAACGAGTCACAATTACTTCCTTGTAACTATTATATTGGTATGAAATAAATATGGATCATAGTTTTCATGATTGATTACATGGAATTAAATAAAATTGCATTCAAAGACAATTTTTCCATTCTCTTAATTGATGCTCCAATGGATGAACTCCATGTTGGGATGTCTAATTCTCCAAACTTGATCTCCATTCTAATTATCATCATATCTAAGTCCAAGAGGAGGATGCTTCCAAAAGAGAGTTCTAAATTCTTGAGCGACATTATGAGTTAATTTTTATGCCATCTAGAGTATGCCTACTTGAATTGGTTAGGAAAGTCCCCCCTCTCTCAGATATAAAGAACAAAAAAAAATTCTAGCATCCAATTATGTAATATTTCTATTCTTGTTATTATTATCCATTTCCAATATTAACACAATGATTAAAAAAATATTAAAAACCTCAAGGAAAACATTATGAAACCATAAAAAAATCAAATTTCAATCAGATGAGGGTGATGAAATTTCTTGTTGGGATATTGTTTATAGGTAGACATTTTGAGATATCATACCAAATAATGCAAGTAAAATACATAGATTCGCCATTCAACATGTAAAACTACATCTGTGGAAGACTACACAGAAGAAATGCATATGGTTTCATGGGGTTACCTGAAATAAATGTTTTACCTTTTTGGAAACCTTTGTAAACTTTCTTGGTACCCCTTCGAGTAGTACCACATCAAACAAAATATGTACATGGCCATCACTCCCACGTACCTTCAAGTATATCAAGAATCCCTTAGGTCTTGTGAAACTAGATCTATATCATCTGATCAATCACATGCCTGCTATAGTGACATCGATAATAACAATCAAGAAGATACTCTCTAGTACCTGGGTAATCAAATAGTATGACTAAGGGTACAATCAAGCCTCCTTAGTTGGTGTGTTTAGATATTGGGTCAAGTACTACTGTTCAACCCCACATGTATATCAAAGAGTTATAGCCAAAGAAAACCCTTGTATATAGGAAACCTGAAAACCCTGGCCCTTGGGAAAGTAATGGAGCATAAAAGAAACAAAAGAGATATATTTTCCCACAACCCTACCTCTCGCATTACGATTGTGACATTCCTACACATTTTTTCCTATAAATAATTTGGGAAAATTGTCACTACAATATTCTTCAGGCCAAAGTATAAATCTGGATAATTATACTGGTCCCTCCATCACCCTTATTTGGGATTTGTCCCCTTGTATTCCTCTCTTCTCCCTAATCATCTTGGTACCTATCATTTTTAAGAATTTTTTTTCTTTGGACTTAACCCCCTTCCCGACGCCATTATTCAGGAACTATCCCATTGGATTCCCCTTTTCTCCCTAATTGTAGTGGTATATATCACTTGTAAAAAAATTTTTTAGTGGACCAACCGATCCTTTCCAACACCCTTATTTCCCACCTACTATGTTGGATTCGTCTCTTTGCATTGATTGTAGTGGTACCCTTCACTAGTAACCCATTTTCTGTGCAGACCCACCCACCCCGTTCCTTTTCTTCCGTTTCTCCATGGAACACCCACAACCAATACCTTGAAAACTACCTCAATTCCACCATAGACACCAAAATGAAATATATGAAACAATACCTAAAGAATGACATCAATGACCACATCGATAACCAACTTGAATCCTTTACTGCCAAGATCTTGACATCAATAAATATTCTCATAGGCCTTACCTCCTCTAAACAACCTTCTAATCCAGAGGGTGTTGCTTCTGCCAATTCCTAGAATTTTCAATCCAACCCCCTTCATCGTGGTCTACGTCTTCCATGAGTGGAGGTGAACGAATTTGATGGCTTGGATCCCATTGGTTGGATCACTCAAATGGAACATTATTTTTCCTTTCATGGAATCACTAGTGAATTGGCCAAAATTCATTACATTGTCCTCTATATGGATCCTAAATGTTGGAAATGGTGGCAATGGCGTAAAACATCACACCAAGGAAATGTTTCTTGGAAACAATTTGTGGCCAAACTTTATGAGTGATTTCACATTGACACAAACTACCTAGGTCATTTCACCAAGTTGAAACAATCTGGTAATGTGGAATACTTTATTTCCGCATTTCAAAAATTGGCTTTAAGAACAAAGGGCCTGCATGATTCCTTCTTTAGGGAATTCTTTATTAGTGGCCTAAACGATGGAATCCAAGTGCAGGTCCTCATGTCTCATCCCAAGACTTGGTTGGAAGATACTCAACATTCCAAGGAAGAACACCATGTTTTATTTTCCATAACTAAAAACCCTATTTTCTTCCTTTCCTTCGACCTACCAATCATGTCCATCATCACACTCCTCTCAATATCCAGAAATTCACCTAGGAGGAAATGGTTGAACACCAACTCAAGGGTATTTTCTATAATTGTGATGACAAATATTTTCCTTGGCACAAATTTAAGGAACACATTATTTTTATGGCCATTTCTAAGAATGTTATTGATGAGGAGGCCGAAGTTTCCCCGATTGAAGAACTACCCCCCAAAAATGACCCTACTATGTGCTTTGATCCACCAGAACTGGAACTGTTGATTTCATCGTGTTACCTCATTCAATTCTCTTCTCCCCAAACCCTCAAGCTCATTGTCTACATGAAGCTCAGAAGGTCATAATCCTCATTGATATTGGAAACACCCATAGTTTTATTCATCATTTCAATTACCAAGAAATAAATTGTTATATGCATGCAATAAAAGAAAATTCAAATAATGATTTCCAATGGTGGTTCCAAGAAATGTGGCAGGCATTATGAAAATGTGTGCCTATAAATTGTTCAATACTACTTGAAATCTCATATGTTTTCTATCAACATGGGTGTTTTTGACAGTTTTCTTGATGTTGAATGGATACACATTCTCGATCCCATCCTCATGGAATTTAAGGACTTTGTTAAATTCCAACAGGAGGGGAAACAATATAAATTCCAAGGAATCACAATAGGATCACCTGAGATCATCGGTTCCCACTGAATGGAAAAGATACTAAAAAAATTTCACTCTAGCATTATTTCCCAACTCCATTCCATTCACGCCATTGAGACACCCTATGTGCACCCTGACCTCCAATCTATACTCTCCTGAAACCAATCTATTTTTAACACTCCCCATGGACTTCTCCCTTCCCACGGTGCCCATGATAATTCCATTCCTCTAGTACTTGACAATATTGCTCCCAATGTTCTCCCTTATTGTCATCCCTTTTCCTAGAAAAATGAAAATGAGCAAATTATTGAAGAATTGCTAGAAGCAAGTGTTATCCATCCTAGTACCAGCCCCTATTCTTCTCCAATGGTCATGGTACTCAAGAAAGAAGGAACTTGGCACATGTGTCCTAATTTTTGTGCTCTCAACCAACTCATAATCAAAGAAAAAATTCTGATTCCTATCGTTGATGACCTTTTGGATGAATTAAATGGTGCCCAATACTTTAAAAAATTTGATTTTTGTTATGGCTACCACCAGATAAGCATGAAAGAGGAAGACATCCTCAAGCCTACCTTTATAACACATTGAAGGTCAATATGGGTTATTTATTATTCCCTTTTTCCTATATAATTCCCCCTCCACTTTTCAAAGCCTCATGAATCATGTCTTCCATCCTTTCCTCCATCATTTTGTTTTAGTTTTATTTGATGATATTATCATATATAGTAAAACATAGAAAGGTCGTATCACCCATGTGGATCAAGTTCTCCATATATTTCCTAAGAGAAAACATTTTCTCAAACAATCTAAATGTAATTTTGGTGCCTATGAAGTTGAGTACTTGGGTCATATTGTAGGAAATGATGGTGTATGGGCGGATCCTAATAAAATTGAAGCTATGAAATATTTTCCTTTCCTTAAAACTCTTAAAATATTGCATGGATTCTTGGGTTTAACGAGATATTATCACAAGTTTGCTCAGTATTATGAAAACTTTGCAGCTCCTCTCACTTCTCTCCTTAAAAAGAAAGCTTTCAATTGGACTTCAGTAGTTCATCAATCCTTTCAATCCTTGAAAGATGCTATGTGCATAACCCTTGTCTTGGAACTAGCCAATTTCACTAAGACGTTTGTCCTAGAATGTGATGCATCAAGGAAAGGAATTGGGGCAGTCCTCATGCAATATTGTAGATCTTTGGCTTTCACTAGCAAGAAACTACCATAGTGGCATTGGGCCAATCCACCTATGAAAAGGAAATGTTTGTTATTTTGCATGAAATCGATATTTGATGTCCTTATCTATTTGGGAAATACTTCCAAGTTAAAATTGATCATCGTAGTCTCAAGTATTTTCTGGAACAAAGAATTTCATCCCGAGAGAAAAAACAACAGGTGACAAGGTTGTTTAGATGTGATTATGAGATCAACTACGATAAGTGTAAAGAAAATGTGGTTGTTGATGCTCTTTCAAGGAAATGTGAAGAAGAAGGGTCACTCTTTTCCTCCCACCTTCATTATATTTGACTGTCTTCAAGTTGTTCGACATGAATGGTTGCAAGACTCCAAACTCTCTATCATGATCCATAAATTGCAATAGGATCCTTAAGCTTCTCCAAGTTAATTTTGGTACAATGAAGAGATTCACTATAAAGTTCATCTATATGTAGACCAACAATCAAACCTTAAATCCATATTTCCCTCTTATTTCCATGCTTTACCCACAACTGGGAATTCAGGGTTTACCAAAACCTTTGAACAAGTCAAACATTTTTTTTTCTCGGGTGGTATGAAACAAGAAATCTGCACCTTTGTGGTTGAATGTGATACTTTTCAACACAATAATGGAGAAACAATCAAAGCTCCAAGCACACTCCAACCTCTCTTGATTATCCCTCCTATTTGGAGGGATATTTCTATGGATTTGATTGTTGGATTTCCTAAATTGGACAATAAATCAGTCATCATGGTGGTAGTAAATCATCTTTACAAATATTCTCTTTTATGTTCTCTTCAACACACATTCACCAAATCCACAGTGGCTCATATCTTTATGGATAATAAATTCAAACTCCAAGGCATGCCTCATTATATAGTCTTTGACTAAGACCCTACCTTCATCAGTAATTTTTGGCAAACAATGTTCACTCTCTAGGGAACCAAATTGCATCTTAGCACCGCCTATCATCCCCACAATGAAGTTGTCCATAAGTGTTTGGAAACATATTTGATCTGTTTATCATCTGATAGAAAAAATCAATGGGCTCAATGATCACCCCTAGTTGAATGGCGGTAAAAAAATCTTACCATACTTCCACTTCCATGACTCCTTTTGAATTAGTCTATGGGAAAAATCCACCATCGATTATATCCTACATGTTAGGTGTCTCCAAGGTTAGGATCTTAACAACAATCTTACAATCCATGAGACCATTCTCCCAACCTTATAAGAAAACTTCACTCAAAGCTAATCATTGTCAGAAAATTTCCCCAAAAATTTTATGGTCCTCATAAAATTCTCAAGTGATTGGGGCCTGTGGCCTACCAGCTAGCTCTACCCAATGATTCTAAGCTCCATATTTTTTTCATGTCTCATTCTTAAAGAAAGTGATTATAAATATGTGCCAGACTCAAACCAGTCTCCCTGAGTTGGATGAAGAGGGTTATATTTGGTTGTAGCTACAAGTAGTAGTGGATGATCGATAGCATCATCTCGATCAACACACCATCAAGGAAGTTCTAGTTTAGTGGAAATACACAAATTTGGAAGATGCCACCTGGGATTCAACTACTATTCTGCAACAATTTCCTCATCTCAAGTCTTGAGGAAAAGGTTGTTCTTCAAGGGGAGGGAATGGTGGGGACATAAAATCCCTAACCCCTCACATAGGTAGAATAATATATCTAGCTAATAATTCCTATTTAATAATTTCAACAAGTTTATGTAAGAAGACTTAATAGAAGCTTCCAGTTCTAGAAATATCTCCCTCTAGAATTTTCTTTAGAAGATAGAATTAGTATAAATAGGCGTAAAAGGCATGATAAAGTCTTGTCTTGAGAATTATTGTAATAGAGATTTTATCTTCTATAGGTTTCCCTCTTGAAGAGGCAAGTGAACATTGGTTTCATTCAATAAATATGTTATTGTTGGTGTTGTTATTCTTGTTATTTTGTTGGTATTTGATACAATATTTTTTATTTTGCTTATTATAATACATCTAATACTTTACCTCATGTGAGGAACATTTCATAGGTTAGTAAAGTGAAACTATTCCATCATTTCCATGAGATTAATTGAATTTAATCTCACCCTTCTCACATTTGTGAAGCTTGAACAATGGTATATGAGAACCAACTAGGCCCATTATCCAGGTGGATATTGGTGGCTACCCACCTATTCCACCTGGCTCCTCTTGACAATTTTTAGTTCAACATGTTCTTTTGTAATTCTTTGTAATTGTGGGTTCTATAGTATGGGGTTGTTTGAATCCCTACACAACTTCCAGGTGGAGATTGGTGGTGTCCCACCTAATCCAACTGACTTATTTTGGAATTTTTTTATGTCAGTACATCTTTTTGTACTTCCAGGGTTGTTTTGGGGCCCTAAACAATGTTTTTTTGGCTTGCCACAGTCGAATTGTATATGGAGTCAGAGTTTGATGGCATAATGTGTAGTTCTAGAAACAAAATTTCTAATGGGATATCACGTGCCTAAAATGGAGGTCATATGCAAAATTTACAATCTCGGGAAGTTGAGTTACCAACTTACCAATTGGGGCCCACATAACGTTTGGTGTTTCATCTCCTAAGGTTAGGTTTTTGTATTTCTAGGGGTTTGGCATTCATGAGTAATGTTAAAAATGCATATATAGCCTCACTTTAATAATTATGCTCAGATGTATGCATGTAGAAACCACATATCTTCTCAGAGATACCTACCACCATTCTAGCAAGTTGTTTTTAGTTTTACAGCTTTACACTTTCAGCCTATTTTATTTATTCAATAGAAGTTTATTGTTCACTGGATATATGTTGTTGTTATATGTATCTTTGTTTTATTGTATTCAATCTATTATTCCTTCTGTTCCTCTTATAAATCTAGATCAATGGTATCAGAGTGATCTGCTCTTCAATTATTTTTCTTCGTGCATGTCTTCGACAAGATATGGGTACAATAAGTTGGGACTTGAACTGTAACGTCCCCAGCCACCCAACATGTCAGGCAACACCACAAAGGAACATCTTACTGCTTTGATACTAATTTTGTTTTCACACCCCCGACCACCTAGGTCGGGCCATGCTATCTCGTAGAAATAACAATTATCATCTGCCTATAAATATAATCATATACAAACAACATATTCTACTAATACACAAATTGATGCAGAAATAACAGTAAAAGTATACATGCAGTAATCCAGACAAAACCATAGATGTAACATCATATATAAACACATAGCATGTGAATGAACAGGGGAAATGAATACTTATATTTTAATTGAAATGCACCAACTACGTGAATACCTTCCATGAACCTTATAGCCTTAGACCATGATTCTCATCATTCTTAGAAGTGGGTCACCCCCGAGATGGGACTAAGCTCCACCCAAGGCAAGTGAATCCTAGACTAGGTTGAGGTTATAGAAGACTGCACAGTGCAAATGGAAGGATTCTCTTCCAGATCTTTCTTATGCCCACTACTCATGGACTCTCATTCCGCACATGCTTGTTCCACCCTGGGAATATGCACCTTTATTGTTCCATAGTCCATTAGTTGCTCCACTTCCCCTTTCAGGGTCTTAGTAACAGACTGAATCAGGAATTCTTAGATCTCTATAGCTGGTGCTAGACTCTCGCTAGGATAAAATCACTTCCCAACAAACTCTCTCACCTGGAGAGAGTTTCTCACAGGCCTGACAACCTACCTCTTCAACCACGGGCCTAACAACTCACTTCTTAAACCAACTTCAACTCAGTTCCAGCAAGGTGAGGACAACAACAAAGGTTCAACATAGCTCAGGAAATGGTAGAAACCACAATTCGGTAAGGCACAACACAATTTTGGAAAGTACATATATGTTGGGCTTCACGAGAAAACACAAGTCATCTTCCCCAGTTACTAGTTTCATAGGTGCATCTAAGATGCAGAGGTCCACGACGGAGGCCCAACAAGTTAGGAGAAGCATAGGATAATGGGGCGCGAACCCCCCCAATGAGCTGACTCTCTATATTTAACTACATGTTCCCAGGTCGTGTAATGCCCATATATTACTAAGGGTCATTAAGTTTCCTAAACATTTTAAGAAAGTAAACTGAAACAAAACTTCATAACATAATATTGACTTTTATAACAACAACTTCAGTAACTAGATTTATCAATAAATGCTAAATGATGTACAATATGAATTAAATACATAACTTAACAAGTACCTGGATCTGATGCTAATTTATGTTGCCTCTTTGCTTTGTTTCTGCCTTTCTGCTCCCTGCTACACAGATCAACCCTGCCACAAACAGGAAAATAACTCCCCAAAACTACTGTCCTCCAGGCCAACTAGGAAAACTACCTAGCTCCAGGATATCTACGGATATCCTGACCCTCCGTGCCCAAAACCTCCAGCAACTCGGTGCCTCCCCTGATCAAAAGCCACAGTCCAGAACACTCTATTCCTTTCTCCCAACAAGCCAATAGTCCATAGAGAATACACAGGCTCACAGCCAATACCACAGTGCACGACAATACCACAGTGCATATAAATTCTGCTCACGGAAATACGCAATGGTTCTCGGCCAATACAACTGGCTCAACAATACAGTCTGCAACATCCATACCCCTCCGAATGGTGTGCACATCCCCCTCTTCCCATCCCTTATTCCTCCCTATCGACTCACGCAATTACTCCACAACCACCCCCCCGTCCTTCGTCCTTCGTCCCGCGTTAATGTTTTTATTTTCTCGGGATTTCTGGGCTCCCACCCTACATACGCAACCCCCATCTACATACGCGACCCCTGTTATATCATTTCTTTTTTTTTGATCTCTTAAATTTATGTCTCAAGTCAGTAAATGTGGTCTGTGGTTCAATATTATTTTATCAACCACAATTATTCTCTTTAATTAAATCTCACTTAATAATCTTTAACCATTTATGAATTTAGGATCGTAACAGGTCGACACTTGTCTTCCTGGAGTTGCATGCAGTCCATTTAGCATTTGTTCCCTTTCCCAGGAACTTAGGATAACTGGGTTTATTTTTCCCCACTTTAATATTTTCATTTTTTTTCAGGAATATATTATAATATTCCCTTCATTTAAGCCCTATGGCTTAGCCCCTCTTTCCTAGCCTCTCAATCCCATCCCTTTATCTACCTGGTGAAGCTTTGTCCCCCATCACTCTTTCTTTGTGGTCATTCTACACACAACGATGTATAATTTTTATTAATGATCTGCATAATTACATATAAAAAAATCAGGCTTATTGGCCTTAACATCCAGAATATTTGGTCTATAACACATAAGCCTACCAACTTATCAAAACTCAACTCACAAGCCTCCAAACATTAGTATATTTCACAGGGGCTTGGCCTAGGGTATAGCAATCCCCTCTCATTTTTGCACTGTCATCGGTGCAACTCATTTACATAATATCAACAAGATTTTCAAAATCTTCAAAAAGATGTGGGTACTCTGCCCGCATAGCATCCTCATGCTCCCATGTCACATCCTCAGGATCATACCTGATCCACTGGACCTTTAAAATCCATATGGCTCAATTCTGGACCTTCTTTCTCTTCCTGTCCAATATGCACACTAGATGCACTTGCAAGGCACCTTCTTGCTCCACCTGAATCACATTCCAATCAATCACATGATTAGGATCGGATACATACTTTTTTAGAAATGAAACATGAAATACATTATCAACAGTCATGGATGCAGGCAATGAAAGAATATAAGGAACTGGTCCAATCCTTTTTAGGATTTCAAATGGTCCACAATATCTAGCTGCCAACTTAGAACAGTTTCCCAGCTTTAGGAAACTTATGTTGGATTTTAATTTCAAGAAAACATGATCACCCACTTTAAACTCCCTGTGGTTTATGTTCTTATCAATGTAACTTTTCTTCCTGTCTTGTGTAGGCTTCAAATTATTCATAATCTTCAACATTTTCTTTTCCATTTCCTTGAGTAACTCTGGTCCAACTTGTTAATGTTTATGCCATTATTATAGTTATTTTCATTTCAATAGATAAGAGCATCATAAGAACAAGATCACTGAGAAATACACATTCACAAGAGACACAACATTTATGCTTGGAAACCCTCTAGGGGAAGAAAACCCAGCAAAAACTTCCTTATCATAAATTGCCAATACAATGTCAAGAGATAACTCAAACCAATACAGATAGTCCTCTCCAAAATATGCACCACTCTTCTCCCTCTCTCTTTTGTCGGTAATAGATCATAATTTGTCTCTCAAACTGAGCAAGTGAGTTGTGTTCAAATGAGGTGCTAGCCTCCTTTATTTATACAAGTTATGGCATGTGTGAAGTGTCTCTTCACTAGCAGGGCTAACTTCTTAATCTAGGTGGGTAAACCCACCTTTATTATATTTATGGGTCTTCTTATTAATTGTTGGGGCCGACTTCTTATTATACCTATTATAATTGTCTGTTGAACAATCTGCAAAAGGGGATTTGGTCCTTATACAATTACCAACATGATTAATCCACAATGGGGATTAATCCTATAAATAATATATCAAATAATAATAAGAATACTCTTTGCAGTTACATTATTTCAACACTTCCCCTTAACAAGAAGGGTGTTCTTCAGCAACATCATGCGAGAGAGGTCTGCATAATTAGTGGCATCAGGAGGACAGTATCATCAATATCATCTTGGAACATTGGTTGGCATATTTACGAGTCATCAGAAGTTTTCTTCATCGGAAACATCGTCATTCTCGAAAGAATGCCATCATCATCTGCATCAAATATGTATCAGTAAAAATGATACCTCATCACAACACTAGGCTGGCACATCATAGTACTACACTGGCTCAATGTCACAACTGATAATCTGGTAGCTCAGTGTCAGTCACATCTTTCTTTACGTCTAACAACTAGGTTAGAAGCAAGGTATATACATATCATCTTGCTTTATGTCTAACAACTGGGTCAAAAGAAAGGAATACATAAGCATCTCGCTTTACGTCTAACAACGAGGTCAGAAGCGAGGAATCATCTTGATTTACGTCTAACAACTGGGTCAAAAGCAAGGAACACATCAACATCTCGCTTTACGTCTAACAACGAGGTCAGAAGCAAGGAATCATCTTACTTTACGTCTAACAATTGGGTTAGAAGAAAGGAACACATCAACATCTCGCTTTATGTCTAACAATGAGGTCATAAGAGAGGAATCATCTTTCTTTACGTCTAACAACTAGGTTAGAAGCAAGGAATCACCTTTCTTTACGTCTAACAGCGAGGTCAAAAGCAAGGAACACACGGCATCATGCTTTACGTCTAACAGCGAGGTCATAAGTGTTGATTAAGGTTGGTTGTCATTGATGTCAACACCTTGAAGAAAGACCCGTAGCACAAAGGTTTGGGTAATGGAACCAATAGTGTTTGATGTAAATATGACTCATTATTTTTTTGTCATGGTTGATAAGAGGTAAATATGGATGAACTCCAAAGTGGTCCCCTTATGGTGAAAGCCCTCACGGGAAGACGCTTTGTGGAGTAAGAGAACCCATGCTTAATTATGGGATAATGAGATGAAGGAAAGTGAATTTGTTAGGGAAAATATCCTATATGGATAGTTCTTTTCATGTCATTTCCAGTGGTATGTGGAACGTCACATAATTCCTCATTCTTAGAGAGTTATGGCCATGAGAAGTTGGAGACCCCAGGTTTGGGTAATGGACCCAAGTTTGTTTGATGGGTAATGGTATGCGTTATGATATATTTTCAGATAATACTATTCTATATGGATAGTACATGTTATGCCATTTCTGGTGGTATGTAGAACGTCACATAACTCCTCACGGTTTCAGAGTTATGGCCTTACGAAGTTGGAGGACCCTCATATGTCATCTAGAAGCCCCGAAAGGTCAAAGTAATCAAAGTGGTTTAAGAGATTTTAAAAGGTAAATAATAAAGTGAAGTGATGAGTGTATTATAATTCAAAGTGAATACAAAATAAATTATTTCAATAACAATTCTAATGGAGAAATTAGAATTGGACCCAACTCTAAAATAAGAAAAGTGGGGCCAAGTGACCTAGAAGATGTTTTTAGGGAAGCTACTTGGAGAGTATAAATAAGAGGCAAGGCTCTCTCATTTGAAACACACTTGAGAATATTTAATATCTATAGGTTTTTGAGGTATATGAATGATATCTAAGCCGAAATTCTGAGGAAAGTGAAGAAAAGAAGGCCAAAATGCAAGGAAGGATAAATTCTTTTGATGGTACTTTCTAAGTTATGTTATTTTCAGGTCATCTCACCATTTTCGCTATAATTTTTTTTCTATAATGATTCAAATCCTTAAATTTCTATGAAAGTGAGAAAACATATCCAAGTATCTTTGGTTAAAAATCAAGCTTGTGGGTCTTTGTATTTTTGGAGTTACACTCTGTGGAAAATAGGGTTTGTGGCCAGTCCTGAAACTAGTCAAAATAAGGTGTTTCGGGTAAACACTTCATAACTTCTTCATAACAGATCAAAATTCAATGAGACTAATTGTGTTAGTTAGGATATATATTTTAGTATTATATGTAACATTTTAATATCATTTCATCAAATATTTTGTGCGGGGCACGCTCTATAGGGTCGCTCTCTAGAATAAGCCAGAATTCAGCAAGGTATGCCATTTTTGCTATAAATCCTTTTCTAAGAGGTTCCAAGTAGTACCACTTGGAGGAATTGCATAAAACACACTGAAGAACATTTTTTATAAGATTTAGATCTTGATACATTACAGGTTCAAAGTTATTATTACTTCAAGCTAGGGTTCTTGACTAATCCAAAACTAGGCATGCGAGACTAAAGAAAAGTTTGATGAAAATGCTAGTCTCTTGTTTTAAAATTTAAGGAAGGTTTGCAGGAATGTGATTATATACACCAGGTCTATTACAGATCTACAAATCAGATTTGGATGATGAAATTGATGAGGGATTTTGGTTGAGGTACATGTTGAGTACATGGTTGAGCCAAGTAGTTGATGAGTTGGCGCACATACATGAGGTGTATAGTTGATGATGTTGGTACATATTGATGAGTCATAGTTGATGAGTAGTTGACACATGATTGGTACATACTTGGCACATGGTTGGATGCACGTTTTTATGGTACATGCTGATTACAGGTTGGTGCATGATTGATGCGCTTGTTTATGGTACATGTTGATTACAGGTTGGTGCATGGTTGATGCACTTTTTGTGGTACAGGTTGATTACAGGTTGATGCATGGTTCAGATTTATTGGTACATGTTTACAGTGGTATATATCACAGTGATAGTGTGACAGTGGTTCCATCATTCTACTTTTACTTCAAGGTGGCAGGACGGGGCAAGGACAGGTGGTTGTAGCCACCTTCCAGTTGTAGCCTGAGAACATTGGGGGTTATAGCCTCCTTCTAGTTGTAGCCAGAGATTTGGGGAGTTGTAACTTCCCTCAGGTTGTAGCTTGAGAAACTAGGGGGTTGGAGCCTCCTTCCAGTTGCAGCTGGAAAACAAAGGAAGTTGGTGCTTCCAATGAATGTAATTCTTCAAGAAATATAAGAAAAAAAAATTGTGGTTTTCTCCCGATTTGGGTTTCCACATAAAACACTGGTGTATTGTGTATGTGTGTGATTGTTTATTTATTACTGCTCATTATTGGATAATAATTCTACATTGATATAACATTTGAAGAAAAAGGATTAATATTACGTTATTAATGATTCACCCCCCCTCTCAGTAATCCAATAATTGGTATCAAAGTAGGTTCCTTTAGAAATCAGTTTAACCACTGAAAGGTAGATCATGGAGAGTACCAACTCATATAAAAATGGAATACCACAGTTTGATGGACAGAAGTATGCTTTTTGGATCATAAAGATGAAGACATATATACAGGCACATGGATTTCAAGTTTGGCAATCAATTGTAGATGGATACAAAGCACCAATAGTTCCATCAACAAATGACAAAGCAGTGAAACTCGGTGAGAATAATTCCAAAGCCATAAATGCACTTTTGAATGATCTCAGTGATACGGTATTCACCAAAGTTGCACATTGTAAATCTGCTAAAGATATTTGGGACAAGCTTTGAAATATTTGTGAAGGAGATTCAAAAGTCAAAACAACAAAGCTTCAAACTTATAGAGGTCAGTTCGAACAACTAAAAATGAAGGAAGATGAAGATATCACAGCTTACTTCTTACGAGTCAATGAAACAGTGAATGCAATCATAGGATTGGGAGAAGAAATCGAAGAATCTGTAATTGTTCAGAAGGTACTAAGATCTCTTCCTATGAGATTCAACCCTAAGATATCAGCACTAGAAGAAATATCGGATCTAAACTCAATAAGCATGGATGAACTGCATGGAATCTTCACAGCATATGAGATGAGAACTGAACAAGAAAATCCAAATGTAAAAGAAGAATCCTTCAAAGAATCCAAAAGATCAAAGAAAAAGAAAAAGGAACAAGAAGAATATAGCAGCAGCAACAACGTCTCGGAAGATGATGAAGAAGTGGCCAACTTCGTCAAAAGCCTGAACAAGGGAACGAATGGTAGGTACAGAGGTAAGCTTCCCTTAATTTGTTTTAATTGTGATGGTATTGGTCATTTTTCTAACAGATGTTCTCATAAGAAAAAGAGAAATGATGAAGGTTACTCAAAAGGTACACAAACATATAAAGGTAAAAGAACTTCAAAGAAAGTTTTCAAGAAAAACTTTTGCACGAAAGAAGACATCTCATCATCAGATGAAGATGAAGTTAGTGATAGTGAAACAGGGAGAGTTCTATTCATGGCAGTAGAAGACTCTAATAAAGAAGACTCTGAAGAAGAATATGAAGAATCATACGAAGAAGAAATTGAAGAGGTAGAAGTTGACTTCTGAGAAGAATTAATGAGTGCCATAGAAGTTATTAGAAGAGAAAAGAAGAAAAACAAGAAACTACAAGTAGAACTAGATAAGAAAAGAGACACTCAAGAACTAGAACAAATGATTACAAAACTGAAGGTTCAAATAGAAGAAGATAAAAGAATTGAAGAAGCACTCAAAGAATAGCTAGAAGGAAAGGACACGATCATTGGAAACCTGGAAGTAGAGATTGTCACACTAAGAAAGAATATTCAAAAGAAAAATATGCAGAATAGCTCAAAAGTTCTGGATGACATTATTAGCAGTCAAAAATATTATCTTGACAAGTCCGGACTTGGATACAATCAAACAAAAAAGGGATCAAGATCCAAAACAACAGATCAAGAAACAAATCCAAAAATTTATGCAAAAATAATCAAAGGGGATAAAAATATATATAAGTAAGATCACAGGGACACTCCTCCACTGAGAAGATTCAGATTTCAGAATCAACAACAAATAGACAGGCCTCAATAAGAAGAAGTATTCATAAGAGCACCTCATTTCATAAGATCTTTAACTACCAGGTATCAAACTATATTTTTTGGTTTATGTTATGCTTGTAATAATTTTAGACATAAAGTTGTAAATTGCAGAGCTAACAACAGGAACAATAACTACTTTGAGAGCCATACACAAAGGGGTTATTAAAGAAGACCTAGTGAAACATAGAGAAGAAGTTACAACAGGTTTGAATCCTTGAGCACTAAAGTGGAATGTTACAAATGAAAAAATTTTGGACACATGGACAAAAATTATAGAATGATAGTCCCTCCTAAAGAACCTCAACAGAGTCACAAACAAGAATCTCAGAAAATGACATGGATAAGAAAGCAAGATATGTATAGAAATGAAGAATGCACAGTTGTTTTACAAGCTAAACAAAAGAAATGTGGTTGGTATGTTGACAGTGGATGTTCAAACACATGACAGGTGATAGAGACAAGCTTCTTACAATACGAGAGGAAAGAGATGGATCAGTCTCCTTTGGAAATGATGATTCATCCAAAATCATTGGAAAAGGCACAGTCTGAATTGGGAACAAGAATGAAAAGGTAGAAAATGTTCTACTAGTAGAAGATATGAAACATAATAGTTTAAGTGTCATTCAAATGTGTGACCAAGGTCATAAAGTTACTTTCAATTCACAAAAGTGTGAGATAAGAAAAGAACGTTCAGGGAAATTGGTCGTTATAGCTGCAAGAACTTCAAGCAACATATATGTGTTAAGCGAAATTGGAAATGGAACGTGTTGTCTAGGAAAGGAAGATGAAAATTGACTATGGCACAGAAGAATGGGTCACATGCATTTTGATAACCTTGTCAAAGTCAACAAAAGAGAAGCAGTCAGAGAAATGCCCCAGATCACGAAACCAACCAACACTTTATGCAAGCATTGCCAACAAGGAAAGAAAACAAAGACCAGGTTCAAATCAAAGGAATATTCAACAACAAAACCACTGGAAATTGTGCATATTGATCTAGTTGGACCAACTACAACAAAATGCTTAAAAGGTGAGAGATAATTTATGTTATTAGTTGATGATTATACAAGAATGACTACAATTTGCTTTCTCAAGAGAAAATCATAATCTTTTGAAAAATTCAAGATCTACAAGGAAATGGTTGAAAATGAGATGGATTCAAGAATCAAATGCTTAAGATCGGATAATGGAGGAGAATTCACCTCAAAAGAATTTATGGACTATTGCAACAATCATGGAATAAAAAGGCAATTCTCCGTCGCTAGGACACCTCAACAGAATGGAGTTGTTGAAAGAAAGAATAGGACAATACAAGAAATAGCTCGAACAATGATAATGGATTCAAAGTTGACATATATTTTTTGAACACGGGCAGTGCATACAACAATTCACATTCAAAACAAATTAATTCTCAGAAACAACACTGATAAAACTCCATACGAGATATGGGAAGGAAGACCAACAAATGTGAATCACTTCAGAGTTTTTGGAAGCAAAGGCTACATCAAAAGAGAAGATGGTAGAATGGGAAAGTTTGACTCTCGTGTGGACAAAGGAATACTTGTTGGTTACTCAAGTACAACGAAAGCATACAAGGGTTACAATCTAATATTAAACAAAATTGTGGAAATCATCAACGTAACAATTGATGAAACAAGTAGACCAGAATCAAAGAAAGAAGAAAACAAATCAATGGAACAACTTTTTAAAGAAGAAGATGAAAAATAAGAAGAAGCGGAAGATGAAGATGAAGATGAAGATGAAGAGAATACGAGAGAAGTAGAAGAGCAAGTTCAACAAGCATCTCCAAAGACACCTAGCAAACGAGTACAGAAGAATAATCCTTCAGATCAGATTATTGGAAATAAAGATGCAAGAGTTGAGACTAGAAGAAAAATCCGTTCACCAGAAAAAACACACCTAGCACTCTTATCTACAATTGAACCAAACTATTTTGAAGAATTCATCAAGGATGAATTTTGGAATAAGGCCATGGATGAAGAATTGGATCAAATAGAGAAAAATGACACTTGGGAATTGCTTCCAAGACCAAAGAATAAGAATGTGATCAACACAAAATGGGTTTTCAGGAATAAATTGAATGAAGATGGACAAGTAACATGGAACAAGCCAGATTGGTATGTAAAGGATATGCACAGATTGAAGGAATCGACTTTGAAGAGACATATGCCCTAGTTTCCAGAATGGAACCAATCTGTTTTCTTTTAGCTTATGCATGCTCCAAAAATGTTAAAGTATATCAGATGGACGTAAAATCATCTTTTCTGAATGGGGAACTTGAAGAAGAAGTCTACATTGAACAACCAGAAGGATTTTAGTTGTCAGAGAGCACAAACTATGTGTGTAAATTAAAGAAGGCCTTGCATGGTCTAAAACAGGCTCCTAGAGCATGGTACTCCAGANTTTATGTTGATGATATTATTTTTGGTAGTGATGATGACAGGTTAAGATAGAAATTTGCAAAAGACATGCAGAGTGAATTTGAAATGTCATTACTTGGAGAACTATCCTTCTTTTTGGGACTTGAGATACGTCAAAGAAACCAAGGAATTTTTACTTCTCAAACCAATTATATCAGAGAAATGCTAAAGAGGTTCGGAATTGAAGATTGCAAACCAGTTATCACTCCCATGCAAACCAGTTGTAAGTTGAGAAAATATGATGATTAAACGTCTACGGATTAGAGGCAATATAGGTCAATGATTGGCAGCCTACTATATGTGACAACATCCAGACTAGATGTAATGCAGGCAGTTGGATAGGTGGCATGATTTCAAGAAGCACCAAAGGAATCACGTGTATTAGCAGTAAAGAGGATCTTCAGATATCTCAAAGGAACATAAGAGTTTGGATTATGGTATCCAAAAGGAAAAGATCTATCACTTATGGCCTACACAGATGTAGATTGGGCAGGTTGTATTGATGACCGACGAAGCACTAGTGGAGAAACGTTCTACCTAGGTGAGTGTTTGGTATCATGGCTAAGAAAGAAACAATAATCGGTATCTCTATCTACATCTGAGGTAGAGTATATTGCAGCAGTATCATGTTGTACATAGGTTCTTTGGATGAAACAAACTTTGACAAATATACAGGTTGAGTATGATGAGCCCATTCCAATATATTGTGATAATACAAGTGCCATCATTATCTCAAAAAACCCGGTGATGCACTCCAAGACTAAGCACATTCCAATCAAGTATCACTTTCTACTGGAACAGGTTGCAGAAAAGAACATCAGAGTTGAGTATGTGGGCACAAAAGAACAAGTGGTAGACATCTTTAAAAAACCACTTCCATTGGAAGCCTTTGAATATCTTCACCAAAGACTTGGAGTTGTTTCTACTCCAAAAATGAATGGTTTTTGAATTTTTTTTGAATGCTTATCCTATATGTCTTAGATGTACACAAGGAAGCACCATAAGAGGACACTCTGTCAGGGGGAGCAGCCCCGGATGGAAAGATACCTTTTCCATTGATGACAAAGGGGGAGAGATTTATTAGATGCAGAGGACAGAGGCATGGTTCCAGGAGGATAAATTTATCAGATGCAGAGGACAGAGGCATGGTTTCAGGGGGAGCATGACTGATATGATTTCAGTGTTGCATCAGAGTGTTTCCATCAATGTCAAAAGGGGAGATTGTTGATTAAGGTTGGTTGTCATTGATGTCAACCCTTGAAGAAAGACCCAAATCACAAAGGTTTGGGTAATGGAACCAATGGTGTTTGATGTAAATATGACTCATTATTTTTTTTTCATGGTTGATAAGAAGTAAATATGGATGAACTCCAAAGTGGTCCCCTTATGGTGAAATCCATCACGGGAAGATGCTTTGTGAAGTAAGAGAACCCATGCTTAATTGTAGAATAATGAGATGAAGGAAAGTGAATTTTTCAGGGAAAATATCCTAGATGGATATTTTGTGTCATGTCATTTCTGGTGGTATGTGGAACGTCACATAATTCCTCATGGTTAGAGAGTTATGACCATGAGAAGTTGGAGACCCCAGGTTTGGGTAATGGAACCAAGATTGTTTGATGGGTAACGGTATGAGTTATGATATATTTTCAGATAATACTATTCTATATGGATAGTACATGTCATTCCATTTCTGGTGATATGTAGAACGTCACATAACTCCTCGCAGTTTGAGAGTTATGGCCTTACGAAGTTGGAGGACCCTCATATGTCATCTAGAAGCCCCAAAAGGTCAAAGTAATCGAAGTGGCTTAAGAGATTTTAAAAGGTAAATAATAAAGTGAAGTGATGAGTGTATTATAATTCAAAGTGAATACAAAATAAATTATTTCAATAATAATTTTAATGGAGAAATTAGAAGTGGACCCAACCCTAAAATAAGGAACGTGGGGCCAAGTGACCTAGAAGATGTTTTTAAGGAAGCTACTTGGAGAGTATAAATAAGAGGCAAGGCTCTCTCATTTGAAACACACTTGAGCATATTGAATATATATAGGTTTATGAGGTATACAGATGATATATAAGACAAAATTCTGAGGAAAGTGAAGAAAAGAAGGAAAAAATGCAAGGAAGGATAAATTGTTTTGATGATGCTTTCTAAGGTATGTTATTTTTCAGGTCATCTCACCATTTTTGCTATAACTTTTTTTCTATAATGATTCAGATCCTGAAATTTCTATGCAAGTGAGAAAACATATCCAAGTATCTGTGAGTACAAATTTCGCTTGTGGGTCATTTTATTTTTGGAGTTACACACTATCGAAAATAGGGTTTGTGGTCAGTCCTGAAACTAGTCAAAATCAGGTGTTTCGGGTAAAAACGTCATAACTTCTTCATAAAAAATACCCATTTAGTGATACAAATTGTGTTAGTTAGGGTAAAGTTGGTAGTATGTTTTGTAACATTTTAAGATCATTTCATCAAACATTTTGTGCGGGGCACTCTCTATAAGGTCTCTCTCTAGAATAAGCCAGAATTAAGCAAGGTATGTCATTTTTGCTATAACTCCTTTTTTGAGAGGTTCCAAGTAGTGCTACTTGGAGTAATTGCATAAAACACACTGAAAAACATTGTGTATCAGTTTCAGATCTTTATACATTTTCAAATTTATTATTACTTCAAGTTAGGGTTGTTGACTAATCCAAAACTAGGCATGTGAGACTACAGAAAAGTTTGATGAAAATGCTAGTCTTTTGTTTTTAAAGTTAAGGAAGGTTTGCATGAATGTGATCATATACACCAGGTCTATTATAGATCTACAAATCAGATTTGGATGATGAAATTGATGAGGGATTTTGGTTGAGGTACACGTTGAGTACATGGTTGAGACAAGTAATTGATGAGTTGGAACACATACATGAGGTGTATAGTTGATGATGTTGGTACATATTGATGAGTCATAGTTGATGGGTAGTTGACACATGATTGGTACATACTTGGAACATGGTTGGATGCACTTGTTTATGGTACAGGTTGATTATAGTTTGGTGCATGGTTGATGCACTTGTTTATGGTACAGGTTGACTATAGGTTGGTGCATGGTTGATGCACTTGTTTGTGGTACATGTTGATTATAGGTTGGTGCATGGTTGATGCAATTTTTTTTGGTACATGTTGATTACAGTTTGAGGTATAGGTTGATGCATGGTTGATGCATGGTTAAGATTTATTGGTACATGTTTACAGTGGTATATATCACAATGATAGTGTGACAATGGTTCCATCATTCTACTTCTACTTCAGGATGGCAGGATGGGGCAAGGACAGGTGATTGTAGCCACCTTCTGGTTGTAGCTAGAGAACATTGGGGGTTGTAGCCTCCTTCTGGTTATAGCCATAGATTTGGGGAGTTGAAGCTTCCCTCAAGTTGTAGCCTGAGAAACTAGGGGGTTGGAGCCTCATTCCAATTGCAGTTGGAAAACAAAGGAAGTTGGTTCTTCCAATGAATGTAATTCTTCAAGAAATATAAGAAAAAGCATTATATGGTTTTCTCCCGATTTGGGTTTCCACGTAAAACACTGGTGTACTGTGTATGTGTGTGATTCTTTATTTATTACTACTCATTATTGGATAATAATTATACATTGATATAACATTTGAAGAAAAAGGATTAATATTACGTTATTACTGATTCAGCCCCCCTCTCGGTAATCCAACAAGAAGTAATGACCCATCTTGCTTTATGTCTAACAGGGAGGTCAGAAGCAAGGAACACACAACGTCATGCTTTACGTCTAACAAGGAGGTCAGAAGCAATGACTCGTCTTTCTTTACGTCTAATAGAGAGGTCAAAATAAATGACTCATCTTTCTTTACGTCTAATAGTGAGCTCAGAAGCAAGGAATAAATATATAATCCCCCTTTCAGGGAGGGTCCTTTCAGACTATACCAAGATTATCTCAAAAGTGTTCAAGCTTTACATGAGATAGAGGTTTGGTCAACACGTCAGCAACCTGTTCATCCGTGCTAATGTAGTAGAGCTTCAAGGCTCCTCTCTATACCACATCGCGGGTGAAATGATAGTGGATTTCTATGTGCTTCGACCTGTCATGGAATACAAGATTCTCTATCATCTTTATGCAACTTTGGTTGTCACATAGAATCACGTTTTCTCTCATCTCCAAGTCAAATAGGATAGTTAGCAACTTTCGAAGCCATATAGCTTTGTATCTAGAAGAACATGAAGCAATGTACTCTACTCCCACTGTGCTGAGAGCAATACTGGATTTCTTCCTACTCTGCCATGAGATCATGCCTGATCCCAAACTGAAACAACATTCGAAAATGCTTTTTCTGTCTGCAACACTTCCTGCCCAATCTGCATCAGTATATCCACTCAATGTGAAGTCATGATCTCCATCATAGTTGAGACCATAATCCATTGTACCTTTAAGGTACCTCATCACATGTTTTGCAGTCACTAGGTGAACACGTCTGGGATTTACCAGAAACTAACTCAAGGTTTTCACTGCAAAATAGATGTTTGGTCTGGTGTTTGTTAGGTACATCAGCGATCCAATAATCTGTCTGTATAGTGTGGCATCTATCAAGTCTGACGAAGTATCGACCAGCAGCTTAGCTTCACTTCCATGGGTGTATCCATGGGCTTGCATTCTAGCATGTCGAATCTCTTTAAGATTTCGACTATGTACTTCCCTTGGTTAAGGAAGATTCTTTCTGGACTCTTCCATACCTCAAGACCTAAGAAGTAATGCATTAGGCCAAGGTATTTCATTTCAAATTCTATGGAAAGTCTCTATTTACATTCAGTGATGAGCTTTTCTTCTCCAGTTAAGAATAAGTCATCCACATACAGTAGTAATATTATTGGTTCATTATCCATAATTTTGAAGTAGATATTTGAGTCTGCTTTACTCTTGGTAAAGCCTAAGCTCAACAAGAAACTGTCTATACAGCCATACCAAGCTCTGGGAGCTTGCCTCAATCCTTATAAGGCTTTCTTCAATCGGCAAACATGATACTTCCTGTCTTCTACCTCAAATCCTTGAGGTTACTCTATATACACTTCCTCTTCGATGACACCATTTAGGAAAGTTTTCTTTACGTCCATCTGGTGCAGCTTCCACTTCATCTTAGCTGGAAGATCTATGATGGTCCTGATCGAAGTGTGTCTAGCTACATGAGCGAATGTCTCTTCATAGTCAATGCCTTCCTTTTGGGAAAAATCCATGAGCGACAAATCTTGCTTTATACTTCCATTAGCAACATGTTTGATTTTGAAGAGCCATCTGTAGGATACCCCATCTTTATTATTCAATCTGGGAACTATTTCCCATACTTCTTTCTTCATTATGGATTGGTATTCCTCTATCATGGCATCTACACATTCCTTCTTTTGAATGGATTCTTCAAAGAATGTAGGCTCTTCATCTAGTAGATTACACATCAAATCCATGTAACTAGAGAATGGCTTTGGTCTTTTCACCTGTCTTGAGGTTCCTTCTGAAACAACATACTTCTCTCAATCTTGAATAAGCTCTCTTTCCCAAGAAGGCTTTATTTTATGGGAGAAGGTCATTTGAAGAGGTTCTTGAAATTATACTATATCATGGTCTTCTAGAAGTTCCTCATCAAGGGAAGCTATAACTTCCCTAACTAGTTCTACAGCTCTGGGAACCTCCCTCATTGATTCTGTAATGCTAGGATTTATAGGTTCCTCTTCATATACTTCTTTAAGCTGGCATATTATTGATTTATTAAGTGGTTCTTATTCATCAACAGTCATGTCCCTACTGATCTCAATGTGGCGGTGACCTCTGGCTTCTTTCCAGTGAACATCTCTTCCGGTGTCTTGAGCCCAAGTGTGTTATGGGATAATCGATTATGCACGTAGACAGTTGTCCCTGCTTCTTCTGCCCATAAGCACATAGGAAGATCTTGATCATGGATCATAGTCTTCACAGCTTCCAGTATGGTTTTGTTCTTCCATTTAGCTACACCGTTTTGTTGGGGATCTTGATCCCAACATCTTTGCAGTTATTCAGGAACACTTTTGAGGTATATTCTCCTCCATTATCTGACCTGATTATTTTAATATTCCTTACAGAAAGGTTTTCTATCAAGGATTTGAATTCCTTGATCTTGCTGAACACTTCAAATATATCTAGGTCTTTTATGAGAATAATCATTAATGAATGATACATAGTAAACATATCGATTAATGAAGGATGATGGGATTGGGCCACACACATCTGAATGGATGAGTTCTGGGACTCCTTCTGTCTTGTTGTCTCTCTTCGGAAACAAGTTCTTGATGTTCTTCCCTTGTGCACATCCATTGCATATGCCTTCATGGTCACCTTTGAGTTCTGGTAAACCTGTGACTGCTTTGCATATGTATGGTAGCACCTTGTAGTTGAAGTGAGCTAATATTCGATGCCAAGATTCTTCAATGGCTTGGGTCGTGACAGATTCTGAGTGACCCTATAGCTTATGCAAGTCACCTTCTTCTCTTCCAATGATGATTGCTTCATTTACGGTCTCTCCTTTAGCATGTTGCCTTCTACAACCTTCTCTATAGCTTCCTCATGTGACCTGGATCAAGGTCAACAAAACAACAAGAAATAATAATATCCTTCTTGATAATATAAAGCGATAGCATGAAAAATCATCATAATAGCTCCTTTAGAGCTATCACTTATAATTTATCTGAAGCAAAGATTAAAGGTAAGGAATACAATACAAAATGAGGTCAACACTCTCATAGTGTTGGGACCAAGCATTCTTCCATGGCAATCTGGAACTAACACATGAGGTTTCTTCTAGAGGAGGTGTTAGTTGTATCAGGGAAAGTATTTACCTATATATGCCCACATGCTATCAAGTATAATAATTTACAAAGACTATCGTCTCAACTATAGTCATCAACTTGTCGTGTGTACCTTTGAATGTTGATTTAATCAAACTTGGAGCCTTGTCCTCAAGAGTGAGTGCTTTCTTTTCTTCCAGGTTTCCTTCACTCAAGTGATGAGTACTTTCTTCAACCTGTCTGTTGTACTAAGACAATACGCTATCTTGACAGAAGGTTATGTTAGAGGATAAGCTCTGTGATAAACTTTTAATTTTTCTAATAATTTGATCATAGCTTCAACATGCAACATTGATCAAGATAATTTCATACCAAATACATGCATATTAGAATAATCACACCTGGGTTGAAACATTCCTCTGAATGTTTTGGATCTTGAGATCCTTCTGGATATATGGAAAGATATCCCTTCTCCTACAAATACTCTTTAGGGTTTAACCATTTAAACATATGTAAGTACATACCTCGGATAACATTTGCAAGTAGTGGCTCCATCTGGTAGTAGTGGTAATAATTACCAAATCTTAAGAAAACTTCAAGGGTGATTGCAATTGGTCTTGCGGCTGCAACTGCAACTGATGTTGTAACTGCAACTGGTTCTGAAACTGCAACTGCAACTGTAGCTTAGGGTTTTAAGAGGAAACCCTATTTTTTAAAACTTTGAATTTTGAAATTCTGATCCAGGGGATAGATGCCCTGAGCTGAGGCGAGTTAGCTGGTGTAGTCAAAATTTCGAAAATCCAACATTTACCACCTCAAACTTGATCTACAGAATTTTGGACTCGTGCTTCTGGTTTTCTGGTACTTTTGGTACTCTGGTACTTCTGGTACTTCTGGTACTCTGGTTTTCTGGTTTTCTAATACTTTGTGAAACTAGGGTTTCACTTTCTAGAAGATATATCCACTGAAAAGGTGCTCTCTAAGTGCCAAAATGATCCTTGGGGGAGTGCACAACTTTCTAGGTGGTTTTGGAGCTGAAAAACTTCACTTTTGAAAAACCCTAATTTGCAGGTACTGCAATAGTGACATTTTTCTCTTGCGAAATATGCTTCCTTCAGGTTGGCTCTGATACCATGTTAATGTTTATGCCATTATTATAGTTCTTTGCATTCCAATAGATAAGAGCATCATAAGAACAAGATCACTGAGAAATACACATTCACAAGAGACACAACATTTATCCTGGGAAACCCTCTAGGGGAAGAAAACCCAACAAAACCTTCCTTATCATAAATTGCCAATATAATGTCAAGAGATAAATCAAACCAATACAGATAGTCCTCTCCAAAATATGCACCAATCTTCTCCCTCTCTCTTTTGCTGGTAACAGATCAGAACTTGTCTCTCAAACTAAGCAAGTGAGTTGTGTTCAAATGAGGCGCTAGCCTCCTTTATTTATACAAGTTCTCGCATGTGTGAAGTGTCTCTTCACTAGCAGGGCTGACTTCTTAATCTAGGTGGGTAAGCCCACCTTTATTATATTTTTGGGTCTTCTTATTAACTGCTAGGGCCGACTTCTTATTCTGCCTATTATAATTGTCTGTTGACCAATCCGCAAAAGGGGATTTGGTACTAATATAATTACCAACATGATTAATCCATAATTGGGATTAATCCTATAAATAATATATCAAATAATAATAAGAATACTCTTTGCAGTTACATTATTTCAACCATTTCCCTATCGATTGGGTTATCCTAGTTTACTAGGGTGTTTCACTTTCTTCCATAAAGTGCTTCAAATGGGCTCATCTTCAGTGATGCTTGATACCCATTGTTGTAATAAAATTCTACCAAGTGTATATAATCCTCCCATTTATATGGTTTGTCCATCACATACATTCTTAACGTATCTTTTATCACTTGGTTCACCCTCTCTGTCTTCCCACCAAACTCAGGATGATAAGCAGTGATGAGTTCATATTTGTTTCAAACCCTTTGAATAACCCCTTCTACAACTTTGAGGTAAACTTCAGGTCTCTATCAAACACAATTGTCTTGGGTATGCCATGCAATCATGTTAATTCCCTCATATAGATATCAACAACATTAGTCGTATTGTGAGTAGTCTTCAATGGAATAAAATGGGCAGCTTTAGTAAGCTTATCCACCACCACCATGATCGAATCATGTTGCTTATTTGTTTTGGGTAATCCTATGATGAAATCCATTGTCACCACTTCCCACTTCCACTCAGAAATGGGTAATGGTTGTAGAAAAATATTTGGGTGTCTATGCTCAACCTTTACCCTTTGACATTCTAATAATTTATCTATTTATTCAACAATCTCGTGCTTCATGCCTGGCCAATAATATTGTCTCTTGACTGTTGAAACTATTTTTTTATATCCTAGGTGTCCTGCATAAGGCACATTATGAATCTCTTTTAAAATATCTCTCATCAATTCTAGAGAATTGGGTACATAGACTCTATTTATGTACCGAAGGATTCCATTAATTCCCAATTTATAATCCTCAACCTCCTGCTGCATTTTACCTTGTTGTAATTTTGTTACTAATTCCATGTACTACAAATCTCAATTTGCAGCCTTAGAGATTATGCCTTGAAGATACTTCTGATACATGTTGATGGTTGTACCATGCAGTTCATGCACTCTCTTGTTGAGTGCATCAATCACTTTTTTCTCCTTTCCTTTGATGTGCTTGATATCAAATTCATACTCATAGATGAATTCCAACCACCTCCACCTACTCTGCCTAGCATTCAGAGTTGGTTGATCAAATAGATACTGTACACTATGATTCTCTTTCCTAAGTTCAAACCTCTTTCCCATGGGGTAATGTCTCCATTTATTTAGAGTGCATAAAATGGTTTCCAACTCCAAATCATGAGTGACATAGAGGCTTTCATGCTCTTTCAGTTTTTTGGACTCATAACATATTACAAGCCCATTATGGATGCGAACTCCTCCCAGTCCTTCCTTACTTGCATTTATGCAAACAAAAAAATCCTCAATCGGATCTGCAATCTTCAGAATTGGAGCATCAATTAATAGTTGCTTCAATTGTTAAAAGCTTCTCTCACATTCTTCTGTCCATCGATATTTCTTCCCCTTCCTTTGAAAGGAAGTGATGTGGTGAGCTATTCTTGAGAACCCTGCAATGAACCTTCTGTAATAGCCATCTAGACCCATGAAGGATCTTACTTCTTTCACATTCTTTGGTACTGACCATTCTCTAATGGATTCTATCTTCTCAGGATCCATGATTATCCCATCCTTTGAAATGATATGCCCCAAGTAGTGAATTATGTTTTGATAAAATGAGGACTTTCTCAATTTGGCATACAACTAATGCTTTCTTAGCACCTGCAACACCATATTCAAATGATTCTCGTACTCTTCCTCTGAATTGGAATATACAAGGATGTCATCTAGAAAGACAATGACAAACTTGTCCAAATATTCCCTGAAAACACCATTCATTAAGCACATAAAAATAGTGGGCGTGTTTGATAACCCAAATGGAACCACTGTGAACTCATAATGACCATACCTTGTTCTAAAGTGTGTCTTGTTGATATATTTCTCTTTAATTCTTATCTAATGGTACCCTGACCTGAGATCTATCTCCCAAAATATCTTTGCATCCTTCAATTGATCAAAGAGGTCATCAATCCTTGGCAGAGGATACTTGTTCTTTACAGTCACTTTATTCAAATGTGTGAAATCAATGCACAATCTTAATGTCCCATCTTTCTTCTTCATGAACAAGACTCGGGCACCCCAAGGTGATACACTTGGACATATATACCCCTTCTTCAGAAACTCTTCAAGCTGCATTTGTAGTTCCTTCAACTCTGGTGTAGTCATTCTGTAAGGATTTTTTGACACTAGAGTTGATCCAGGCATCAGGTTTATGGAGAAATCAATATCTCTCTTTGGAGTTAGTCTTGGTACCTCCTTGAACACATCTTCAAAATCTTCTAGGACTGCATGATCCTCAAGATTTGGTACTTTATCCTTAGATTCTTCCTCCATATGACCTACAAATATTTGGCAACCTTTCCTATAGCACTTATTTAGTTGAATTGCTGAAATTTCTCTGATAGCAATTGCTATGGGAATTCATTGGACTATTCTCTAATTTCCTTCCTCATCCAGGCAAGTGAATTCCTTGTTATGGAAGTCGAAGATGGCATGTTGTTAGTCCAAATAGTCCGTACCAATTATACAGTCATAGGAACCTAAAGGTAAGATGTTCAAATATTCCCTTGTGCTCAGTCCATTCATGTCCATGGGACATGACTTAACCATTTCAATAACTTTTCTTTTGGATCCTGTAGTCAATTGAACTAACTAAGATTGTCCATGCTTGTTTCTTGGCAAATTCAAACTTTCCACCATCATGGGATCTATATAACTATGACTATCCCCTGAATCAATTAAAATAGTAAAGGCATGGTTATTTCTCATACCTTCAACTTCAATCATGCGTGATTGAAAGTCAGTTTGCTTGTTCTCTAGGGCTGCATAGATCATTGATATTCTATTGCCCATGTCCTCCATTGTTTCTACTTGTTGAACATTATGGAAAACTCTCACTTTTCCATTTTTATGGGGACAATCTTTATACTTGTGGTCTCCCTGACATCCCCAACATTGAATGGACCTCTGCCTTGGCCTTTTCTCCCCCTACCTCATCCATTCTCTGCTCTCTAAAATATGGTTGTCCTTGAGGTTTGTTTCTAAAAAAAGGGATGCTTGTTTCCCTTCTTTCTCTGCTCTTTCTTGAACTTCTTCTTGTCCTCCCAAGCCTTCCGAAAAGTGGGATTTTCTCTTTTCTTCTCATATAAGCATTTTTCTCTCCTTGTAGTTTCTTCCATACTTTTATGATCATCATATTGGATCTTGACACTGATGGAAGATGGCAGTCCACTCAAATACCTTTGAATTTTGACAGTCTCATCTTTGATGAAAGGAACATACTTCATCAATTCCAAAAACCTTTGTTCATATTCATCAATGGTCATGCTACCCAATTTGTGCTCAAATAACTCTTTCATCTTTCGGTCATAATATCTCTTAGTTAAATATTTATTTTCAAAATGTTTCTTGAATTACTTCCACGTAACATTTTTCTCTTTAATGTGTTTCACCTGCACAAGTTGATCCCACCACATGGATGCCTTTCCTTTCAATTGATACATTGCAATTCTTCCTTCTGCATGAGAGGAGTAATTTTGTAGATGGAAATATTTCCTCATGCCAAGAAGCCATGTCTCAGTATCTTCCTCTTTTTGGTGCTCTCCATCAAATGTAGGAGCTTTAGTATTGTTCATTTCACCCTTCAGTTCATCCACTCCATATCTCCTATACTTTCTGGTAGGAGATGGGTTTGAACTACTGTGTTCCCTTCTCTTGGAGTTCCCTTGGGAGTGATGATGGTGTATACCAACACTCCTTGAGTTTCTCTTCTCATTAGGGGACCTGTGACTTCCTAATTTACTGGATTCACTCCCCTTATCCAATTTATTTTCTATTCCTTCCAGGCTCTGTATCAACTTTATGTTGAATTCTCCCTATTGTTCCCTAGATTTCATGATCTTTTTGTTATCTGCTCGGTGAGTTTGGACATCTTTCTGCAAATTTCCAATGATTTTCATCATGTTTCCTTCTGTAAATTCCCTGACCACCTAGGCCGGTACATGATACATAAGAGAACACTTATGTTCTCTCTGTGGAACATACTGTAACATACCCATCATCCAACTGATCTATGCCACATAAAATTTTCAAACTGCATGCAATTAAAACATATACACACAGAACCTTTGAGAAACTTCATATATAAAATGTAAACATACAAATACATTATGTAAGACAAAAAATTCATACTGAAATAACAATAAACATAGAAATGCATCATATACAGGAAATACCCATAAACATACAGACAATTATAACCACGCATAGAATAAACCCATAAAAATGAACATGTAAATAACAATGCAACATGTAAATTTATCACACAATTAACACTTACCTTGGTAAGATTATCACCAACTGTGTGAAGACCTTCCACAAACCTCCCATCCTTAGACCACACTGCTCATCACTCTCAATAGCGGGTCACCACCGAGCTGGGACTAAACTCCATCCGGGTAAAGGGATTCCTAACCATGCTAATGGTTCATAGCCAATAGGAAAGACTTTGTCATAGGTGCCAAATCAAACTAACAACCTATAGTCCCTCATTCCCCACATGCCTGTCCCACCCGAGGAAGTGTGCCCCTTCTCTTCTCAATAGTCCTTTGGCTTCCCCACTTCCTTTCTAGGCTTCAACAATAGGACAGACAAGAAGTTTCAGAGCCATGTAGCTTTGGTTTAGCACCTTCAGGAAATCAATTCCCAACAATTCTCTCACCCAGAGAGGAATTGCTCATGGGCATGACAACCCGCCTCTTCAATATTCCAATATCCTGACAAGCCACTTCTTTAGACCATCTCCCAAGCTAACCAACTACACAAATAAGTATGGCTATAGATACAGGTTCAGGTACAGTGACATGAAGGTACGAAAGATAACTCCATGAGTGTGTGAATTCTCATGGATGATTGAATTCCTGACTGAATGATGGCCAGAATCATGGAAAGAATGATGGAAAGAATGGAAGGAAATGAACTAAGTCCCAATAATATGTATACATGTCCCCAAATTGACACTTGTCATGTTGGGAGCTACTTTGGCCAACTTGTCCCAATCTTTAGAACTTAGGATAAAATAATTATCCATACTATATACTTTAAAGAAATATTAATATAATATTCTTTTTTGGCTTAAACTTCCTAGATTATCCCCTTTTCCTTAACTTTTAGCCCCTGCCCTTTCCCTAACTATTGGATTTTAGTCCCCCATACTCTTTTATCGTGGTCGGTCTACGTGTAGTGATGTATTTTATATTAATGATGAGACATATACAAAAATAGAAGCATTGGTCTTTAACATCTAGGCTCTCTAGCCTAATAATCACAAAATTGGCTCACCAACCTATAAAACACAACATATAAACAAAGGCTCCCTGGCCTCAAAATCATGTGCACTTAAGTTGTTGCACGCGGTATCCTGGAATGTGCACACTTCATCATTTTACTGCACACACTCTACCATGAAAGGTGCATACCAAAAATGATATCCAACAACTCTCCATCTTAAGTACATTTTCATTTACATTTACAATTAGGTTCAGCCTAGGGATATTACAATCCCCTCCCGTTATTTATGCACTGTCCTCAGTGCATTATGTATGCATATACAACAAAATTTCAAAAAACCTAAAAAATATGCGGGTATTCTGCCCGCATTGCATCCTCATGCTCCCAAGTAGCATCCTCAGGACTGTACCAGGTCCATTGGACCTTTACAAGCCCTATGGCTCGATTCCAAAGGTGTTTGATTTTTTGGTCCAGAATGTGTACCTGATGCACTTGGAAAGTGATTTCTTTCTCCACCTGAATCATATTCCAATCAATAACATGATTAGCATCAGGTATATATTTCTTGAGAAATGATACATGGAATACATTATGAACAGACATAGATGTAGGCAATGCAATCATATAATCTATTGGACCAATCATTTCTAGGATTTCAAATGGCCCACAAAAGCGAGTTGCCAACTTTGAATAATTTCCATACTTCAGGGAACTTCTGTTGGATTTAACTTTCATAAATACATGGTCCCCACCTTTAAATTCCTTGTGAGTTATTCCTTTATCAGCATAGTTTTTCTACCTGTCTTGGGAAGCCTTTAAATTTTTCTTTATTTTTATAATTTGCTCCTCCATTTCCCTGAGCAAATCTGGCCCAACCACTGCTCTATCTATTGGGTTATCCTAGATTACTAGTGTGTTGCACTTTCTGCCATAAATTGTGTCAAATGGGCTCATCTTTAGAGATGTTTGGTACCCATTGTTATAATCAAACTTACCAAGTGTAGGTAGTCTTCCCATTTTCATGGTTTATCCATCACATACATCCTCAACATATTCTCAATCACTTGATTCACCCTCTTTGTTTGTCCATGTGATTCTGGATGATAAGTTGTACTAAAATTCAAATTGGTTCCAAATCCATTAAATAATCCCTTCCAAAATTTTGAGGTAAATTTTGGATCTCTGTCAAACACAATTATCTTGCGTATGCCATGCAATCTAGCAATTTCTCTCATATAAATATCACAAATGTTGGTTTCCTTGTGAGTGAGCTTAACTGGAATAAAATGGGAAGCTTTAGTAAGATTATCCACCACTACCATGATAGAATCATGTTGCTTGTTTGTTATGGGCAGTTTGGTGATGAAATCCATTGTTACAACTTCCCATTTCCACTCAGGAATGGGTAATGGTTGTAGAAAACTAGTTGGGTGTCTATTTTGCTCAAAAATTCAAAAACTAGTTGGGTGTCTATTTTCCAATCATGGTCCACCACGTGGCCCCATTATATTAGTTCAAAATTATATGGAGTCCATGGGATTCGAACCCCGGACCTCCCCACCATGTAAAGCCTTTGCAAACTCCACATTGCCAACGCTCCACGACTTGTTCCTTGTTGTATATATGATTTAATATATATTAAAGTTTGGTCTATGTTACATATGGCAGGGAGTCGGCCCGGGGCTTAGCCCCGACCCGCGGTCGTATTGTTTCATATATATATGACCATGTCATATCACGCGCGGGAGTTTTGTATTACATATATACGGAGCGCGTGTTTCAAACAACCCATGATATGACCATGACTCCAATGCTACGGGTGCGCATGTTTTGGTTTTAATGTGTGGTTTGAATGGTTGAACGACCCGCCACTTGTTTTGTTGCTATTTTCCTATGAAAACGGTTAGCCCTTTTACATTTGCGCGAGGTCACATGGACCCATGTGCCTAAGAGCTTGGCGGTTAGGGGGCTGGCACGCTCATAACCGTCCTACAGTTCGCACCGTTGGCACGATTGCGTTCGGTGTCGGGTTTTTACTCTTTAAATAGCGTGTGTGCTAGGTTGAATGAACAAAGGTGTGTTTTGTAGATGCAGAGACAACAAGCTTGAAAGGGAGACTTCAACGAAGCCTAACTTCTTCGTTTTTTGGCCAAACGAGGTGCCGAAAAAGCCCAGCTAGGGGTTTTTGGATGCTCTGAAGCCATTGGAGCAGTGTGTTGGTCATTTTGAGCATTGTAAAGAACATTTTTTAGCACTTTGAGAAATTAATAATAATGATCCATTGGAAGCTGGACCATGAGATGTAGCCCAAGAGAGGGGTGAACTCCTTTATCATTTGTTGTGTTTATGTGCTTATGTTCATTGATTATGTTGCTATTTATTTGTGTCTTAAATGAGTAAATCCTATTAAATGATGTGTTGCAAAGTTTATGTATTTGCTTTTAACACATAAACTTTACTTGCAAATATTTCCAAGTTTACAAGCCTTTTTCATTTTTAGATCAAGTTGGTATCAGAGCACTGGTTTTTGAAGACTTGATTATTTGCAAGTGTTTTGTTTTCTGATGCTCACAAGGTTGAAACTCACAAGAGGAGAAGGTCAACCCATGGAGCCAAGTTCTCATCCTTCAAGGAGGAAGCATATACAATCACCACAAGTTTCAAGGAGGCATTCACCAAGTATGGCTCATGAAGAAAGTCATGAACGTGTTCCTGTAGAAGATGAAGATATCAGAAAGGTTGTTATGGAAATGAGAGAGATGATGAAGATCTTGATGGAAAGGAATGCATTGTTGCAAGGTGAAGGCTCCAACCCTTCCAATAATAAGGGAGACAGTGGTGATAAAACTCCAAATGGAAATGGAGGGAATGGTGCTTCTCCACCACCCTCTCCTCCATCTTCTTCTTCTTCTTCTTCTTCTACCTATTCAAGACCTCTTCCAAATTCTCCAAAGAGACATGGTAAAACTCCTTCGCAAATTCCTTCATTAAAGCTTGATATTAAATTCAAATTGCCAATATACAATGGAGAAGTTAATGCTGAGAAATTAGATAATTGGATACGTCAGATTGAGGTATATTGTAGAATACAGAAAATTCAAGATGATGAAACCAAAATTCATCTTGCTTCTTTAATATTGGATAGTGCAACACTTATTTGGTGGGAATCCAAGACTCAGGAGGACATGAAGAAGAATGGTAAAATTTTAATTTCTTGGAATGATTTTATTGTTGCAATTAGAAAAAAATTTTATCCATTGGCATATAAGCAAAAGGCTACTATGGAATGGCAAAATTTTAGACAAGCTAAAGGACAGAGTGTGCAAATATTTACTCAAGAATTTAGGAGAAGAGCTTTGGTTTTGGGAGTAGATTTGTCTTCTCAAGAATCTTTACTCAAATACATTGGATATTTACATAGTTATTTGAGACATACTATACTCATGTTTAATCCTTCAAATCTAGATGAAGTTTGTGTTCAGGCTACTCATTTGGAAGCAAGAGGAAGGAACGCCACTCATGAGGGTAACAAGAAGACTTTCAGCCATGGAGACAAAGGAAAGAAGAAGTTCAAGGGCAATGGAAGAAAGAATGTTGTTGTTAAGAAAGAGGGAGAAAAATTCACATGCAAACATTGTTCAAAAGATGGCCATGATG
>ML787837.1:97815-116795 GCA_009831015.1 Picea engelmannii | reverse complement strand
GATGGTCAATATGACATTGATAGGGCAGAAAAGTTCATTGAACAAATTCAGTCGATACATCAAGTGGTGCAAGAGCAGTTGGAAAAGAGTCAAGCCAAGTACAAAATGAGACATGACAAGCATCATGTTGATCACAGTTTCCAAGTTGGAGATGAAGTTTGGCTTTACATCAGTAAGGAGAGACTTAAAGGAGAAGGTAAAAAATTGAAACCGATTCGATATGGTCCTTTCAAGATTATCGATAAGATCGGTAACAATGCCTTTCGTTTAGATTTGCCTCCTTATATGCAAATGTATGCAGTTGTTAATGTTGAGAATTTAAAATTGTATGAGCCTCCGTTGATTGATGATCATGGAGAGCATGTTCAGATTCCTTCTATAGATGATTTTTCCCCAGAATATTTTACAGAACTGCATGAAGACACCATCCTTGACAGGAGAATGCGAACTTCAAAACGAGGAAATGTGGAGTATCTTCGAGTTGGTCTTAAAGGTACCAATCCAAGCAAATCCAAGTGGATTGAGGTTGGAAGGGTGAGGGAACTATACCCTCATCTTCACATAGACTGACTATAGTCTTTTGGAGGTCCAAAAGCTTCCCAATGGGGAGGTGTGATCAGGGGATCAAATTTTGCTCAAAAATTCAAAGTGCTCAAAATCACTTCAAATCAAATGAGAGCGTAGGCCTCATCATTGTGAAACCAATGCAACTCGTTTCATTTCAAACGGACGTCGGGAACAAGAGATATTGCGATTTGTTCGAATTGTCAAACAGGCAAAAAAAGGGACGTTGACTGTACAGTCCGTACATGCTAACGTGGAAGAGTTCGTACACTGATGTGGCAGAGGTGATGTGGCTAACAATTGGATGAATCATGTTTCAACACGTGGCAGTTTTTTGGTTTGTGGTTGGGTGCCACGTGGCCCAATCATGGGCCGCCACGTGGCCTAATCATGGGCCGCCACGTGGCCCCATTATATTGGTTCAAAATTATATGGAGTTTGTGGGATTCAAACCCTGGACCTCCCCACCATGTAAAGCCTTTGAAAACTCCACATTACCAATGCGCCATGACTTGTTCTTTGTTGTATATATGATTTAATATATATTAAAGTTTGTTCTATGTTTTATATGGCAGGGGGTCAGGTCGGGGCTTAGCCCCAACCCGCGGTCGTATTGTTTCATATATATATGACCATGCCATATCGCGCGTGGGAGTTTTGTATTACATATATATGAAGCGCATGTTTCAAACAGACCGCGGTTATATCACCCATGTCATATGACCATGACTCCAATGCTACGGGTGCACGCGTTTTAGTTTTAATGTGTGCTTTGAACGGTTGAATGACCCACCACTTATTTTTTTGCTATTTGCCTATGAAAAAGGTTATCCCTTTTACATTTGCGCGAGGTCACATGGACCCATGTGCCCAAGAGCTTGGCAGTTAGGGGTTGGCGCACCCATAACTGTCCTACAGTTCGCACCGTTGGCGCGGTTGCGTTCAATGCCGGGTTTTTACGCTTTAAATAGCATGTGTGCTAAGTTGAATGAACAAGGGTGTGTTTTGTAGATGCAGAGACAACAAGCTTGAAAGAGAGACTTCAAAGAAGACTAATTTCTTCGTTTTTTAGCCAAACGAGGTGTCGAAAAAGCCCATCTAAAGGTTTTGGACGCTCTGAAGCCATTGGAACAGTTCGTTGATCATTTTGAGCATTGTAAAGCACGTTTTTTATCACTTTGAGAAATTATAATAATGATCCATTGGAAGCTGGACCTGGAGATGTAGCCCAAGAGAGGGGTGAACTCCTTTATCATTTGTTGTGTTTATGTGCTTATGTTCATTGATTATGTTGTTGTTTATTTGTGTCTTAAATGAGTAAATCCTATTAAATTATGTGTTGCAAAGTTGATCCATTTTCTTTTAACACATAAACTTTACTTGCAAATATTTCCAAGTTTACAAGTATTCTTCATTTTTAGATCAATCCACCACTACCATGATAGAATCATGTTGCTTGTTTGTTATGGACAGTTTGGTGATGAAATCCATTGTTACAACTTCCCATTTCCACTCAGGAATGGGTAATGGTTGTAGAAAACTAGTTGGGTGTCTATGCCCAGCTTTTACCTTTTGACATTCCAAACATTTGGCAATAAAATCAACAACCTCTTTCTTCATGCCTGGCCAATAATATTGGCTTTTGACAAATGCAATAGTTTTCTGATATCCTGGGTCCCCAACATAAGGTACATTATGCATTTCTCTCAATATCATATTTTTCAATTCTTGAGAATTCGGTACATAAATTTTTCCCCTCTACATGAGAATTTCATCATTATCTAGCTTTCATTCTTCAATTTTTCTACTGCAAATTACCTTGTTGTAATTTTGCCACTAATTCCTTGTATTGCAAATCTGATTTTACAGCCTCTAGAATTATGTGTTTCAAATTTGATTCGTACATGCTAATGGATGTGGCATGAAATTCATGAACTCTTCTATTGAGTGAATCAACCACTTTGTTCTCTTTCCCCTTGATATTCTTTATATAAAATTCATATTCACTTAGAAATTCTAACCATCTACTTTGCCTAGCATTTAGAGTTAGTTGATCAAATAAATATTTCAAACCATTATAGTCTGAGCTCAGCTCAAACCTTTTCCCCATGAGGTAGTGTCTCCATTTCCTCAAGGCATGCACTATGGTTTCCAACTCCAAATCATGAGTGGCATAGTGTATTTCATGCTCCTTCAATTTCCTTGATTCATAACATATAACAAACCCATTTTCACTGAGGAATCCACCAATTCCTTCTTTACATGTATCTTTGCATGCAATGAAGTCTTCATTTGGTTCTACAATCCTTAGTACTGGAGCACTTGTTAATAATTGTTTCAAGTGTTGGAAACTCTTTTCACAATCCAATGTCCATTGAAACTTCATGACCTTCTTTTGCAAGGAAGTGATTGAATGTGAAATCTTTGAGAATCCTTCAATGAATCTTCTATAGTAGCTTGCAAGGCCCATGAATGATATGACCTCTAACACATTCTTTGGCATTGACCATTCTCTAGTGGATTCTATCTTCTCAAGATCCACTGCTATCCCATCCTCTGAAATGACATGTCCCGAATAATAAATTTTCTTCTGATAAAATGAGCACTTGCTCAACTTGGCATACAATTGATGACCCCTTAGTACTTGCAACACCATTCTCAAATGATGTTCATGCTCTTCTTTTGACTTAAAATTTATAAGAATGACATCTATAAAGACAATGACAAACTTTTCTAAATATTCTCGGAAAACAACATTCATTAAGCACATGAAAACAATTGTTGCATTAGAAAACCCAAATGGCACCACTGTGAACTCATAATGACCATACCTTGTCCTGAAGGAAGTCTTGTTGATATATTCCTCTTTAATCATTACCTGATGGTATTCTGACTTGAGATCTATCTTTGAAAATGTCTTTGCATCCTTCAATTGATCAAAGAGATCATCAATCATTGGCAGAGGATACTTGTTCTTAACAGTCACTTTACTCAATTGTCTGAAATCAATGCACAATCTTAATGTTCCATATTTCTTCTTCATGAACAAGACTAGGGCACCCCAAGGTGACACACTTGGGCGTATATACCCCTTCTTCATAAGTTATTCAAGTTGCATTTGGAACTCCTTTAGCTCTTGTGTACTCATTCTATAAGGAGTCTTTGACACTAGAGCTGCTCCAGGAATTAAATTTATAGAGAAATTAATATTTCTCTTTGTGGGTAGTCCTGGTACCTCCTTGAACACATATTCAAATTTTTCCAGGACTGCATAATCTTCCAAATTTGGCACCTTATCTCTAGGTGTATCTTCCATATGAGTTGCAAATATTTGACACCCTTTTCTGTAACATGTCTTCAGTTGCAATGCTGAAATTTCTCTGATGGTTAGTGCCCTGGGAATTACTTGCACTTTCCTTGGGTTCCCTTCCTCGTCCAAGCAAGTAAATTCCTTGTTATGACAATCTAGGATGGCATGATGTTGGTCCAACCAATCCATCCCAATTAGACAATCATAGGAACGTAAAGGAAATATGTTCAAATCTTCCCTAGTGTCCAGTCCATTCATGTCCATAAGAAATGACTTAACCATCTCATTAACTTTTCTTTTGGCTCCGGTAACCATCTTGTACTTGAACATTTAAGTGGGGTAAAAAGAGGTTGCCCCGTCGAAGAGGCTTATTATCTGAAATTATCTCTTTTTCAAGGCATTGAGTATTTTTTCTGAGGTTTTTCTATGTTGTATTGATATTTGGTTCTTAACATGGATACTATTTTATTGTAATGTGTTTCATCCATCTATTCCTTTCCAGACCTCAAACATTAGGGGGAATCAGTTATATCATTAATTTCCACCCTACGGGGATAGAAGGGAATCCAACAGAAGATGAAAAGTCAATACACAAATATAGGTTAAGTTTTAGATTGCATTTAAAGAGCACCTCTTGTCATACATGGACAACAAGAGACTAGTCATTGATCAACTATAGTGCAACCTGCAACACCCTTTATAGCTTTCTAGATTCATGGAGTTTTGAAGAGGTAAGCAATGAATGAGTTGTTTCTTCATGTAATAAGCCTTGGAACTAACATCATTCGATTATCCATTGGTCTCTAGAAGATCTAGAACCTCTTCGAAGACTCTTCCAAGGATCTATATAAAGAAGGAAAATCTTGAGGAAGGGGAAGAAGAATCATTCACAAATCTATGCTGCCAAAGTTTAGAGGTGCTTCTCCATCTACATCAATTGTAGTCTGGTTTTCTAGCTTGGTATAAGAGATGAGGAGGAGAAAGGAGAAAGGGGAAAAGAGGAATTCATATGCATCGTGAGGTAACTCTATTGATGTAATTCCATTTTTCAGATTAATAGATCATTGATTTTCCCCTATGAATGTTTTTTTCATGCATAAATATTCATATTTGATTTGTTACATTATAGATCATGTTAGATCTAAGCTAGATCTACGAATCTAGCACCAAGAAGAAAAGTAGGAAGGCATTGTCTGTCTTTTGTGTGTAGGAAGCAAGTTGTGGAGGCTGGAGCTAAAACTTCAGGTCTACACCAACCAAGATATACGAAGGACAACCTTAAGGAAAATGTATGTTATTTCTACCACTTCTTAATTTAGTTATGAATCCAATTAGTTTAATTATGAGTCCACACAAAAGAGCGTATTCTTCTACCAAATTGTTTGAAAATTAACCAAAACCCTAGGTAAAAAAATATGATTGAAGTTCCTCTGGAATCATGGATACTCCCGTCCCCTTAAACCATTTCAAATTATAAGGATTTATTATCTTTAATATATATATCTATTTCATTTATGAGAGGAATTATTTATCACTATGCTTGAAAAAACATTTCCAAAATGTAGGTTTAGATATTAAAAACAATTCACATTTTCAAACAGTAGGTTGAGATATTAAAAAAATTAAAAATCATGGATACTCCCCACTCTCGTCCCTTAAACCATTTCAAAATATAAAAATTTATTATCTTTAAAATATATATCTATTTCATTTATGAGAGGAATTATTTATCACTAAGCTTGATAAAACATTTCCAAAAGGTAGGTTTAGATATTAAAAACAATTCACATTTTCAAAAAGTAGGTTGAGATATTAAAAAAATTAAAAATCATTTTGCTTCAGCTTAAAATATATTTTAAAAAAGTGGGTTGAGATATTTAAAAAAGTTACCAACATTTTGAAAAGGTATATCGAAATTATAAAAAAATATATGATAATTTGTGTTTTTTTTTAGAAATCTCCATGACTTATGGGTCAATATTTCAACCCTCGGCTAAAAAACCAAAATCATGGGCATACTAAACACACCGTAAAGATATTAAATGCCCTTAACAAACTAAACCCACACCTTAAAAACTTGAAGTAACTAAAATTGACAAAAATATAATAATTTGTTATTTTCAAAAAGATAAAACATTAAAATATATATTAAGAAACTAATTTAAATCACACTGAAACAGTGAATAAAACAAAACACCAGATTTAGAGGATTATTATATATATAATAATAATAATAATTTATTTTTAAGGTCACAACCAAGCCACATCAAATTGGTGTATGAGACCTCCTTGTTTGTGGGATAAGGGACCCCCTCCACCCAACCATTTAACTGGTAAACTCTACCAAGATATACATACCCTACCCCTTTGGGTTTTAACTTATCTATATATATGTATCGTAATATAAAATAATTCCATATGATTTCCTTACGTTGAAGATTTATCACAAGCAAGGTTGCTATCTACAGAGCAATAGTTTCAGATTTCTTCAAGAAGTAGAAGATATGGCGGACATGCAAAGCCATAACATAATGGCATTGGTGAGGCGAATATGGGCTTTCTTGCTGCGCGCGTTTCCTGTCATATTTGTCGCTGGTGTTCTCGCCTTTACTCTGTTTTCGGTTTATCTATTATCATATTCCATTCTGGCGGGCTATATCCATCTCTCTCTGGATCCTCGTATAATCATCTTATTGTCGATTTCAGTCTCGGCATTCAGTCATTTGTTCGTAGCCTATCTCTACAGAGAGTTTTTCAAGGGTTTAATCATGGATTTCCTGGGGTCCCAGGTGGATGATGTTGGAGTTTATATGGAGATGGGAAATACAACAGTAGAAGATTTTACTGTACATGCTGCGGAAACGAGTGAATGCGATGATGTTGAAGTTTATATGGAGATGGAAAATACAACAGTAGAAGATTTTGCTGTACATGCTGCCGAAGCGAGTGAATGCGTAAAGGTAGACATCCCACTTTCAACGCGTCCTTTGGCAGTCGACGTGAATGGAAAGAGTCTCAGTGATTGGTTGCTTACTGAATAGAGATATGGCATCCAATGCAGTGTTGAACAATTATATATATATATATATATATATATATATATTCCTTTCTTTTTATGTTTGAGTATTATAATTTTTTCATATTATTTTGATTTTGTAGTTTGATCTCTGTTTTTATTCCTCAATGATTTATTCAAGATTGGGTATACTTATGCTATCAAAGTTTCAATTGAAGGTGGTTTTGACTAGAGTTTGAAGCAATTTTGCAAAGCCTTTTATCTTCTATTTTGTTTAGTTTGTTCTTATACATCAGATACATGTTCATAGAGGTGCTTTCAATGAGGGAAAGACTCACTTTTATGAGGGGGGGGCGGCGACTTTAATAGATAAAATATATAATATATTTTCTCTATTAATGATGCTGCCATAGAAGATTTTGTTGTACATGCTGCCTAAGCTAGTGAATGTGTAACAGTAGTGATTTATTGCTTACTGAATAGAGATATGGCATCCAATGCAGTGTTGAACAACCTTATATATATATATATATATATATATATATTATTCTTTTCTTTTTATGTTTGAGCATCACAATTTCTCCATACTATTTTTATTTTGTAGTATGATCTCTTTCTTTATTCCCCAATGATTTAGTTAAGATTGGGTATACTTATGCTATCAAGGTTTCAATTGAAGGTGGTTTTGGCTAGAGTCTAAAGCAATTTTGCAAAGGCTTTTGTCTTCTATTTTGTTTAGTTTGTTTTTATACATCAAATACATGTTCCATACTATTTTTATTTTGTAGTATGATCTCTCTTTTTATTCCCCAATGATTTAGTCAAGATTGGGTATACTTATGCTATCAAGGTTTCAATTGAAGGTGGTTTTGACTAGAGTTTGAAGCAATTTTGCAAAAGCTTTTGTCTTCTATTTTGTTTAGTTTGTTTTTATACATCAAATACATGTTCATAGAGGTGTTTTCAATGAGGAAAAGTCTCACTTTTATGAGGGTTAGGGGGACCGTATTAATAGAGAAAATATATAATATATTTTCTCTATTAATGCAGCAGCACAGCACGCCCCTTGACCCTCACCCTCATATATATGGGGGTGGGGGGGCGTGTGTATATATATATATATATAGGTGGGGGAGTGGCATTAATAAAGAAAATATATTATATATTTTCTCTATTAATGCAACCCCTCACCCTCATGTATTTTTCTATTAATACCCTTTTTATGAAGAGAATAGAATATGATGTATTGTTTTTAATTTTAATTTTAAAATTCTAAAATAAAAATAAAAAAATTGAATTTGCTTTATTTTTTTTAATAATTTTTTTAAAATATTACAGCCCTAAAGTATACTTATTTAAAATAACATGATAAGTATTATTATCAATATTACGTTTTAATTTTTTAAATATATAATTTTTACTTAAACTATATTACTTTTTAATTTTTAAATTTTTAATTTTTTAAATATATATTGTTTAATACTCCATTGTTTTAATTATAATTTTAAAAAATAATGAAAATCGGTATAGAAAAATTTTCTTACATGTATTTGGTTAACCCTACTCTATTTATCATTTTAGAATTATACATTTGGAAGATATTTTTAAAACAAATAAGGAGTTTTATATGTATGCGATTTATGTTAATGTATTTACCATATTGGAGTTTTACATTTATTTGGTTTATTCTAATGTATTTATTATTTTATAGTTTTACATGCATTTAGTTTTGGTTTATTCTAAGTATTTACTATTTTATAGTTTTATATGTATGTGGTTTATTTTAATGTATTTATCATATTAGAGTTTTACATGTATTTGGTTTATTCTAATATATTTATATTTTAGAATTTTACATATATTTGATTTGATTTATCTTAATGTATTTATCATTTTAAAATTTTACATATATTTGATTTATCTTAATGTATTTATCATTTTAGAGGTTTATATGTATTTGATTTATTTGAGTTTTGTATTGAAGATACTTTTAATACAAAATGTTTTTTTTTACATGTATTTGGTTTATCTTAATGTATTTATTATTTTTTGAGTTTTACATGTATTTGATTTATTCTAATGTATTTATTATTTTGGAGTTTTACATGTATTTGGTTTATCATAATGTATTTATCATTTTAGAGTTTTACATGTATTTGATTTTTTATTTATCTTAAAGTATTTATGAGAGTTATGATTAGTAGATGTACGGTGTGTAACTAGTGCAAAGTGGAATAATCACCAATAAAGACTCAACATGTTATTAAAATAAAGGCTACTATATTACACATTAAATATCCATTAGTGCTCATTTAATGTTAGGTTAGATGTAATTTTTTAAGTCCTATCACTAAGTCCATTATTTTTTATTTTTTATTTTCAAATCTTTCCACCGTTATCATGGTCAAATGGAATTATTACACTCCCTAGGGATGAGTTAATGGGTTGAAGAAATTTGTTCCAAATTTCTCATATTTTGACCAATTTTGATTTGATAATCCATCTTTTCTAGTTGCAACCCTAAAATCAACATTCCTAGCTACCATCCTAAAATGTACAAGACCCTATCCTTAACCCTACTTTTCATTCTTATGTATCATTATATCCCAACAACTATACCATTACCCTTTTCTGTAGTCGGTGTAGATACATGATCACAACACCCGTATGGGATGAAATTTTCTACAGACCTAGGTGATATCCATAATATTTTTACCTTGAAATATGAGATCCATCCTCTTAAGAAATTTTTAGACAAATGGATGATATCTTCTATATATAGAAAAAAGTTCAAGCAATAATTTTTTCTCTAGGTTCTATGTCTAACCCAAGATTGAGTTCCTTCTTTGATTCGACTTGGTCCTTTAGGATGCAACATTTTGGAGAATATTGATATTAAGAATATTGATGGAATTGATGTGAAAATTTAGATAGCACAACCAAAACAATAATTTTTTTTGTAAGTAAGAAGTTTTATATATAAAAGGCCTTCAAAAACCAAATTAGAGGTACAAAATAAAGAAATTAGTCGTATTGTAGTTATTGGACTGCCCCAATAGAGGGGAAACCAGTCTAGCTAGCAGGTGAGTCAAGCATAGGTAGTTTGATAGTCTAATATATCAGTTTCAAACTGTCTGGACAACAGCTAAAAAAGAAAAACTATTGAAACTTGAAGGATCCCTATGGCTTAAACATTTGGAAAATAACCTGGCCAGGTGGCATGAATGGCCTCAGACCAAGGTTCCTCTTTGACGAGTGTCACTTGACTTGCTTACTGCATTCCAGCGTCCACGTTGCTCTCATCTTTGTCGGCAGCTGGCGAGGTGTCCTGTAGCGCTTGTTGTCCTATGTCCACCTCCACGCCCATGTCCTCTTGCTTGGCTTGCTCCATCCCATTCCCTACGAAGTGCTACGTCTGGGCATTTCCTTCGCTGGTCTCTGCACAGGGTTCCGCTACTGAAACCGCACCTGCCAGGTCTGAGGGAAAATCCTCTTGGAGGGAGGAAAGGATTTGAAGGAGGACCGCGACTTTGCCATCCGTGGTCTATAGATGGAATTGGAGGTCCTCCACCCCCTGACGAAGTTCAAAGACCAGACCAAAGAGAATATTAAGACTTTCTCTCAACTGCGTGTCAAAGAAAGAGTCTGAAGTCAGGTTCTCGTTGTTTCGAGGCCTGTGAAAAGGAGGTGGCACCCCCATGGGCTTCCTTGAGGAGCCAATTATTGGTGCGTGGGAGGAATCGACAATTTTGGGGATTGCGGGGACTAGAAGGTGTCGTGAGGAGGAGAACGATGGTCTGGAAATGATGGCTAAGCAATCAAATTGGGATACAGGCGGGGTGGGGGAGGTGAGAAGAACTGGCTTGGTCTGGAGGGACGGGGAGGAGAAAGTGGAAGGTGACTCAGGGGCCAAGACAGAAGGTCGGTGAGGATTCCATGGAGAGCCTCTTCGCGACTGCCCCCTTTGGAGCGACATGAATTTCGTCAAGTGAAAGCCGAAGAAAACCAAGTGCAACAGGCAACGATAGAGTGCCTGGAGATGAACAGGGGCTACAATTAACATGAAGGTTTGGTTTGAATCAGGCTAGGGCAGCAGAGGGGAGATCTAGTTGGGTCGCGAGCGGAGGCAAGAGGTGAACAAAAACAGTCGAGCCATGGAATGATTCGTAAAAAGAGACGTAAGTTGCAGAGTTAAAGCCACTGCAACGTCGTAATGGCGAGTTAATGCAGGATCGGGGTGGCGAACGTTGGCACGAGCTCATCACATGGCCTCGTGCCTCGTTGGTCGATCCATTCCTCCTCCTCGTGCTAGTTGGTCCGCATTAGCACCCCATCCGAGGACAACCAAAACAATAATTTATTCTACACCAAGCTCCATCAATTAACATGGTATGCTTGGAATGCCTACAACTTAATTCTCAACCATTTCAATCATATTAGTGGTGGAAAACAAATAAATCACCATTCAACCAATTCTACATTGAATATGATTTTTTCAAGGAACTCATAACCTAATATGATATTATGTGGGAAAATGACTACTTCAATGATCTTTCCAAAATATATCAAATAGAAACTAGCTAGGGCTACACTCTCTATCACTAGAGGCTATATATTTATGTGATATGTATCAGTGTACAAAATCCTTGAGATTTATATTAACAAGCTTTAAAATGACATCTAGCTTGGTTAAAATTCATAATATTGTAGACATGTACACAACAATCAAGTTGACTTGACTTATCAATGCTAAGTCTATTTCCATTTCGTATTCTCCATATGCTACTATTAACAAAGGTAAGGATTCCATGCTTCCTATGCCTTCTACAATAAATATTACTCCTAAATAAGTAGAATAAATATGTTCTAAGGGTATTTTATTTTGGCATAACAATAAGTGGCCTAAAGAGAATAGATGCTCCAAATAGTCCAGCTTCTTCATTCTTGATCAAGATAACCATGATGAGGAATAGGACTGGGTGGTGATAATAAAGGGATCCATGGAGGCCATTGGAAGAATAATGCTAGTTGAATGAGAAGTATACACAATCCCATTGCATGCACTCACTAGTGTCACACCATGGAAATTTATGAGTGGAACATGTTAGCAATATTTCTTGTAAAGGGGGTGTTTTCCTAAACGATAGGCCCCTTTGGGTGGAAAATGCAAAGAAGTGGGGTTAAAACCCACTTTCCCTAAGTTTGGGGCGCAAATGGATGTTTCGTTAAGCAACGGGCAAATCAGGGTGGCCAGAATCAGCGTGCCCAAATCTGCAGCCAGGGTTCCATTCTGGACCCCATTCATCATTCTACCTTTAACAAAAGGGAGTGGGGGTATGGAATTAAGCACACAGGTTTCGACGGCTTTGATCAGGGCACTCAGTTCTACGAACAAGATTGGATTCTAGACCCCCTTTGCCTTTCTACCTTTAATAAGGGAGGGGGGGGTCTGGAATGGGCGACTTTGTGTGGGTCCCCTTATCATCTCCTCACGATTGCCTACACCTTTCATCTTCCACCATCTGTCTTCCAATCCATATCTCACCTCCACGCAGTGCCATCCTAGCCCACCTTATCCTCATTTCAACCTCTTTCCTTCTGACACCTGTCCCTCTCCTTTCTGCATCGCTCTGTCATAAGCAACTCATCCTCCCTCGACCAATCATGTCTTGTCACCTCCTCGTTCTTTATTTCCCCTCATCCCTACCTAGTCACCACTCATCCACCACTTCTAATCATGTGCCCCAGTCTTTGCACCAACCTCCATGCCTTATTGTTAGGTCGTTCAGCCAATCCAGGTGGCAGCGCGAGAAGGACTCCACATCCCAAGAGTGCAGAGTTCACCGGGAAGTTCCCAATCCCAAAGAAGCAATTATTGAGGTGGTTGGTGGTGGTTAAACATCGTCTCCACCATAAATGGAAAGTTGATAAAGGGACCTGAGACAAATCGATTCTTTTGCAAGGTTGCCAAAATCCTAATTGTGTCTGACACGAGCGCACGACCGTCCAGAGACTGCAGGTGCAGTCTACTAGTAAACATGCAGACGTAATGTTTTTAATGATAAGTTTCGGTTTTGCTGTTGTTATTGGCCTTGGTTATATGCAGACAATTTTACCATTTTTGTAATCTATCGATGGTAGAGCTAAGATCCCGACTGTAAAGATTTAACAAAGTCTTTGTCTCTCTGGTTATACAATGATATTTTGAGATTTCTTGTTTAATGGTGGCCAGCCTCCTCCTTTCCTTGTTCCTCTAAATTTGAAAGCCCAGGTATGGATGATCCAGTCGGGTGTTACTGTAACTATATGATGCATATTTGATTGTATTATTTTTGCAATGTTTGAGGTTTACTTTGAAGTTTCTCCAGTCTAAGAGGATCTCATATATGAGACTTTTCCCCTTTCTTTCCCTCCACTTACTCACCACTATGCAAATTTACTGGCTTAAGTTAAATCAAGACCTCGCATGTCCTTATTGTTCCAACCTAGCTTTCTGAGTGAGTGATATTGTTCCGAGTTTATTTCCATTTGATCACTTCCTTTATAAACAAATCATGACATAAACTGATGGGCTTCAGGCTTACTCCTGCCACAATCCAGGAGTGACTTTTGTTGCCAACATTTCTGGCGCCATTGCCAGGGACGAAGTTGAAGATTTTCCCTAGGATTGAACGACATTGAGCCTTTGATTCTGAAGGTGCATCAAACATCAAAGCCTTTGAATATTTCTACTGTGCACCTTGTGACTCCACTGTGGCAACTCCAATGTTTCTACTTCACTATTTCGGTTGTGGCTACTTTAGCATGCCTGAAAGTTGACCCAAAGGAGCTTTCTCGAGAAGGTTTCAATAGCTTCTTTCTCAGCCTGAGAAGTTTCCTGGGAGGACCCAACATTAGGATCCATCCTTTGATGGTGAACAAAGACTAGTCACATTCGAAGCTGTGCATATTTCACTGGGCAACTCCATGATTCGAGGATCAATTGGCGACTCCGCTGGTTCGGAATGGAGAAAATCCTATCTCGGAGGTTTGCTCCGTTTAATTTTTCTGCTATTCCTGGTTTTCCTAATGTTATCCCTTCTCCATATGGATGGAGTGATTATTTGCCCATATTTAGAGAGCATGAAGAGGACAACCCTACTCAGCATCTCTTTGAGTTTCAGGAACTCATGCATCAGTGGGAGATACATCATGAGGATGTATTATTGAAATTGTTCATGTTGTCGTTAGCAGGGGATGATCATACATGGTATCATTCTTTACCCACTTCTAGAATTTCTTCACTCACATAATTTCTTGCATCTTTCACTGTCTATTGTCAGACTCTTTATCCCTCAGAGTTAATTTTTCATAATTTTTGTGAGGGATACAACAATTGTCTACAAGATATAGCTGCTTCTTACATAGGTTGTGAGGATGATCCTGATGAGTTGGATCAAAAATTAATCCTTTCTCATCCCTATTCATTTTCATCAGAGGAAGGTTATGAGAGTGATGGATGTCGGGAGGAAGAAGATGTTTCGGGCGGAGTTATGGAGCAGATAAAATCTATCACTGCTAGACTAGACAGGTGAGAAGCTAAACAATGTGCAGAGTATTTTCCAGCCTTTGAAGAAGATGATTTTGGTATCTCTACAATGGATGATAATGAAGATCCTTGGGAGGAAAAATATGCTTTGGGCGGAGTTATGGAACAGATAAAATCTCTCACTGCCATAATAGACAGGTGGGAAGTTGAACGATGTGCAAAGGATTTTCCATCCTTTGAAGCAGATGCTCTTGGCAACTCTTTTGAAGAGGATATTGAAGATTTCATAGTTGCATTAGTTTCTTCCCCTGACAAGCTTGTTGTCTCAGATTTAAAGGAATAAGACATTGTGGAAGAGGATTGTTCTCTTTTCCTTCACGATATTTCCCATGACATATTTACATTTGGGATTGAATTGAAGGATTGGGAGATCGTTCCTTTTTTACAAGATGGGGGAGTTTTGTGCTCACCCATCTTTGATGATCATTCTAGTAAAGAGAAGACTACTAAGCCTTCTCCTATGTTCACAAATGAAGGACATGGTGAGGAAATCAACCTTCCTGGGAAACATGATGAGGAAAAGAGCTTTCCCACGGGTCCTGTTTATGGCCATTATGAATATGACCCATGGGAGAGCCAAGAAGAAGAAATCCTCCCAGATATGATTGTGTCTAACGGAGGATGTGAGGATGAGGGCTGTAAGGATGGAATTCTGGAGGAAGAAGATGCTATGATTGAACTAATGAAGTTTCTCTCTGTCTATCCAGAAAAGTTGGAATCTGAAGATAACGAAGAGGATTTTTCAGTCCCTGAGGCAGATGTTCTTGGTATCTCTTTTGAAGAGGATATTGAAGATTTCATAGTTGCATTAGTTTCTGCCCCTGATGAGCCCGTTGTCTCAGATTTAAAGGAGGAAGTGATGGCGGAAATGGATGGTTCTTTTTTACTTCATGAGATTTCCCATGATGTTTTTACATTCGGGGTCGAAATGGAGGATCGGGAGATAGTTCCATTTTTGAAAAATGGAGGATTTTTGTTCTCACCCAACTTTGATGATTATTTGGAAGAGGAGGAACAAAAGGAGTAGTTTTCCTTATGTCCAGATCAAGTCAACGAGTAACCACCGCATGATATCAGACATCCTACCTAAGTTTTCCATCCACCTGTGCTTACCAGAGATATTCAGCCGTGCGTGAACAACTGTGTAGCAGAGGAGGCTTCTTGCCACCAATGTTTTGGAGTTTTCCACTGATCCTATGAGCCTGTGAAGGAATACATGGAGTTGTATTTCCTTCACAATTTGGAGCCACCCTATTTCATCTCAACTTTAGTCTATAAGGAGAAGTTGAAGAGTGTAACCATTCTGTTTTCATGGTTACACCATATGTTAGTGATCATCGACAGAAGGAAGGAGCTTCTATTCAGGAAGTTTCTTGAATGGCTATGGTGGAAGTTTGTTTTCACCTAGCCCCATGTAAAGGATTTTACTAGTTTAGGACTGTACATAGATAATCTCTTTTTGAGCATGTCTGTGTTAATGTTTATGCCATTATTATGGTTCTTTTCATTTAAATAGATAAGAGCATCATAATAACAAGATCACTGAGAAATACACATTCACAAGAGACACAACATTTATCCTAGGAAACCCTCTAGGGGAAGAAAACCCAACAAAAACTTCCTTATCATAAATAGCTTATACAATGTTCAAGAGATAACTCAAACCAATACAAATAGTCCTCCCCAAGAGATGCCCCACTCTTCTTCTCCTCTCTCTAACTGGTAATTGCAACTTGCCTCATAAGATAATGAGCAAGTGAGTTGTGTGTTTGAAGTGAGGCACTAGCCTCCTATATATACAAGACTGGCACGTGTGAGAGGGTGTCACTGGCAGGGCCGACGTCTCACTCTGGGTGGGTAAACCCACCTTTAAGTAATTTCGGGTCTTCAATAGTAACTGTTGGGGCCGACTTCTTGGTCTGCCCTTTATAATTATCCGATGACCAATCCACAAAAGGGGATTTGGTCCTTATACAATTATCGACATGATTAATCCACAATGGGGATTAATCCGATAACAATAATAATAATAATGACATGATTAATTCATAATGGGGATTTAATCCAATGAATAAAATACTAAGAATGCTCTTCACAGTTACATTATTTCAATAGTATGTTTATTTCTTTTTGCTTTTACTTTTACTTTTCGGCCTGTATTTTCAGCAGGGTGTTTCGAGCTTGACTCTATAGCCCAAAAACAAGGCACTGAAGCTACAAAATGAGTTCTTAGAGCATCACAGGGATGACTCTACCCCCCATGGAGCCTAATGTTAGTGATATTTCCTGTAAAGGGGGTGTTTTCCTAAAATATAGGGCCCTTTGGGTGGAAAATGCAAAGAAGTGGGGTAAAAACCCACTTACCCTAAGTTTGGGGTGAAAATGCATGTTTCATTAAGCAGCGGGCAAATCTGGGAAGCCAGAATCAACACACCTAGATTTGTGGCCAGGGCTCCATTCCATACCCTGTTCATCGTTCTACCTTTAACAAAGGGGAGGGGTACGGAATTAAGCGCTAAGGTTTTGACGGCTTACATCGGGGCACTCAGTTCTATAGACAAGATTGGATTCCAGAACCCCTTTTCCTTTCTACCTTTAATAAGGGGGGGGGGGTGTCCAGAATGGGTGACTTTGTGTGGGTCCCCTCATCATCTCCTCACGATTGCCTCCACCTTTCATCTTCTGCCATCTATATTCCACTCCATATCTCACCTCCATTCAACGCCATCCTAGCCCACTTTATTCTCATTTCAACCTCTTGCCTTCTGACACCTATCCCTCTCCTTTCCACATCGCTCCATCATAAGCAACGCGTCCTCCCTTGACCAATCATGTCCCATCACCTCCTCGTTCATTATTTCCCCTCATACATGCCTGGTCACCGCTCATCCACCACTTCCAATCATGTGCCCCAATCTTTGAACCAGCCTCCAGGCCTTATCGTTAGGCCATTCATCCAATCCCAAGAGTGCAGAGTTGACCAAGCCATTCCCAATCCCAAGGAAGAAGTTATTGAGGTGGTTGGTGGTGGTTAGACATCGTCTCCACCATAAATGGAAAGTCCAGAAAGGGACCTAAGATAGGTTGATTCTTTCACAAGGTTGCCAGGAGCTTCATTGCGTCTGACATGAGTGCACGACCATCCAGAGACTATAGGTCCAATCTTCTAGTAAACATGCAAACGTAATGTTTTTAATGCTGCTATTATTGGTCGTGGGTATATGTAGGCAATTTTTCCATTTTTGTAATCTATCGATGGTAGAGCTAAGCTCCCGACTATAAATATTTAACAAAGCCTCTGGTTCTCTGGTTATACAATGATATTTTGAGATTTCTTGTTTAATGGCGGCCAACCTCCTCCTTTCCTTGTTCCTCTGAATCTGAAATCCCGGGTATGGATGATCCAGTCGGGTGTTTCTGTAACTATATGATGCATGTTTGATTGTATTAGTTCTATAATGTTTGAGGTTTACTTTGAAGCTTCTCCGGTCTAAGAGGATCTCATATCTGAGACTTTTCCCGTTTCTTTCCCTCCACTTACTCACAACTATGTGAATTTATTGGCTTAAATTAAATCAAGAACTCACATGTCCTTGTTGTTCCAACCTAGATTTCTGAGTGAGTGATATTGTCCCGAGTTTACTTCCATTCGATAACCTCCTTTATAAACAAATCATGAAATAAACTGATGGGCTTCAGGATTACTCCTGCCACAATCCAGGAGTGACTTATATTGCCAACAAAAAGGACAGATCAAAAGCTAGAGTTAGGGTTCCCTTAATTCCATAAGCACCCACAAATTCATCGATAATAATTCAACTCAATGACTCAACTACTTTCCCTACCCTATCAAAAAATTATAATTCATTATTACCAATGGTGGTATAATTTCTTACCAAGACTTATGTTATAATGTGAAACTCTGTGTGTCCAATTATCAACTCTCCACCCCAATATATGTTATTTGGTTATTCCACATCAATGTTTCTCTAGGTGGCCAATGAATTCACAATCTCAGAACTATTTCCATGAATTTTGATGTGTTATTCATATAGTTACATTAATATGTTCACACTCATCCACTCAATGTGATGAAAATTCCTCCCAAATTAGCTATATATTATCACACTATTGAGAACATATTTAGAAAAGTGTTTAGGAGGGTCATTTCCAATATATATAACATTTTTAGTGACAGTCCCTCTAATATTTCTCAATTAAAGTTGCAAGAATTCATAGATAATGTTGCTCATGTATTTATATAGGCTTATACAGGCTTCGATCCATCCCATGGCCATGATCACAACACTCATTGGTTTGAGGAAACAATCATTTCAATGTCATTCCATTGTAAAATCTTTGCCACTAGAAAAATATGATTCATTACATGATTCAATAATTGTTGTATGCATGAACGAGTCACAATTACTTCCTTGTAACTATTATATTGGTATGAAAGAAATATGGATCATAGTTTTCATGATTGATTACATGGAATTAAA
>ML787837.1:87098-97765 GCA_009831015.1 Picea engelmannii | reverse complement strand
AAATATGGATCATAGTTTTCATGATTGATTACATGGAATTAAATAAAATTGCATTCAAAGACAATTTTTCCATTCTCGTAATTGATGCTCCAATGGATGAACTCCATGTTGGGATGTCTAATTCTCCAAACTTGATCTCCATTATAATTATCATCATATCTAAGTCCAAGAGGAGGATGCTTCCAAAAGAGAGTTCTAAATTCTTGAGTGACATTATGAGTTAATTTTTATGCCATCTAGAGTATGCCTACTTTAAGTGGTTAGGAAAGTCCCCCCTCTCTCAGATATAAAGGACAAAAAAAAATTCTAGCATCCAATTATGTAATATTTCTATTCTTGTTATTATTATCCATTTCCAATATTAACACAATGATTAAAAAAATATTAAAAACCTCAAGGAAAACAGTATGAAACCATAAAAAAATCAAATTTCAATCAGATGAGGATGATGAAATTTATTGTTGGGATATTGTTTATTGGTAGAAATTTTGAGATATCATACCAAATAATGCAAGTAAAATACATAGATTCGTCGTTCAACATGTAAAACTACATCTGTGGAAGACTACACAGAAGAAATGCATATGGTTTCATGGGGTTACCTGAAATAAATGTTTTACCTTTTTGGAAACCTTTGTAACCTTTGTTGGTACCCCTTCGAGTAGTACCACATCAAACAAAATATGTACATGGCCATCACTCCCATGTACCTTCAAGTATATTAGGAATCCCTTAGGTCTTGTGAAACTAGATCTATATCATCTGATCAATCACATGCCTGCTATAGTGACATCGATAATAACAATCAAGAAGATACTCTCTAGTACTTGGGTAATCAAATAGTATGACTAAGGGTACAATCAAGCCTCCTTAGTTGGTGTGTTTAGATATTGGGTCAAGTACTATTGTTCAACCCCACATGTATATCAAAGAGTTATAGCCAAAGAAAACCCTTGTATATAGGAAACCTGAAAACCCTATCCCTTGGGAAAGTAATGGAGCATAAAAGAAACAAAAGAGATATATTGTCACACAACCCTACCTCTCGCATTACGATTGTGACATTCCTACACATTTTTTCCTATAAATAATTTGGGAAAATTGTCACTACAATATTCTTCAAGCCGAAGTATAACTCTGCATAATTATAGTGGTCCCTCCATCACCCTTATTTGGGTTTTGTCCCCTTGTATTCCTCTCTTCTACCTAATCATCTTGGTACCTATCATTTTTAAGAATTTTTTTTCTTTGGACTTAACCCCCTTCCCGACGCCATTATTCAGGAACTATCACATTGGATTCCCCTTTTCTCCCTAATTGTAGTGGTATATATCACTTGTAAAACTTTTTTTAGTGGACCAACCGATCCTTTCCAACACCCTTATTTCCCACCTATTATGTTGGATTCCTCTCTTTGCATTGATTGTAGTGGTACCTTTCACTAGTAACCCATTTTCTGTGCAGACCCACCCACCCCGTTCCCTTTTTTCCGCTTCTCCATGGAACACCCACAACCAATACCTTGAAAACTACCTCAATTCCACCATAGACAGCAAAATGAAATATATGAAACAAGACCTAAAGAATGACATCAATGACCACATCGATAACCAACTTGAATCCTTTACTGCCAAGATCTTGACATCAATCAATATTGTCATAGGCCTTACCTCCTCTAAACAACCTTCTAATCCAGAAGGTGTTGCTTCTGCCAATTCCTAGAATTTTCAATCCAACCCCCTTCATTGTGGTCTGCGTCTTCCATGAGTGGAGCTGAACGAATTTGATGGCTCAGATCCCATTGGTTGGATCACTCAAATGGAACATTATTTTTCCTTTCATGGAATCACTGGTGAATTGGCCAAAATTCATTACATTGTCCTCTATATGGATCCTAAACGCTGGAAATGGTAGAAATGGCGTAAAACATCACACCAAGGACATTTTTATTAGAAACAATTTGTGGCCAAACTTTATGACTGATTTCACATTGACACACACTACCTAGGTCATTTCACCAAGTTGAAACAATCTGGTAATGTGGAATACTTTATTTCCACATTTCAGAAATTGGCTTTAAGAACATAGGGCCTGTATGATTCCTTCTTTAGGGAATTCTTTATTAGTGGCCTAAATGATGGAATCCAAGTGCAGGTCCTCATGTCTCATCCCAAGACTTGGTTGGAAGCTACTCAACATTCCAAGGAAGAACACCATGTTTTCTTTTCCATAACTAAAAATTATATTTTCTTCCTTTCCTTCGACCTACCAATCATGTCCATCATCACACTCCTCTCAATATCCATAAATTCACCTAGGAGGAAATGGTTGAGCACCAACTCAAGGGTATTTTCTATAATTTTGATGACAAATATTTTCCTTGGCACAAATTTAAGGAACACATTATTTTTATGGCCATTTCTAAGAATTGTATTTATGAGGAGGCCGAAGTTTCCCCGATTGAAGAACTACCGCCCAAAAATGACCCTACTATGTGCTTTGATCCACCAGAACTGGAACTGTTGATTTCATTGTGTTACCTCATTCAATTCTCTTCTCCCCAAACCCTCAAGCTCATTGTCTACGTGAAGCTCAGAAGGTCATAATCCTCATTGATATTGGGAACACCCATAGTTTTATTCATCATTCCAATTACCAAGAAATAAATTGCTATATGCATGCAATAAAAAAAAATTCAAATCATGATTTCCAATGGCGGTTCCATGAAATGTGGCAGGCATTATGAAAATGTGTGCCTATAAATTGGTCAATACTACTTGAAATATCATATGTTTTCTATCAACATGGGTGTTTTTGACAGTTTTCTTGATGTTGAATGGATACACATTCTCTATCCCATCCTCATGGAATTTAAGGACTTTGTGCAATTCCAACAGGAGGAGAAACAATATAAATTCCAATGAATCACAATAGGATCACCTGAGATCATCGGTTCCCACCGAATGGAAAAGATACTAAAAAAATGTCACTCTAGCATTATTTCCCAACTCCATTCCATTCACGCCATTGAGACACCCTATGTGCACCCTGACCTCCAATCTATACTCTCCTGAAACCAATCTATTTTTAACACTCCCCATGGACTTCTCCCTTCCCACGGTGCCCATGATAATTCCATTCCTCTAGTACTTGACAATATTCCTCCCAATGTTCTCCCTTATTGTCATCCCTTTTCCTAGAAAAATTAAAATGAGCAAATTATTGAAGAATTGCTAGAAGTAAGTGTTATCCATCCTAGTACCAGCCCCTATTCTTCTCTAATTGTCATGGTACTCAAGAAAGAAGGAACTTGGCGCATGTGTCCTAATTTTTGTGCTCTCAACCAACTCATAATCAAAGAAAAAATTATGATTCCTATCGTTGATGACCTTTAGGATGAATTAAATGGTGCCCAATACTTTAAAAAAATTGATCTTTGTTATGGCTACCACCAGATAAGCATGAAAGAGGAAGACATCCTCAAGCCTGCCTTTATAACACATTGAAGGTCAATATGGGTTATTTATTATTCCCTTTTTCCTATGTAATTCCCCCTCCACTTTTCAAATCCTCATGAATCATGTCTTCCATCCTTTCCTCCATCATTTTGTTTTAGTTTTCTTTTATGATATTATCATATATAGTAAAACTTAGAAAGCCCGTATCACCCATGTGGATCAAGTTCTCCATATATTTCCTAAGAGAAAACATTTTCTCAAACAATCTAAATGTAATTTTGGTGCCTATGAAGTTGAGTACTTGGGTCATATTGTAGGAAAGGATGGTGTATGGGTGGATCCTAATAAAATTGAAGCTATGAAATATTTTCCTTTCCTTAAAACTCTTAAAATATTGCATGGATTCTTGGGTTTAACGAGATATTATCACAAGTTTGGTTAGTATTATGAAAAATTTGCATCTCCTTTCACTTCTCTCCTTAAAAAGAATGCTTTCAGTTGGAATTCAATAGTTCATCAATCCTTTCAATCCTTCAAATATGCTATGTGCATAACCCTTGTCTTGGAACTAGCCAATTTAACTAAGACGTTTGTCCTAGAATGTGATGCATCAAGGAAAGGAATTGGGGTAGTCCTCATGCAATATTGTAGATCTTTGGCTTTCACTAGCAAGCAACTACCATAGTGGCATTGGGCCAATCCACCTATGAAAAGGAAATGTTGGTTATTTTGCATGAAATCGATATTTGATGTCCTTATCTATTTGGGAAATACTTCCAAGTTAAAATTGATCATCGTAGTCTCAAGTATTTTATGGAACAAAGAATTTCATCCCCAAAGAAAAAACAACAGGTGATAAGGTTGTTTAGATATGATTATGAGATCAACTATGATAAGTGTAAAGAAAATTTGGTTGTTGATGCTCTTTCAAGTACATGTGAAGAAGAAGGGTCACTCTTATCCTCCCACCTTCATTATATTTGATTGTCTTCAAGTTGTTCGACGTGAATGGTTGCAAGACTCCAAACTCTCTATCATGATCCATAAATTGCAATAGGATCCTTAAGCTTCTCCAAGGTAATTTTGGTACAATGAAGATATTCACTATAAAGTTCATCTATATGTAGACCAACAATCAAACCTTAAATCCATAGTTCCCTCTTATTTTCATGCTTTACCCACAACTGGGAATTCAGGGTTTACCAAAACCTATGAACAAATCAAACATTCTTTTTTCTCGGATGGTATGAAACAAGAAATCTGCACCTTTGTGGTTGAATGCGATACTTTTCACACAATAATGGAGAAACAATCAAATCTCCAAGCACACTCCAACCTCTCTTGATTCCCCCTCTTATTTGGAGGAATATTTCTATGGATTTTATTGTTGGATTTCCTAAATTGGACAATAAATCAGTCATCATGGTGGTAGTAAACCATATTTACAAATATTCTCATTTATGTTCTCTTCAACACACATTGACCAAATCCACAGTGGCTCATTTCTTTATGGATAATAAATTCAAACTCCAAGGCATGCCTCATTATATAGTCTTTGACTAAGACCCTACCTTCATCAGTAATTTTTGGCAAAAAATGTTCACTCTCTAGGGAACCCAATTGCATCTTAGCACTGCCTATCATCCCCACAATGAAGTTGTCCATAAGTGTTTGGAAACATATTTTATCTATTTATCATCTGATAGAAAAAATAAATGGGCTCAATGATCACCCCTAGTTGAATGGTGGTAAAACAAATCTTACCATACTTCCACTTCCATGACTCCTTTTGAATTAGTCTATGGGAAAAATCCACGATCGATTATATCCTACATGTTAGGTGTCTCCAAGTTTAGGAGATTAACAACAATCTTACAATCCATGAGACCATTCTCCCAACCTTATAAGAAAACTTCACTCAAAGCTAATCGTTGTCAAAAACTTTCCCCAAACATTTTATGGTCCTCATAAAATTCTCAAGTGATTGGGGCCTGTGGCCTACCAACTAGCTCTACCCAATGATTCTAAGGTCCATTTTTTTTTCATGTATCAGTCTTAAAGAAAGTGATTAGAAATATGTGCCAGACTCAAACTAGTCTCCCTGAGTTGGATGAAGAGGGTTCTATTTGGTTGTAGCTACAAGCAGTAGTGGATGATTGATAACATCATCTCGATCAACACACCATCAAGGAAGTGTTAGTTTAGTGGAAAGACACAAATCTGGAAGATGCCACCTGGGATTCAACTACTATTCTGCAACAATTTCCTCATCTCAAGTCTTGAGGACAAGGTTTTTCTTCAAGGGGAGGGAATGGTGGGGACCTAAAATCCCTAACCCCTCACATAGGTAGAATAATGTATCTAGATAATAATGCCTATTTAATAATTCCAACAAGTTTATGTAAGAAGACTTAATAGAAGCTTCCGGTTCTAGAAATATCTCCCTCTGGAATTTTATTTAGAAGATAGAATTAGTATAAATAGGCATAAAAGGCATGATAAAGTCTTGTCTTGAGAATTATTGTAATAGAGATTTTCTCTTCTATAGGTTTCCCTCTTGAAGAGGCAAGTGAACATTGGTTTCATTCAATAAATATGTTATTGTTGGTGTTGTTATTCTTGTTATTTTGTTGGTATTTGCTACAATATTTTTGTTTTTTCTTATTATAATACATCTAATACTTTACATCATGTGAGGAACATTTCATAGGTTAGTAAAGTGAAACTATTCCATCATTTCCATGAGATTAATTGAATTTAATCTCACCCTTCTCACATTTGTGAAGCTTGAACAATGGTATATGAGAACCAACTAGGCCCATTATCCAGGTGGATATTGGTGGCTACCCACCTATTCCACCTGGCTCCTCTTGACAATTTTTAGTTCAACATGTTCTTTTGTAATTCTTTGTAATTGTGGGTTCTATAGTATGGGGCTATTTGAATCCCTACACAACTTCCAGGTGGAGATTGGGGGTCTCCCACCTAATCCAACCGACTTATTTTGGAAATTTTTATGTCATTACATCTTTTTGTACTTCCAGGGTTGTTTTGGGGTCCTAAACAATGTTTTTTTGGCTTTCCACAGTCGAATTGTATATGGAGTCAGAGTTTGATGGCATAATGTGTAGTTCAAGAAACAAAATTTCCAATGGGATATCACATGCCTAAAATGGAGGTCATATGCAAAATTTACAATCTCTAGAAGTTGAGGTACCAACTTACCAATCGGGGCCCACATAACGTTTGGTGTTTAATCTCCTAAGGTTAGGTTTTTGGATTTCTAGGGGTTTGACATTCATGAGTAATGTTAAAAATGCATATATAGCCTCACTTTAATCATTATTCTCAGATGTATACATGTAGAAACCACATATCTTCTCAGAGATACCTACCACCATTCTAGCAAGTTGTTTTTAGTTTTGTAGCTTTACACTTTCAGCCTATTTTATTTATCCAATAGAAGTTTATTGTTCACTAGATATATGTTGTTGTTATACGTATATTTGTTTTATTGTATTCAATCTATTATTCCTTTCATTCCTCTCATAAATCTAGATCAGTGGTATCAAAGTGATCTTCTCTTCAATTATTTTTCTTCGTGCATGTCCTCGAAAAGATCTGGGTACAATAAGTTGGGACTTGAACTGTAACGTCCCCAACCGCCCAACACGTCGGGCAACACCACAAAGGAACATCTTACTACTTTGATACCAATTTTGTTTTCACACCCCCGACCACCTAGGTCGGGCCATGCTATATCGTAGAAATAACAATTATCATCTGCCTATAAATATAATCATATACAAACAACATATTCTACTAATACACAAACTGATGCAGAAATAATAGTAAAAGCATACATGAAGTAATCCAGACAAAACCATAGATGTAACATCATATATAAACACATATCATGTGAATGAACAGGGGAAATGAATACTTATATTTTAATTGAGATCCACCAACTACGTGAATACCTTCCACGAACCTTCTAGCCTTAGACCATGCTTCTCATCATGCTTAGCAGTGGGTCACCCCCGAGATGGGACTAAGCTCCACCCAGGGCAAGAGAATCCTAGACTAGGTTGAGGTTATAGAAGACTGCACAGTGAAAATGGAAGGATTCTCTTCCAGATCTTTCTTATGCCCACTACTCATGGAATCTCATTCCCCACATGCTTGTTCCACCCCAGGAATATGCACCTTCATTGTTCCATAGTCCATTAGCTACTCCACTTCCCCTTTCAGGGTCTTAGTAACAGGTTGAATCAGGAATTCTTAGATCTCTATAGCTGGTGCTGGACTCTCGCTAGGATAAAATCACTTCCCAACAAACTCTCTCACCTGGAGAGAGTTTCTCATAGGCCTGACAACCTACCTCTTCAACCACGGGCCTAACAACTCACTTCTTAAACCAACTTCAACTCAATTCCAGCAAGGTGAGGACAACAACAAAAGTTCAACATAGATCAGGAAATGGAAACAACCACAATTTGGTAAGGCACAACACGATTTTGGAAAGTACATATATGTTGGGCTTCACGGGAAAACACAAGTCATCTTCCCCAGTTACTAGTTTCAGAGGTGCATCCAAGATGCAAAGGTCCACAACGGAGGCCCAACAAGTTAGGAGAAACATAGGATAATGGGGTGTGAACTCCCCCAATGAGATGACTCTCTAGATTTAACTACATGTGCCCAAGTCAACACCTGTCTTCCTAGAGTTGCATGCACTCCATTTAGAATTTATTCCCTTTCCCAAGAACTTAGGATAACTAGGTTTATTTTTCCCCGCTTTAATATTTTCATTTTTTTTTCAGGAATATATTATAATATTCCCTTGGTTTAAGCCCTATGGCTTAGCCCCTCTTTCCTAGCCTCTCACTCCCATCCCTTTCTCTACTTGGTGAAGCTTTGTCCCCCATCACTCTTTCTTTGTGGTCATTCTACACACAATGATGTATAATTTTTATTAATGATCTGCATAATTACATATACAAAAATCAGGCTTATTGGCCTTACCATCCAGAATCTTCGGCCTATAATACATAATCCTACCAACTTATCAACACTCAACTCACCAGCCTCCAAACATTAGTACATTTCACAGGGGCTTGGCCTAGGGTATAGCAATCCCCTCTCCTTATTTTTGCACTGTCATCGGTGCAACTCATTTACATAATATCAACAAGATTTTCAAAATCTTCAAAAAGATGTGGGTACTTTGCCCACATAGCATCCTCATTCTCTCATGTCACATCCTCAGGATCATACCTGATCCACTGGACCTTTAAAATCCATATGGATCGATTCTGGAACTTCTTTCTCTTCCTATCCAATATGCACACTAGATGCACTTGCAAGGCACCTTCTTGCTCCACCTGACTCACATTCCAATCAATCACATGATTAGGATCAGATACATACTTTTTTAAAAATGAAAAATGAAATACATTATCAACATTCATGGATGCAAGCAATGCAAGAATATAAGGAACTGGTCCAATCCTTTCTAGGATTTCAAATGGTCCACAATATCTCGCTGCCAACTTGGAACAGTTTCCCAACTTCAGGAAACTTATGTTGGCTTTTACTTTCAAGAAAACATGATCACCCACTTTAAACTCCCTGTGGTTTATGTTCTTATCAGCGTAACTTTTCTTCCTGTCTTGGGTAGGCTTCAAATTATTCTTAATCTTCAACATTTTCTTTTCCATTTCCTTGAGCAACTCTGGTCCAACTTGTTAATTTTTATGCCATTATTATAGTTCTTTGAATTTCAATAGATAAGAGCATCATAAGAACAAGATCACTGAGAAATACACATTCACAAGAGACACAACATTTATCCTTGGAAACCCTCTAGGGGAAGAAAACCCAACAAAACCTTCCTTATCATAAATTGCCAATACAATGTCAAGAGATAACTCAAACCAATACAGATAGTCCTCTCCAAAATATGTGCCACTCTTCTCCCTCTCTCTTTTTCTAGTAACAGATCATAATTTGTCTCTCAAACTGAGCAAGTGAGTTGTGTTCAAATGAGGCGCTAGCCTCCTTTATTTATACAAGTTCTGGCATGTGTGAAGTGTCTCTTCACTGGCAGGGTCGACTTCTTAATCTAGGTGGGTAAACCCACCTTTATTATATTTATGTGTCTTCTTATTAATTGTTGGGGCCGAATTATTATTATACCTATTATAATTGTCTGTTGACCAATCCGCAAAAGGGGATTTGGTCCTTATACAATTACGAACATGATTAATCCACAATGGGGATTAATCCTATAAATAATATATCAAATAATAATAAGAATACTCTTTGCAGTTACATTATTTCAACACTGCCCCTTAACAAGAAGGGTATTCTTCAGCAACATCATGCAAGAGAGGTCTGCATCATTAGTGGCATCAAGAGGATAGTATCGTCAATATCATCTTGGAACATTGGATGGCATATTTACGAGTCATCAGAAGTTTTCTTCATCGGCAACATCGTCATTCTTGAAAAAATGCCATCATCATCTGCATCAAATATGTATTAGTAAAAATGATACCTCATCACAACACTAGGCTGGCACATCACAGTACTACACTGGCTCAATGTCACAGCTGATAAGCTGGTAGCTCAGTGTCAATCACATTTTTCTTTACGTCTAACAACTAGGTCAAGAGCAAGGTATATATATATCATCTTGCTTTACGTCTAACAACTAGGTCAGAAGAAAGGAATACATCAACATCTCACTTTATGTCTAACAACGAGGTCATAAGCGAGGAATCATCTTGCTTTATGTCTAACAACTAGGTCAAAAGCAAGGAACACATCAACATCTCGCTTTACGTCTAACAACGAGGTCAGAAGCGAGGAATCATCTTGCTTTACGTATAACAATTGGGTTAGAAGAAAGGAACACATCAACATCTCGCTTTACATCTAACAACGAGGTCATAAGAGAGGAATCATCTTGCTTTACATCTAACAACTAGGTTAGAAGCAAGGAATAATCTTTCTTTACGTCTAACAACAAGGTCAAAAGCAAGGAACACACGACGTCATTCTTTACGTCTAACAGCGAGGTCATAAGTGTTGATTAAGGTTGGTTGTCATTGATGTCAACCCTTGAAGAAAGACCCGTAGCACAAAGGTTTGGGTAATGGACCCAATAGTGTTTGATGTAAATATGACTCATTATTTTTTTGTCAT
>ML787837.1:59296-71768 GCA_009831015.1 Picea engelmannii | reverse complement strand
AGAGACACAACATTTATCCTGGGAAACCCTCTAGGGGAAGAAAACCCAGCAAAACCTTCCTTATCATAAATTGCCAATACAATGTCAAGAGATAAATCAAACCAATACAAATAGTCCTCTCCAAAATATGCGCCACTCTTCTCCCTCTCTCTTTTGTCAGTAACAGATCAGAACTTGTCTCTCAAACTAAGCAAGTGAGTTGTGTTCAAATGAGGTGCTAGCCTCCTTTATTTATACAAGTTCTTGCATGTGTGAAGTGTCTCTTCACTGGCATGGCTGACTTCTTAATCTGGGTGGGTAAGCCCACCTTTATTATATTTTTGGGTCTTCTTATTAACTGCTGGGGCCGACTTCTTATTCTGCCTATTATAATTGTTTGTTGACCAATCCGCAAAAGGGGATTTGGTCCTAATATAATTACCGACATGATTAATCCACAATGGGGATTAATCCTATAAATAATATATCAAATAATAATAAGAATACTCTTTTCAGTTACATTATTTCAACCATTTCCCTATCGATTGGGTTATCCTAGTTTACTGGGGTGTTTCACTTTCTTCCATAAAGTTCTTCAAATGGGCTCATCTTCATTGATGCTTGATACCCATTGTTGTAATAAAATTCTACCAAGTGTATATAATCCTCCCATTTAGATGGTTTGTCCATCACATACATTCTTAACGTATCTTTTATCACTTGGTTCACCCTCTCTATCTTGCCACCAAACTCATGATGATAAGAAGTGATGAGTTCATATTTGTTTCAAACCCTTTGAATAACCCCTTCTACAACTTTGAGGTAAATTTCAGGTCTCTGTCAAGCACAATTGTCTTGGGTATGCCATGCAATCGTGCTAATTCCCTCATATAGATATCAACAACATTAGTTGTATTGTGAGTAGTCTTCAATGGAATAAAATGGGAAGCTTTAGTAAGCTTATCCACCACCACCATGATCGAATCATGTTGCTTATTTTTTCTGGGTAATCCTGTGATGAAATCCATTGTCACCACTTCCCGCTTCCACTCAGGAATGGGTAATGGTTGTATCAAAATAGTTGGGTGTCTATGCTCAACCTTTACCCTTTGACATTCTAATAATTTAGCTATTTATTCAACAATCTCGTGCTTCATGCCTGGCCAATAATATTGGCTCTTGACTGTTGAAACTATTTTTTTATATCCTAGGTGTCCTGCATAAGGCACATTATGAATCTCTTTTAAAATATCTCTCGTCAATTCCAGAGAATTGGGTACATAGAATCTATTTATGTACCGAAGGATTCCATTAATTCCCAATTCATAATCCTCAACCTCCTGCTGCATTTTACCTTGTTGTAATTTTGTTACTAATTCCATGTACTACAAATCTCAATTTGCAGCCTTAGAGATTATGCCTTGAAGATCCTTCTGATACATGTTGATGGTTGTACCATGCAGTTCATGCACTCTCTTGTTGAGTGCATCAACCACTTTTTTCTCCTTTCCTTTGATGTGCTTGATATCAAATTCATACTCATAGATGAACTCAACCCACCTCCACCTACTCTGCCTAGCATTCAGAGTTGGTTGATCAAATAGATAATGCACACTATGATGGTAATTCCTAAGTTCAAACCTCTTTCCCATGAGGTAATGTCTCCATTTATTTAGAGTGCATAAAATGGTTTCCAAATCCAAATCATGAGTGGCATAGATCCTTTCATTCTCTTTCAATTTTCTGGACTCATAACATATTACAAGCCCATTCTAGATGAGAACTCCTCCCAGTCCTTCCTTACTTGCATCTATGCAAACCAAAAAATCCTCAATCAGATATGCAATCTTTAGAATTGGAGCACCAGTTAATAGTTTCTTCAATTGTTAGAATCTTCTCTCACATTCTTCTGTCCATCGACATTTCTTCCCCTTCCTTTGAAAGGAAGTGATGTGGTGAGATATTCTTGAGAACCCTGCAATGAACCTTCTGTAATATCCATCTAGACCCATGAAGGATCTTACTTATTTCACATTCTTTGGCACTGACCATTCTCTAATGGATTCTATCTTCTCAGGATCCACGACTATCCCATCCTTTGAAATGATATGCCCCAAGTAGTGAATTATGTTTTGATAAAATGAGGACTTACTCAATTTGGCATACAACTGATGCTTTCTTAGCACCTGCAACACCATATTCAAATGATTCTCGTGCTCTTCCTCTGAATTGGAATATACAAGGATTTCATCTAGAAAGACAATGACAAACTTGTCCAAATATTCCCTGAAAACACCATTCATTAAGCACATGAAAATAGTGGGCGTGTTTGATAACCCAAATGACACCACTGTGAACTCATAATGACCATACCTTGTTCTAAAGTGTGTCTTGTTGATATATTTCTCTTTAATTATTATCTAATGGTACCCTGACCTGAGATCTATCTTCGAAAATATCTTTGCATCCTTCAATTGATCAAAGAGATCATCAATCCTTGGAAGAGGATACTTGTTCTTTACAGTCACTTTATTCAAATGTGTGAAATCAATGCACAATCTTAATGTCCCATCTTTCTTCTTCATCAACAAAACTCGGGCACCCCAAGGTGATACACTTGGACATATATACCCCTTCTTCAGAAACTCTTCAAGATGCATTTACAGTTCCTTCAACTCTGGTGTAGTCATTCTGTAAGGAGTTTTTTACACTAGAGTTGATGCAAGCATCAGGTTTATGGAGAAATCAATATCTATCTTTGGAGTTAGTCTTAGTACCTCCTTGAACACATCTTCAAAATCTTCTAGGACTGCATGATCCTCAAGATTTGGTACTTTATCCTTGGATGCTTCCTCCATATGAGCTGCAAATATTTGGCAACCTTTCCTGTAGCACTTCTTTGGTTGCATTGCTGAAATTTCTCTGATAGCAATTGCTATGGGAATTCATTGGACTATTCTCTGATTTCCTTCCTCATCCAGGCACGTGAATTCCTTGTTATGGCAGTCTAACATGGCATGGTGTTAGTCCAAATAGTCCGTACCAATTATACAGTCATAGGAACTTAAAGGTAAGATGTTCAAATATTCCCTTGTGCTTAGTCCATTCATGTCCATGGGACATGACTTAACCATTTCGATAACTTTTCTTTTGGATCCTGTATTCAATTGAACTAACTAAGATTGTCCATGCTTGTTTCTTGGAAAATGCAAACTTTCCACCATCATGGGATCTATATAACTATGACTATCCCCTGAATCAATTAAAATAGTAAATCCATGGTTATTTCTCATACCTTCAACTTCAATCATGTGTGATTGAAACTCAGTTTGCTTGTTGTCTAGGTCTGCATAGATCATTGGTATTCTATTGCCCATGTCCTCCATTGTTTCTACTTGCTGAACATTATGGACAACTCTCACTTTTCCATTTTTCTAGGGACAATCTTTATACTTGTGGTCTCCCTGACAGCCCCAACATTGAATGGACCTCTGCCTTGGCCTTTTCTCCCCCTACCTCATCCATTCTCTATTCTCTAAAATATGGTTGTCCTTGAGGTTTGTTTCTGAAAAAGGGAGGATTGTTTCCCTTCTTTCTCTGCTCTTTCTTGAACTTCTTCTTGTCCTCCCAAGCCTTCCGAAAAGTGGGATTTTCTCTTTTCTGCTCATATAATCATTTTTCTTTCCTTATAGTTTCTTCCATACTTTTATGATCATCATATTGGATCTTGACACTGATGGAAGATGGGAGTCCACTCAAATACCTTTGAATTTTGACAGTCTCATCTTTGATGAAAGGAACATACTTCATCAATTCCAAAAACCTTCGTTCATATTCATCAATGGTCATGCTACCCAATTTGTGCTCAAATAACTCTTTCATATTTCGGTCATTGTATCTCTGAGTTAAATATTTATTTTCAAAATGTTTCTTGAATTCCTTCCACGTAACATTTTTCTCTTTAATGTGTTTCACCTGCACAAGTTGATCCCACCACATGGATGCCTTTCCTTTCAATTGTTACATTGCAATTCTTCCTTCTGCATGAGAGGAGTAATTTTGCAGATGGAAATATTTCCTCATGCCAAGAAGCCATGTCTCAGTATCTTCCTCTTTCTGGTGCTCTCCATCAAACGTAGGAGCTTTAATATTGTTCATTTCACCCTTCAGTTCATCCACTCCATATCTCCTATGCTTTCTGGTAGGAGATGGGCTTGAACTATTGTCTACCAATATTCCTTGAGTTTCTCTTCTCATCAGGGGACTTGTGACTTCCTCATTTACTGGATTCACTCCCCTTATCCAATTTCTTTTCTATTCCTTCTAGGCTCTTTATCAACTTTATGTTGAATTCTCCCTATTGTTCCCTAGATTTCATGATCTTTTTGTTATCTTCTCGGTGGGTCTGGACATCTTTCTGCAACTTTTCAATGATTTTCATCATGTTTCCTTCTGTAAATTCCCTGACCACCCAGGCCGGTACACGATACATAAGATAACACTTTTGTTCTCTCTGTGGGACATACTGTAACATACCCATCATCCAACTGAGCTATGCCACATAAAAATTTCGAACTGCATGCAATTAAAACATATACACACAGAACCTTTGAGAAACTTCATATATAAAATGTAAACATACAAATACATTATGTAATACAACGAATTCATACTAAAATAAAAATAAACATAGACATGCATCATATACAGGAAATACCCATAAACATACAGACAATTATAACCACGCATAGAATAAACCCATAAAACTGAACATGTAAATAACAATGCAACATGTAAATTTATCACACAATTAACACTTACCTTGGTAAGACTATCACCAACTGTGTGAAGACCTTCCACGAACCTCCCATCCTTATACCACACTTCTCATCACTCTCAGTAGCAGGTCACCACCAAGCTGGGACTAAACTCCACCTGGGTAAAGGGATTCCTAACCAGGCTAATGGTTCATAGCCAACAGGAAAGACTTTATCATAGGTGACAAATCAAACTAACAACCTATAGTCCCTCATTCCCCACATGCCTGTCCCACCCGAGGAAGTGTGCCCCTTCTCTGCTCAATAGTCCTTTGGCTTCCCCACTTCCTTTCTAGGATTCAACAATAGGACAAACAGAAAGTCTCAGAGCCATGTAGATTTGGTTTAGCACCTTCAGGAAATCAATTCCCAACAATTCTCTCACCCAGAGAGGAATTTCTCATGGGGATGACAACCCGCCTCTTCAATATTCCAAGATCCTGACAAGCCACTTCTTCAGACCATCTCCCATGCTAACCAGCTACACAAATAAGTATGGCTATAGATACAAGTTCAGGTACAGTGACATGAAGGTATGGAAGATAACTCCATGAGTGTGTGAATTCTCATGGATGATTGACTTCCTGACTGAATGATGGCCTGAATCATGGAAAGAATGATGGAAAGAATCCAAGGAAATGAACTAAGTCCCAATAATATGTATGCATGTCCCCAAATTGACACTTGTCATGTTGGGAGCTACTTTGGCCAACTTGTCCCAATCTTTAGAACTTAGGATAAAATAATTATCCATACTATATACTTTAAAGAAATATTAATATAATATTCCTTTTTGGCTTAAACTCCCTAGCTTATCCCCTTTTCCTTAGCTTTTAGCCCCCACCCTTTCCCTAACTAGTGGATTTTAGTCCCCCATACTCTTTTATCGTGATCGGTCTACGTGTAGTGATGTATTTTATATTAATGACGAGACATATACAAAAATAGAAGCACTGGTCTTTAACATCTAGGCTATCCAACCTAATAATAACAAAATTGGCTCACCAACCTATAAAACACAACATATAAACAAAGGCTCCCTGGCCTCAAAATCATGTGCACTTAATTTGTTGCACGCGGTATCCTGGAATGTGCACACTTCATCATTTTACTGCACAATACATGCACACACTCTACCATGAAAGGTGCATACCAAAAATGATATCCAACAACTCTCCATATTAAGTACATTTTCATTTACATTTACAATTAGGTTCAGCCTAGGGATATTACAATCCCCTCCCATTATTTATGCACTGTCCTCAGTGCATTATGTATGCATATACAACAAAATTTCAAAAAAAATAAAAAATATGCGAGTATTTTGCCCGCATTGCATCCTCATGCTCCCAAGTAGCATCCTCAGGACTGTACCAGGTCCATTGGACCTTTACAAGCCCTATGGATCGAGTCCAAAGCTATTTGATTTTTCGATCCAGAATGTGTACCTGATGCACTTGGAAAGTGATTTCTTTCTCTACCTGAATCATATTCCAATCAATAACATGATTAGCATCAGGTATATATTTCTTGAGCAATGATACATGGAATACATTATGAACATACATAGATGTAGGCAATGCAATCATATAAGCTATTGGACCAATCCTTTCTAGGATTTCAAATGGCCCACAAAAGTGAGTTGCCAACTTTGAATAATTTCCCAACTTCAGGGAACTTCTGTTGGATTTAACTTTCATAAATACATGGTCCCCACCTTTAAATTCCTTGTGAGTTCTTCCTTTATCAGCATAGTTTTCCTACCTGTCTTGGGTAGCCTTTAAATTTTTCTTGATTTTTATAATTTGCTCCTCCATTTCCCTGAGCAAATCTGGCCCAACCACTGCTCTATCTGTTGGGTTATCCTAGCTTACTAGTGTGTTGCACTTTCTGCCATAAATTGTGTCAAATGGGCTCATCTTTAGATATGTTTGGTAACCATTGTTATAATCAAACTTACCAAGTGTAGGTAGTCTTCCCATTTTCATGGTTTATCCATCACATACATCCTCAACATATTCTCAATCACTTGATTCACCCTCTTTGTTTGTCCATGTGATTTTGGATGATAAGTTGTACTAAAATTCAAATTGGTTCCAAATCCATTAAATAATCCCTTCCAAAATTTTGAGGTAAATTTTGGATCTCTGTCAGACACAATTATCTTGGGTATGCCATGCAATCTAGCAATTTCTCTCATATAAACATCACAAATGTTGGATTCCTTGTGAGTGAGCTTAACTGGAATAAAATGGGAAGCTTTAGTAAGATTATCCACCACTACCATGATAGAATCATGTTTCTTGTTTGTTATGGGTAGTTTGGTGATGAAATCCATTGTTACAACTTCCCATTTCCACTCAGGAATGGGTAATGGTTGTAGAAAACTAGTTGGGTGTCTATTTTGTTAAAAAATTCAAAACCTAGTTGGGTGTCTATTTTCCAATCATGGGCCACCACGTGGCCCCATTATATTGGTTCAAAATTATATGGAGTCTGTGGGATTCGAACCCCGGACCTCCCCACCGTGTAAAGCCTTTGCAAACTCCACATTGCCAACGCACCACGACTTGGTCCTTGTTGTATATATGATTTAATATATATTAAAGTTTGTTCTATGTTGCATATGGTGGGGGGTCGGGCCAGGGCTTAGCCCCGACCCGCGGTTGTATTGTTTCATATATATATGACCATGCCATATCGCGCGCGGGAGTTTTGTATTACATATATACGGAGCGCCTGTTTCAAGCAGCACGTGGTTATATCACCCATGTCATATGACCATGAATCCAATGCTACGGGCACGTGCGTTTTGGTTTTAATGTGTGGTTTGAACGGTTGAACAGCCCACCACTTGTTTTTTTTCTATTTGCCTATGAAAACGGTTAGCCCTTTTACATTTGCGCGAGGTCACATGGATCCATGTGCCTAAGAGCTTGGAAGTTAGGGTCTGGCACACCCATAACCATCCTACAGTTCACACTGTTGGCACGATTGCATTCAGTGTCAGGTTTTTACGCTTTAAATAGCGTGTGTGCTAGGTTGAATGAACAAGGGTGCGTTTTGTAGATGCAGATACAACAAGCTTGAAAGGGAGACTTCAAAGAAGCCTAACTTATTCATTTTTTGGCCAAACGAGGTGCCGAAAAATCCCAGCTAGGGGTTTTTGGATGCTCTGAACCCATTGGAGCAGTCTGTTGGTCATTTTGAGCATTGTAAAACATGTTTTCGAGCACTTTGAGCAATTAGTAATAATGATCCATTGGAAGCTGGACCAGGAGATGTAGCCCAAGAGAGGGGTGAACTCCTTTATCATTTGTTGTGTTTATGTGCTTATGTTCATTGATTATGCTGATATTTGGGTGTCTATGGTCGTAGAAAACTAGTTGGGTGTCTATGCCCAGCTTTTACCTTTTGACATTCCAAACATTTGGCAATAAAATCAACAACCTCTTTCTTCATGCCTGGCCAATAATATTGGCTTTTGACAAATGCAATAGTTTTATGATATCCTGGGTCCCCAACATAAGGTACATTATGCATTTCTCTCAATATCATATTTTTCAATTCTTGAGAATTCGGTACATAATTTTTTCCCCTCTACATGAGAATTTCATCATTATCTAGCTTTCATTCTTCAATTTTTCTACTGCAAATTACCTTGTTGTAATTTTGCCACTAATTCCTTGTATTGCAAATATGATTTTACAGCCTCTAGAATTATGTGTTTCAAATCTAATTCGTACATGCTAATGGACGTGGCATGAAATTCATGCACTCTTCTGTTGAGTGCATCAACCACTTTGTTCTCTTTCCCCTTGATATGCTTTATATAAAATGCATATTCACTTAGAAATTCTAACCATCTACTTTGCCTAGCATTTAGAGTTAGTTGATCAAATAAATATTTCAAACCATTATAGTCTGAGCTCAGCTCAAACCTTTTCCCCATGAGGTAGTGTCTCCATTTCCTGAAGGCATGCACTATGGTTTCCAACTCCAAATCATGAGTAGCATAGTGTATTTCATGCTCCTTCAATTTCCTTGATTCATAACATATAACAAACCCATTTTCACTGAGGAATCCACCAATTCCTTCTTTACATGTATCTTTGCATACAATGAAGTCTTCATTTGGGTCTACAATCCTTAGTACTGGAGCACTTGTTAATAATTGTTTCAAGTGTTGGAAACTTTTTTCACAATCCAATGTCCATTGAAACTTCATGACCTTCTTTTGCAAGGAAGTGATTGAATGTGAAATCTTTGAGAATCCTTCAATGAATCTCCTATAGTAGCCTGCAAGGCCCATGAATGATATGACCTCTAACACATTCTTTGGCATTGACCATTCTCTAGTGGCTTCTATCTTCTCAGGATCCATTGCTATCCCATCCTCTGAAATGACATGTCCCGAATAATAAATTTTTTTCTGATAAAATGAGCACTTGCTCAACTTGGCATACAATTGATGACCCCTTAGTACTTGCAACACCATTCTCAAATGATGTGCATGTTCTTCTTTTGACTTAGAATATATAAGAATGTCATCTATAAAGACAATGACAAACATTTCTAAATATTCTTGGAAAACACCATTCATTAAGAACATGAAAACAATTGTTGCATTAGAAAACCCAAATGGCACCACTGTGAACTCATAATGACCATACCTTGTCCTGAAGGCAGTCTTGTTGATATCTTCCTCTTTAATCCTTACCTGATGGTATTCTGACTTGAGATCTATCTTTGAAAATGTCTTTGCATCCTTCAATTGATCAAAGAGATCATCAATCATTGGCAGAGGATACTTGTTCTTAACAGTCACTTTACTCAATTGTCTAAAATCAATGGACAATCTTAATGTTCCATATTTCTTCTTCATGAACAAGACCGAGGCACCCCAAGGTGACACACTTGGGCGTATATACCCCTTCTTCATAATTTCTTCAAGTTGCATTTGGAACTCCTTTAGCTCTTGTGTACTCATTCTATAAGGAGTCTTTGACACTAGAGTTGCTCCAAGAATTAAATTTATACAGAAATTAATATCTCTCTTTGTGGGTAGTCCTGGTACCTCCTTGAACACATATTCAAATTCTTCCAGGACTGCATAATCTTCCAAATTTGGCACCTTATCTCTAGGTGTCTCTTCCATGTGAGTTGAAAATATTTGACACCCTTTTCTGTAACATCTCTTCAGTTGCAATGCTGAAATTTCTCTGATGGTTAGTGCCCTGGGAATTACTTGCACTTTCCTTGGGTTCCCTTCCTCGTCCAAGAAAGTAAATTCCTTGTTATGACAATCTAGGATGGCATGATGTTGGTCTAACCAATCCATCCCAATTAGACAATCATAGGAACGTAAAGGAAATATGTTCAAATCTTCCCTAGTGTCCAGTCCATTCATGTCCATAAGACATGACTTAACCATCTCATTAACTTTTCTTTTGGCTCCGGTAACCATCTTGTACTTGAACATTTAAGTGGGGTAAAAGGAGGTTGCCCCATCGAAGAGGCTTATTATCTGAAATTATCTCTTTTTCAAGGCATTGGGTACTTTTTCTGAGGTTTTTCTATGTTGTATTGATATTTGGTTCTTAACATGGATACTATTTTATTGTAATGTGTTTCATCCATCCATTCCTTTCCAGACCTCAAACATTAGGGGGAATTAGTTATATCATTAATTTCCACCCTATGGGGATAGAAGGGAATCCAACAGAAGATAAAAAGTCAATACACAAATATAGGTTAAGTTTTAGATCGCATTTAAAGAGAACCTCTTGTCATACATGGACAACAAGAGACTAGTCATTGATCAACTATAGTGAAACCTACAACACCCTTTATAACTTTCTAGATTCATGGAGTTTTGAAGAGGTAAGCGATGAATGAGTTGTTTCTTCATGTAATAAGCCTTGGAAATCACATCATTCGATTATCCATTGGTCTCTAGAAGATCTAGAACCTCTTTGAAGACTCTTCCAAGGATCTATATAAAGAAGGAAAATCTTGAGAAAGGGGAAGAAGAATCATTCACAAATCTATGCTGCCAAAGTTTAGAGGTGCTTCTCCATCTACATCAATTGTAGTATAGTTTTCTAGCATGGTATAAGAGATGAGGAGGAGAAAGGAGAAAGGGGAAAAGAGGAATTCATATGCATCGTGAGGTAACTGTATTGATGTAATTCCATTTTTCAGATTAATATATCATTGATTTTCCCCTATGAATGTTTTTTTCATTCATAAATATTCATATTTGATTTGTTACATTATAGATCGTGTTATATCTAGGCTATATCTAGGAATCTAGCACCAAGAAGAAAAGTAGGAAGGCATTGCCTGTCTTTTGTGTGTAGGAAGCAAGTTGTGGAGGCTGGAGCTAAAACTTCAGGTCTACAACAACCAAGATATACGAAGGACAACCTTCAAGAAAATGTATGTTATTTCTACCACTTCTTAATTTAGTTATGAATCCAATTAGTTTAGTTATGAGTCCACACAAAAGAGTGTATTCTTCTACCAAATTGTTTGAAAATTAACCAAAACCCTAGATAAAAAAATATGATTGAAGTTCCTCTGGAATCATGGATACTCCCCCACTCTGGTCCCCTTAAACCATTTCAAAATATAAGGATTTATTATCTTTAAAATATATATCTATTTCATTTATGAAAGGAATTATTTATCACTATGCTTGAGAAAGCATTTCCAAAATGTAGGTTTAGAGATTGAAAACAATTCACATTTTCAAAAAGTAGGTTGATATATTAAAAAAATTAAAAATCATTTTTCTTTAGCTTAAAAAAATATTTTAAAAAAGTGGGTTGAGATATTTAAAAAAGTTACCAACATTTTGAAAAGGTATATCGAGATTATAAAAAGATATATAAAAATTTGTATTTTTTTTAGAAATCTCCATAACTTATGGGTCAATATTTCAACCCTCGGCTAAAAAACCAAAACCCATGGACAGTCTGAAGACACCGTAAAGGTATTAAATGCGCTTAACAAACTAAACCCACACCTTAAAAATTTAAGCTAACTAAAATTGATAAAAATATAATAATTTGTTATTTTCAAAAAGATAAAACATTAAAATATATATTAGGAAACTAATTTAAATTACACTAACAGTGAAACAGTTAATAAAACAAAATACCCGACTTAGAGGATTATTATATATATAATAATAATAATAATTTATTTTTAAGGTCACAACCAATCCACACAAAATTGGTATATGAGATCCCTTGTTTGTGGGAAAGGGACCCCCTCTGGATCCTCGTATAATCATTTTATTCTCGATTTCAGTCTCGGCATTCAGTCATTTGTTCGTAGCCTATCTCTACAGAGAGTTTTTCAAGGGTTTAATCATGGATTTCTTGGGGCACCAGGTGGATGATGTTGGAGTTTATATGGAGATGGGAAATACAACAGTAGAAGATTTTACTGTACATGTTGCAGAAACAAGTGAATTCTATGATGTTGAAGTTTATATGGAGATGGAAAATACAACAGTAGAAGATTTTGCTGTACATGCTGTTGAAGCGAGTGAATGCGTAAAGGTAGACATCCCACTTTCAATGCGTCCTTTGGCAGTCGACGTGAATGGAAAGAGTCTCAGTGATTGGTTGCTTACTGAATAGAGATATGGCATCCAATGCAGTGTT
>ML787837.1:27117-58000 GCA_009831015.1 Picea engelmannii | reverse complement strand
GAGAGGGTGGGGAACAACATTAATAGAGAAAATATATTATATATTTTCTTTATTAATGCAACCCCCTCACCCTCATATATTTTTTTATTAATACCCTTTTTATGAAGAGGATAGAATATGATGTATTGCTTTTAATTTTAATTTTGAAATTCTAAAATAAAATAAAATAAATTGAATTTGCTTTATTTTTTTAATATTTTTTTTAAATTATTACAACCCTAAACTATACTTTATTTAAAATAACATGATCAATATTATTATCAATATTACTTTTTAATTTTTTAAATATATAATTTTTACTTAAACTATATTACTTTTTAATTTTTTAGATATATATTTTTTACTTAAACTATAAATATACTCCATTGTTTTAATTATAATTTTAAAAAATAATGAAAATTGGTATAGAAAAATTTTCTTACATGTATTTGGTTAACCCTACTCTATTTATCATTTTAGAATTATGCATTTGGTTGATATTTTTAGAACAAATAAGGAGTTTTATATGTATGCGGTTTATGTTAATGTATTTACCATATTGGAGTTTTACATTTATTTAGTTTATTCTAATGTATTTATCATTTTATAGTTTTACATGCATTTGGTTTTGGTTTATTCTAATGTATTTACCGTTTTATAGTTTTATATGTATGTGGTTTATCTTAATATATTTATCATATTGGAGTTTTACATGTATTTGGTTTATTCTAATATATTTATCATTTTAGAATTTTACATATATTTGATTTGATTTATTTTAATGTATTTATCATTTTAGAATTTTACATATATTTGATTTATCTTAATGTATTTATCATTTTAGAGGTTTATATGTATTTGATTTATTTGAGTTTTATATATTTGATTTATCTTAATGTATTTATCATTTTAGAGGTTTATATGTATTTGATTTATTTGAGTTTTGTATTGAAGATATTTTTAATACAAAATGTTTTTTTTATATGTATTTGGTTTATCTTAATGTATTTATTATTTTTTGAGTTTTACATGTATTTGATTTATTCTAATGTATTTATTATTTTGGTGTTTTACATGTATTTGGTTTATCATAATGTATTTATCATTTTAGAGTTTTACATGTATTTGATTTTTTATTTATCTTAAAGTATTTATGAGAGTTATGATTAGTAGATGTATGGTGTGTAACTAGTGCAAAGTGGAATAGTCACCAATAAAGACTCAACATGTTATTAAAATAAAGACTACTATGTTACACATTAAATATCCATTAGTGTTCATTTAATGTTAGGTTAGATGTAATTTTTTAAGTCCTATCACTAAGTCCATTATTTTTTATTTTTTATTTTCAAATCTTTCCACCGTTATCATGTTCAAATGGAATTATTACACTCCCTAGGGATGAGTTAATGGGTTGAAGAAATTTGTTCCAAATTTGTCATATTTTGACCAATTTTGATGTGATAATCCATCTTTTCTAGTTGCAACCCTAAAATAAACATTCCTAGCTACCATCCTAAAATGTACAAGACCCTATCCTTAACCCTACTTTTCATTCTTATGTATCATTATATCCCAACAACTATACCAATACCCTTTTCTGTAGTCGGTGTAGATACATGATCACAACACCCATATGGGATGAAATTTTCTACAGACCTAGGTGATATCCATAATATTTTTACCTTGAAATATGAGATCCATCCTCTTAAGAAATTTTTAGACAAATGGATGATATCTTCTATATATAGAAAAAAGTTCAAGCAAGATTTTTTTCTCTAGGTTCTATGTCTAACCCAAGATTGAGTTCCTTCTTTGATTCGACTTGGTCCTTTAGGATGCAACATTTTGGAGAATATTGATATTAAGAATATTGATGGAGTTGATGTGAAAATTTAGATAGCACAACCAAAACACTAATTTTTTTTTGTAAGTAAGAAGTTTTATATATAAAAGGCCTTCGAAAACCAAATTAGAGGTACAAAATACAGAAATTAGCCGTACTGTAGTTACTGGACTACCCCAATAGAGGGGAAACCAGTCGAGCCAGCAGGTGAGTCAAGCATAGGTAGTTTGACAGTCTAATATATCAGTCTCAAACTGTCTGGACAACAACTAAAAAAGAAAAACTATTGAAACCTGAAGGATCCCTATGGCTTAAACATTTGGAAAATAACCTGGCCAGGTGGCATGAACAGCCTCAGACCAAGGTTCTTATTCGACGAGTGTCACTTGACTTGCCCACTGCATTCCAACGTCCACGTTTCTCTCATCTCTGTCGGCAGCTGGCGAGGTGTCCTGCAACGCTTGTTGTCTTGTGTCCACCTCCACGCCCATGTCCTCTTGCTTGGCTTGCTCCATCCCATTCTCTGCGGAGTGCTGCATCTGGGCATTTCCTTCGCTGGTCTCTACACAGGGTTCCGCTGCTGAAGCCACACCTGTCAGGTCTGAGGGAAAAGCCTCTTGGAGGGAGGAAATGATTTGAAGGAGGACAACAAATTTGCGATCTGTGGTCTGCAGACAGAATTGTAGGTCCTCCACCCCCTGATGGAGTTCGAAGACCAGATCGAAGAGAATATTAAGACTTTCTCTCAACTACATGTCAAAGAAAGAGTCCGAAGCCTGGTTCTCGTTGTTTTGAGGTCTGCGAAAAGGAGGTAGCACCCCCATGGGATTCCTTGAGGAGCCAATTACGGGTGCATGGGAGGACTCGACAGTTCTGGGGATTGGGGGGACTAGAAGGTGTCCTGAGGAGGAATAAGACGGTCTGGAAATGATGGCTAAGAAAACAAACTGGGATACAGGCGGGGTGGGGGAGGCGGGAAGAACTGGCTCTGGCTGGAGGGACGGGGAGAAGCAAGTGGAAGGTGACTTAGGGGGTGAGACAGAGGGCCAGTGAGGATTCCATGGAGAGCCTCTTCACGTTCGCCCCCTTTGGCGCGGCATGAGTTTCGTCAAGTGAAAGCCGAAGAAAACCAAGTGCAACAGACAAAGATAGAGTGCCTAGAGATGAACAAGGGCTACAATTAACATGAAGGTCTGGTTTGAATCAGGCCAGGGCAGTGGAGGGGAGAGCCAGTCGAGTCACGAGCGGAGGTGAGAGGCGAACAAAAACAACCAGGCCATGGAATAATTCGTAAAAAGAGACGTAAGCTGCAGAGTTAAAGCCACTGCAACGTCGTAATGGCGAGTTAATGCAGGAACGAGGTGGTGAGCATTGGCATGAGCTCGTCACATGGCCCCGTGCCTCATTGGCTGATCTGTTCCTCCTCCTCGCGCCAATTGGTCCGTACTAGCATCCCATCTGGGGACAACCAAAACAATAATTTATTCTACACCAAGCTCCATCAATTAACATGGTATGCTTGGAATGCCTACAACTTAATTCTCAACCATTTCAATCATATTAGTGGTGGAAAAAAAATAAACCACCATTCAACCAATTCTACATTGAATATGATTTTTTCAAGGAACTCATAACCTAATATGATATTATGTGGGAAAATGACTACTTCAATGATCTTTCCAAAATATAACAAATAGAAACTAGCTAGGGCTACACTCTCTAGCACTAGAGGCTAGATATTTATGTGATATGTATTAGTGTACAAAATCCTTGAGATTTATATTAACAAGCTTTAAAATGACATCTAGCTTGGTTAAAATTCATAATATTGTAGACATGTACACAACAATCAAGTTGACTTGACATACCAATGCTAAGTCTATTTCCATTTCGTATTCTCCATATGCTACTATTAACAAAGGTAAGGATTCCATGCTTCCTATGCCTTCTACAATAAATATTACTCCTAAATAAGTAGAATAAAGATGTTCTAAGGGTATTTTATTTTGGCGTAACAATAAGTGGCCTAAAGAGAATAGATGCTCCAAATAGTCTAGCTTCTTCATTCTTGATCAAGATAACCATGATGAGGAATAGGACTGGGTGGTGATAATAAAGGGATCCATGGAGTCCATTGGAAGAATAATGCTAGTTGAATGAGAAGTATACACAGTCCCATTGCATGCACTCACTAGTGTCACACCATGGAAATTTATGAGTGGAAAATGTTAGCGATATTTCTTGTAAAGGGGGTGTTTTCCTAAATGATAGGCCCCTTTGGGTGGAAAATGAAAAGAAGTGGGGTAAAAACCCACTTACCCTAATTTTGGGGCGCAAATGCATGTTTTGTTAAGCAGTGGGAAAATCTTGGCGGCCAGAATCAACGTGCCCAGATCTGCAACCAAGGTTCCATTCCAGACCCCCTTCATCATTCTACCTTTAACAAAAGGGGGTGGGGGTCTGGAGTTGAGCACGCAGGTTTCGACAGCTAAGATCGGGGCACTCAATTCTACAAACAAGATTGGATTCCAGACCCCCTTTGCCATTCTACCTTTAATAAGGTGGGGGGGGGTGTCCAGAATGGGCGACTTTGTGTGGGTCCCCTTATCATCTCCTCATGATTGCCTCCACCTTTCATCTTCCACCATATGTCTTCCACTCCATATCTCACCTCCACTCAGTCCCATCCTAGCCCACCTTATTCTCATTTCAACCTCTTTCCTTTTGACACCTGTCCATCTCCTTTCCGCATCGCTCCGTCATAAGAAACCCGTCCTCCCTCGACCAATCATGTCCTGTCACCTCCTCGTTCGTTGTTTCCCCTCATCCCTACCTAGTCACCGCTCATCCACCACTTCTAATCATGTGCCCCAATATTCGCACTGACCTCCACGCCTTATTGTTAGGTTGTTCAGTCGATCCAAGTGGCAGCGCAAGAAGGCCTCCACATCCCAAGAGTGCAGAGTTGACCCTGAAGTTCCCAATCCCAAAGAAGCAATTATTGAGGTGGTTGGTGGTGGTTAAACATCCTATCCACCATAAATGGAAATTCAATAAAGGGACTTGATACAAATCGATTCTTTTGCAGGGTTTCCAGGAGCCTGATTGCGTCTGACACGAGCACATGATTGTCCAGAGACTGCAGGTGCAGTCTACTAGTAAACATGCAGACGCAATTTTTTTAATGATAAGTCTCAGTTTTGCTGTTGTTATTGGACTTGGTTATATGTAGGCAAGATCCCGACTGTAAAGATTTAAAAAAGTCTTTGTCTCTCTGGTTATACAATGATATTTTGAGATTTCTTGTTTAATGGCGACTAGCCTCCTCCTTTCCTTGTTCCTTTGAATCTGAAAGCCCGAGTATGGATGATCCAGTCAGGTGTTGTTGTAACTATATGATTCATGTTTGATTGTATTAGTTCTGCAATGTTTGAGGTTTACTTTGAAGTTTCTCCGGTCTAAGAGGATCTCATATATGAGACTTTTCCCCTTTCTTTCCCTCCACTTACTCACCACTATGCAAATTTACTGGCTTAAGTTAAATCAAGACCTCGCATGTCCTTATTGTTCCAACCTAGATTTCTGAGTTTATTTCCATTTGATCACTCCCTATATAAACAAATCGTGACATAAAATGATGGGCTTCAGGCTTACTCCTGCCACAATCCAGGAGTGACTTTTGTCGCCAACATTTCTGGCGCCATTGCCAGGGACGAAGTTGAATATTTTACCTGGGATTGAACGACATTGAGCCTTTGATTCTGAAGATGCATCAGGCATCAAAGCCCTTGAATATTTCTACTTTACACCTGGTGACTCCACTGTGGTGACTCCAGTGTTTCCACTTCACTATTTTAGCTGTGGCTACTTTAGCATGCCTGAAAGCTGACCCAGAGGAGTTTTCTCGTGAAGGTTTCAGTAGCTTCTTTCTCAGCCTGAGAAGTTTCCTGGGAGGACACAACGTTAGGATCTAGCCTTTGATGGTGAACAAAGAATAGTCACATTCGAAGTTGCGCATATTTCACCTGGCGACTCCATGATTCGAGGATCGATTGGCGACTCCTCTAGTTCAGAATGGAGAAAATCCTATTTCGGAGGTTTGCTCCTTTTAATTTTTCTACTATTCCTGGTTTTCCTAATGTTGTCCCTTCTCCAGATGGATGGAGTGATTATTTGCCCATATTTAGAGAGCATGAAGAGGACAACCCTACTCAGCATCTCTGTGAGTTTCAGGAACTCATGCATCAGTGGGAGATACATCATGAGGATGTATTATTAAAAATGTTCATATTCTCATTAGCAGGGGATGCTCATAAATGGTATCATTCTTTACCCCCTACTAGAATTTATTCACTCGCAGAATTTCATGCATATTTCATTGCCTATTGTCAGACACTTTATCCCTCTGAGTTAATTTTTCATAATTGTTGTGAGGGATACAACAATTCTATACAAGATATAGCTGCTTCTTACATAGGTTTTGAGGATGATCCTGATGAGTTGAATCATAAATTAGTCCTTTCTCATCCCTATTCATTTTCATCAGACGAAGATTATGAGAGTGATGGATGTCAGGAGGAAGAAGATGCTTCAGGCAAAGTTATGGAGCTGATAAAATCTATCACTGCCAGACTAGACAAGTGAGAAGCTAAACAATGTGCAGAGGATTTTGCAGCCATTGAAGAATATTCTTTTTGTATCTCTACAATGGATGATAATGAAGATCCTAGGGAGGAATAAGATGCTTTGGGCGGAGTTATGGAACAGATAAAATCTCTCACTACCAGAATAGACAGGTGGGAAGCTGAACGATGTGCAAAGGATTTTCCATCCTTTGAAGAAGATGCTCTTGGCAACTCTTTTGAAGAGGATATTGAAGATTTCATAGTTGCATTAGTTTTTGCCCCTAACAAGCTTGTTGTCTCAGATTTAAAGGAAGAATCCATTGTGGAAGAGGATTTTTCTCTTTTCCTTCATGATATTTCCCATGATGTATTTACATTTGGGATTGAATTGAAGGATCAGGAGATCGTTCATTTTTTACAGGATGGGGGAGTTTTGTACTCACCCAGCTTTGATGATCATTCTAGTAAAGCGAAGACTACTAAGCCTTCTCCTCTGTTCACAAATGAAGGACATGGCGAGGAAATTAGCCTTTCTGGGAAACACGATGAGGAAAAGAGATTTCCCGCGGGTCTTGTTTATGGCCATTATGAATCTAACCCGTGGGAGAGCCAAGAAGAAGAAATCCTCCCAGATATGATTGTGTCTAATGGAGGATGTGAGGATGAGGGATGTAAGGATGGAATTCTAGAGGAAGAAGATGCTCTGAGTGAACTAATGAAGTTTCTCTTTGCCTGTCCAGAAAAGTTGGAATCTGAAGATAACGAAGAGGATTTTCCATTCCCTGAGGCAGATGTTCTTGGTAGCTCTTTTGAAGAGGATATTGAAGATTTCATAGCTGCATTAGTTTCTGCCCCTGATGAGCCTGTTGTCTCACATTTAAAGGAGGAAGTGATGGTAGAAATGTATGGTTCTTTTTTTATTCACGAGATTTCCCATGATGTGTTTACATTCGGGGTCGAAATGGAGGATCGGGAGGTAGTTCCATTTTTGCAAAATGGAGGAGTTTTTCTCTCACCCAACTTTGATGATTATTTGGAAGAGGAGCAACAAAAGAAGTAGTTTGCCTTATGTCTAGATCTAGTCAGTGAGCATCCACCGCATGAGATTAGACAGCCTACCTCAGTTTTGCATCCACCTGTGCTTACCAGAGATATTCAGTCGCAAGTGAACAACTGTGTAGCAGAGGAGGATTCTTATCACCAATGTTTTGGAGTTTTCCACTAATCCTATGAGCCTGTGAAGGAATACATGGAGTTGTATTTCCTTCACAATTTGGAGCCACCCTATTTCATCTCAACTTCAGTCTATAAGGAGGAGTTGAAGAGCATAACCATTCTGTTGTCACGGTTACACCATATGTTGGTGATCATCGTGACGCAGACACGCACCATCCTCATGAGCATTTCCGCTCACAAAGGACCTTCCTCTCTTCTCGGCCCAAATAACTCAAAGATTCTCCTAATTCCCTATCGGGAATCTTCCTACCCACAGATTCTCTTCTTCGCGCGATCCTCTTCCTTAACTCCTCGGAGGATCGGAACTCGTGACTTTGCGAGTTCAAAGGTTGAACATTGGGTTCTCATATCCCCAAGACCCGATGGTCAGTCAACTTGTTGACTTTTCCTTGAGGGATTTCACTACTCACCCTCTCTACTAGCGATACCGAACTTTTGGTTCTACAAGCTCCGATGCCCGAGGTACCGAAACTCCGTTGCGCACGTGTGAATTGACTTGTCCACCCCCGTCACTTCTCTTGGGACTTCCGCGCTATCGCTACCTCGCTTCCTCGCGAGGTTGAATAACTTCCCCGTCGACTCCCGATGTCCGAGGTGCCAAGACTCACGACCTCGCTCCCTCGTGACCTCGCGTCTCGTGACTTTTAACACCTAACACTGGGGTGTTCACCCTGTGAACTCCCGAGTTCGCGAGATCCTTAGATCTTCGCCACCTATCCTTTTCTGATGGACGACTTCCATCCTTCTCGCCACTTCGTGCCCTCGCGCCTCACGACCTTTGACACCAATTTTTCAATCCTTCCACTTACGAGCTCTCGAGATGCGAGGTGCCACCTGTCCACTTGCCAGCTCCTGTGGATCCACCCTATCCTCGGAGTAGTCGAGACCTCGGTTCTCACAATCTTGCAACTCTCCTTACCCAACTTAGGACACTTTCCTCACGAGGTCCTGATAGGCGATCTCGTGAACACTCCAATGACCTTGACCAACTTGGATCAATGGTGCTTCCCCTCCTGAGCTTTGAATCCTCTCCATGCCTGTGATGTAACTACCTTGCACCTCTGAGAGATCCAACGGCTCTCGGAATTCGTGAAATATCTTCCAAAGATTTCGTCTGTCCTTTCTCCCCTTGAAGATTTTGCGAAACAAAAGAGTGTCTCTCCACGAGACTCGTTGCTCGCTCGCCAACCTGCGACGCTTTCCTCCGACTTCCAACAGCAACTTCCCTGCACTTAGTCTTCAGTGAACTCGAAGGCCTATACCTTCTGAACTTTTTCTCGACTTCTCAAGTCCTTCATAGAACTTCTTACGTGCACTTTCCGCGGCAATCATTCAACAACTCTCAAGTGTTGAATCCCTTCGACTTTGCGCAACTCTTGCAGCAACATTATTTGATTCCCTTTGCTCAGATTCACAACTGAGACTTCTTCTTTAGCCTACGCACCCGTTTCATGGATTCAACAACCCACTTCCTCTTTTGGGTGAATGAGATCAAAAGTTAAACTACTGAGTCTCCGTCAACGCACTCCTTGTGGATGAATTCAACTGCACACCTTGCAGGAATCTCCTGGCTCAGATAGAGAAACAATTGAACCTCATTCTCTCTCCCTTTCAAACTTCAGTTTGAAACATGAAATCACATGCACAACATATACAAAGCAAATGCATAACAAGAAAGAAAACATTCATGAGCACAACATCAATACACAGAGAAAAACAACACAACCCATGAGCTTGAATCAAAGATTCCTTCTATTAATTCAAATGCCTGTACATGGGCTTTCTTCATACAACATTCTCTGATTTCTCTTCTCCTCTCCTGGGTTGATAATAATTTTACAATGCCCAATGAGGGTGTCTATTTCCGTTTTCCCTCTCGAGCTCTAAACTATCAAATCTAGACTTAAAATCCTATCTACTAGCATTAAATCTATTAAATTCCTCCTATCTACCAAAGGATGAGAGCTTAAAGGCTCAAGGTCCAATACAATATACAATGTGCCTTCATAAATGGTTCATCAAAGACTTGCTCTACAATCCCAAAGCATTTTCAAAAATTTGGGTTGGTTTGTCCAGTTGATCTCTACTTGATGTGCTGGCTCGCTTGATGAGTTGGTGATGCTCCTGCATCATACTCCTAGGCTTGAAAACTTTCATGGGCTCCTGTCCATGAGCTCCTGCATGGTCTATCCATGCTTTTGTATCACTGCTTTAGTCTCCCATCTAGCATCTTCGACTGGGTGGTTCTTCCATTTAACCAGATACTCGAAGTATTGCTTTTGCCTGGTCTTTTTGCTCACTCTCTTATCAAGTATACGCTCCATCTGTGGCTTTTCCGCAATCGACATATGCTTCTGCCACTAGATCTCTGGATGTTCATCTCCTCCAGCTCCTTCTTCCTCAACCTTATATGGATATAAGTCTGAGACATTGAATGTCAGAGATATTTCGATCTCATCTGGCAACTAAATCTCATAAGCGTTTTCTCCCAATTTCTTTAGGACTCTGCATGGCCCAATTTTCTTCATTTTTAGCTTATTGTATGTTCCCCTTGGGAACCTTTCCTTCCTTAGATGTGCCAAAACTAGATCACCAACTTCGAACTGAAGTTGTCTCCGATGTTGATCCGCTCTGCGCTTATATTCCAGGTTTGATTTGAGCAATCGCTCCTTCACCCTACAGTGAAGTTCTTCCATCGCCTCTATGAATTCTTCAGTGCTTGCGCTCTTAGTTATTATATGTTATGAATCCCTCAGCTCAGATACTCCTCTTGGCTTCCTGCCATATACAATTTCAAATGGACTTTTTCCTATGCTCCTATTCATGGAGTCGTTGTATGCAAACTCTGCCTGTGGAAACACATTGTCCCAACTGATGTGGTTCTCTGTCACCAAGCTTCTTAATAAATCTCCCATACTTCTATTTACCACTTTTGTTTGCCCATCTGTCTAAGGATGATAGGTAGAACTAAACATCAAGTTAGTCCCCATCTTCTTCTAGAGTGTCCTCCAGAAATGTCCAATGAATTTTGTATCCCTGTCCGATACTATACTTCTGGGTAACCCGTGAAGTCTAATGATCTCTTTGAAGAACAAATTTGCGATATGAGTCGCATCGCTGGTCTTATAGCATGGGATAAAATGTGCCATTTTGGAAAACCTGTCAACCACCACAAAGATTGAATCATGTCCTCTTTGCGTCCTAGGCAATCCCAATATGAAATCCATGCTTATGGCTTCCCATGGTCCTTCTGGTATAGGCAATGGTTGATAGAATCCCGCATTCTGCTTCCTGCCCTTCGAATGATGAAAAATTCTACACCTGTCAACGAACCTCTTGAATTCTGACCACATCCCTGGCCAAAAGTATGCTTCTCTCAGCTTTGCAAATGTCTTGTCGTGACCAAAATGTTCTGCCAAGCCTCCGTTGTGTTTTTGTTTTAACAGATTCTCCCTCATGGAGCAATTCATAATACACAGTTGATTGCCTCTGAATAGCAATCCTTCCTGGATCATATAATCTATCCATGGGCTTCTGTCCCTGAGAACTAGATTCTCAGTTGCTTCATATGCTTCTCCAAAATCTGCATCTCTTGCATACATGTCCCAGATATTTTCAAAACCCAATGTCTTGACTCGGAACTCCTATAGCAACAAACACTTTCTGCTCAAAGCATCAGCCACTTTGTTAGCAGTACCCAAAATTTGTTTAATCAAAAATGTAAAATTCTACATATACTCTACCCATTTTGCATGTTTCTGGTTCAACTTCTCTTGTTGACTCACAAACTGTAATGCATGATTATCACTGTACAATACAAATTCTTTCGGGATCAAGTAATGCCTCCATTTCTTCAATGCCTGTATGATAGCATAAAATTCTTTGTCATACGTGGAGTACTTTACTTTTTCCTCATCCAGCTTCTCACTGAAATATGAAATTGGTTTGTCCTCCTGGCTCAAGACCGCTCCTATGGTAAAGCCACTTGCATCACATTTCACTTGGAACACTTTCGTAAAATCCGGCAACACCAAAACCAGTTGTTCTGTGATCTTCCGCTTCAACAGATTGAAGCTCTTCTCTGCCTCTTCAGTCCAATGAAAAGATTTATGTCTTTTCTTGACAATATCCATCATTGCTGCGCTAATTCCACTGAAATTCGTGATGAATTTTCGGTAGAAACTAGCCAGTCCATGAAAACTTCCCACCTCGAAAATATTTCTTGGTGATGGCCAATTTTTAATTACCTCCACTTTACTTGGATCCATCTTCAATTCATTTTCCGATATGACAAACCCCAAGTAAATGAGTTCTGTCTTCATAAATGAATATTTCCTCATGTTGATCAACAACTTCTCTTGTTGTAGCTTCCTCATTACTGCAGCGAAATGCTTCAAATGTTCTTCTTTTGTTTTGTTGAAAATCAATATGTCATCCAGATAAACAATGAAAAACTTACCAATGAACTCCTTCAACACTTCATTCATTAACCTCATGAAGGTACTTGGTGCATTCGTCAAGCCAAGTGGCATGACTAGGCATTCATACAACCCCTCATTGGTTTTGAAGGTTGTCTTCCATTCATCGCCTTCCCTCATGCGAATCTGATGGTATCCGCTTTTCAAATCAACCTTTGAAAAAAATTTGGCTCCACTTAAACAGTCCATCAACTCATCCATCCGTGGCAATGGAAACCTGTACCTGATGGTTATCTTGTTAATGGCTCTGGAATCTGTACACATTCTCCAACCTCCATCTTTCTTTGGGCTGAGTACTGTTGGAACAACACATGGACTCAAACTTTCCCTGATCAGTCCTTTATCTAACAGTTACTGTACCTTCCTTTTAACCTCTTCATTCTCCTGCGGTGTCAACCTGTACGCAGCTTTGTTTGGTAAACTGGCTCCTGGTATGAGGTCTATATGATGAATCACACTCCTCATCGGTGGAAATGAATGAGGTAATTCTTCTACCACAATGTCAACGAACTCTTCCAGCAGTTCCTGAATTTCTGCTAGGAAATCATACACTCTTGTGTTGGTCAAAACAACTTTTGGTTTCCTGACCACAAAGAATTGTGGATCTTCTTTCTTCTTCACTTCTGCCAGAAGTTCCTTCCCACTCATGAGAAGTACAATATTCCTCGGCTCTGGTTTTACTTCTTTGTATTTAATTGGAAGTAGCATATGTGTTATTCCATTCTTCTCCAGAGTATACGTATTCATCTTCCCATCATGAATCACGTTCCTGTCATATTGCCATGGTCTACCTAGCAATAAATGACAAACATCCATAGGAATAACATCACAGAGTATTTTATCGTTGTATCCTCCTATCTTGATGTCAACTAAGAACTATTTGGTGACATTTACCTGATGTCCCTTCTGTAGCCATGAAACTTTATATGGACTCGGGTGATCAGTCGTCTCCAACTCTAGTTTCTCCACCATCTCGGTTGAAACGAGATTGTTTGTGATTCCACTGTCCAAAATAACCTTGCACTTCCTGTCTTTGGTCTTGCATGTAAAAGTCTGTTTCTTTGAGTTGTGTCCTCCACCTCCTTCTCGAGTTTTAAGAGAACTTTATGCATCATCAACGACCTTCCATCTTTTGCACCTTTTTCTTTAGCATCTCGCCTGTGTGCTTCAGCGATGTGAGCTTCTCCTCCATCCTTCTTCCTATCTGGACAGTCAACTGCCTTGTGCCCATTATTCCCACATGTGTAGCATGTGATGACTCCACCTCTGCCTCTTCCTCTACCTATGGTACGAGGAAAGGTGTTATTATCAGCGTATCCTCCGCTCTGTTCTGTCTGCTGCCTTCGTTGCTCAGCATGCTAGCCTCACTATGAACTTCCACCTCTTTTTGTTCTCGTCTGATGCTTCTTCCATTCGTCCTTAGATTTTTGGAACCTATCTTGAGCAACTGACTTACCTTTGGGTTGGCTCCTACCTCGACCTCGTTGTCCTGGCTTACGGCTCAACTTCTCCTCTTCTTTCAGAGCCATCTGATAAGCATCCTCCACCGTCCTGATGGTAACCATACTTAATTCATCCTGAATGTCGTATCTCAGACCATTCAGATATCTGGAAACCTTCTCATCATCGCTCTCTCGATGACCTGCTCTGATGTTCAGTCGATAGAATTCCTCCGTATACTCCTTTAATGTCATTAGCTTCTGTCTCAGTTTCTCCATTCTCCTAAACAAAGTAATTTGGTAATCCCTTGGGATGAACTTCGCTTTCATCTTTGCGATCATCCGATCCCAACTCTTGATATTCTACTTTCCTTTGCAGCGTCTGTCAGCTAGTAGCTCATCCCACCATAATGCTGCATGTCTTTTTAGGTGCGTGAAAGCATGTCTGACCTTCTTATCCTCTTCGATATCTTCATAGTCGAAGTAGGTGTCAAGAGCTCTAATCCAATCCAGTAGCTCTTCTGCATCCAGATTTCCTTCATACGTTGGAATGTCCATCTTTGTTTTCGAACTGATCCGGGCGATAGCTTTAATTAATCTCTCATTGGTTGCATCTTCGGCTGCAACTTATCCCTGCTTTTCAGCTTCAACTTCTCCTTCAGATTCACTTAGATCTCCATCACTGGATGTGCGTCTCTGCACTGCTTCCATATATTCTAATCTCACTCGGAGATCACGTATTTTCATTTCCATTTCTGGGTTCTGTGCTTGTCTCCCTCTTCCTCTCTGGTTTCCCCTATTATTTGGATCAGGTGATTGTATTTCTCTCCTCGGCGACATGGTGAAATTTTCCTTTCTCTTCTGCTACAGAAAACAAAGAAACTTTCTCGCTCTGATACCACTCTGACGTGTATCAGAGTGCTTCTTTCCTTCCTCACTCCTCTTGCCTGAAATATACAGACAATAAATCCACTATGATACCACTCTGACGCAGATCCGCACCACCCTCATGGGCACGTCCGCTCACACAGGACCTTCCTCTCTTCTCGGCTCGAAGAACTCAAAGGTTCTCCTAATTCCCTATCATGAATCTTCCTACCCACAGATTCTCTTCTTCGTGCTATCCTCTTCCTTAACTCCTCAGAGGATCGAAACTCATGACTTCGCGAGTTCAAAGGTTGAACACTGGGTTCTCGGATCCCTGAGACCCGATGGTCAGTCAACTCACTGACTTTTCCCTGATGGATTTTTCTACTTGCGCCCTCGCTACTCGCGATAACGAACTTTTGGTTCTACAACCTCCGATGCCTGAGGTACCAAAACTCTGATGCACACGTGTGACTTGACCCATCCACCCCCGCCACTTCTCTTGATACTTCCATGCTATCGCTACCTCGCTCCCTCGTGACTTCGCTACTCGTGAGGTTGAATAAATTCCCTGTCGAATCCCGATATTTAAGGTGCCGAGACTCGCGACCTCGATCCCTCATGACCTCGCGTCTCACGACTTTTAACACCAAACACTGGGGTGTTCACCCTGCAAACTCTCAAGTTTGCGACATCCTTAGATCTACACCACCTGTCCTCTTCCAATGGATGACTTCCAACCTTCTCACCACTTCGCGCCCTCGCGCCTCGCGACCTTTGACACCGATTTTTCAATCCTTCCACTTACAAGCTCCCGAGATGCGAGGTGCCACCTGTCCACTTGCCAACTCCTGTGGATCCACCCTATCCTCGGAGTAGTCAAGAACTCGGTTCTCGCAATCTTGCGAATCTGCTTACCCAACTTAGGACACTTTCCTCATGAGGTCCCGATAGGCGATGTCATGAACAATCCAACGACCCTGACCGACTTGGATCAATAGTGCTTCCCCTTGTCAGCTTTGAATCCTCTCCACACCTGCGCTGTAACTACCTTGCACCTCTAAGAGATCCAACGGCTCTCGAAACTTCTTGAAATCTCTTCCAAAGATTTCTTCCGTCCATTCTCCCCTTGAAGATTTTGCGAAACAAAAGAGTGTCTCTCCACGAGACTCGTTGCTCGCTCGCCAACCTACAATGCTTTCCTCTGACTTCCAATGGAAACTTCCCTGCACTTAGTCTTCAGTGAACTCGAAGGCCTATACCTTATGAACTTTTTCTCGACTTCTCAAGTCCTTCAGAGAACTTCTTACGTGCACTTTCCGTGGAAATCATTCAACAACTCTCATGTGTTGAATCCCTTCGATTCTGCGCAACTCTTGCAGCAGAAGTCTTTGATTCCCTTTGCTCAGATTCACAACTGAGACTTCTTCTTCAGCTTGCGCACTCCTTGCATGGATTCAACAACCCACTTCCGCTTCTGGGTGAATGAGATCAAAAGTTAAACTACTGAGTCTCCATCAACACACTCATTGTGGATGAATTCAACTGCACACCTTGCAGGAATCTCCAAGCTCATATAGAGAAACAATTGAACCTCATTCTCTCTCCCTTTCAGACTTCAGTTTGAAACATGAAATCACATGCACAACATATACAAAGCTAATGCATAACAAGAAAGCAAACATTCATGAGCACAACATCAATACATAGAGAAAAACAATACAACCCATGAGCTTGAATCAAATCTTCCTTCTATTAATTCAAATGCCTGTACATGGGTGTTCTTCATACAACATTATCTGCTTGCTCTTCTCCTCTCCTGGGTTGATAATAATTTTACAATGCACAATGAGGGTGTTTATATCCGTTTTCCCTCTCGAACTCTAAACTGTCAAATCTAGACTTAAAATCCTATCTACCAGCATTAAATCTATTAAATTCCTCCTATCTACCAAAGGATGAGAGCTTAAAGGATCACGGTCCAATACAATATACAATGTGCCTTCATAAATGGTTCATCAAAGACTTGCGCTACAATCCCAAAGCATTTTCAAAAATTTGGGTTGGTTTGTCCAGCTGATCTCCACTTGATGTGTTGGCTCGCTTGATGAGTTGGCGATGCTCCTGCATCACATCGATAGAAGTAAGGAGCTTCTATTCAAGAAGGTGCTTGAATGGCTATGGTGGAAGTTTGTTTTCACCTAGCCCCATGTAAAGGATTTTACTAGTTTAGGACTGTACATAGATAAGCTCTTTTTGAGCATGTATGTGTTAATGTTTATGACATTATTATGGTTCTTTGAATTTCAATATATAAGAGCATCATAATAACAAGATCACTGAGAAATACACATTCACAAGAGACACAACATTTATCCTGGGAAACCCTCTAGGGGAAGAAAACCCAGAAAAAACTTCCTTATCATAAATAGCTTATACAATGTTCAAGAGATAACTCAAACCAATATAGATAGTCCTCCCCAAGAGATGCCCCACTCTTCTTCTCCTCTCTCTAACTGGTAATTGCAGCTTGCCTCATAAGATAATGAGCAAGTGAGTTGTTTGTTTGAAGTGAGGCGCTAGCCTCCTATATATACAAGACTGGCACGTGTGAGAGGGTGTCACTGGCAGGGTCGACGTCTCACTCTGGGTAGGTAAACACACCTTTAATTAATTCTGGGTCTTCAATAGTAACTGTCGGGGCTGACTTCTTGTTCTTCCCTTTATAATTATCCGATGACCAATCCGCAAAAGGGGATTTGGTCCTTATATAATTACCAAGATGATTAATCCACAATGGGGATTAATCTGATAACAATAATAATAATAATGACATGATTAATCCGTAATGGGGATTTAATCCAATGAATAAAATAATAAGAATTCTATTCACAGTTACATTATTTCAATAGTATGTTTATTTTATTTTTCTTTTACTTTTACTTTTCGGCCTGTATTTTCAGCAGGGTGTTTCGAGCTTGACTCTATAGCCCAACAGCAAGGCACTAAAGCTACAAAATGAGTTCTTAGAGCATCACAGGGACAAATCTACCCCCCATGGAGCCTAATGTTAGTGATATTTCTTGTAAAGGGGGTGTTTTCCTAAAATATAGGCCCCTTTGGGTGGAAAATGCAAAGAAGTGGGGTAAAAAATCACTTACCCTAAGTTTGGGGTGCAAATGCATGTTTCATTAAGCAGCGGGCAAATATGGGAAGCCAGAATCAGCGCAACTAGATCTGTGGTCAGGGCTCCATTGTAGACCCCCTTCATCGTTTTACCTTTAACAAGGGGGGGGGGGGTCCGGAATTGAGTGCCAAGGTTTCGACGGCTTAGATGATGGCACCCAGTTCTATAGACAAGATTGGATTCCAGAACCCGTTTTCCTTTCTACCTTTAATAGAGGGGGGGCGGTCCGGAATGGGCGACTTTGTGTGGGTCCCCTTATCATCTCCTCACAATTTCCTCCACCTTTAATCTTCTGCCATCTATCTTCCACTCCATATCTCACCTCCACTCAGCACCATCCTGGCCCACCTTATTCTCTTTTCAACCTCTTGCCTTCCGACACCTATCCCTCTCCTTTCTGCATTGCTCCATCATAAGAAATGTGTCCTCCCTCGACCAATCATGTACCATCACCTCCTCGTTCATTATTTTCCCTCATACCTGCTTGGTCACCGCTCATCCACCACTTCCAATCATGTGCCCCATTCTTTGCACCAACCTCTAGGCCTTATCGTTAGTCCATTCAGCTGATCCAGGTGGCAGCGTGAGAAGGCCTCCATGTCCCAAGAGTGCAGAGTTGATCGGGCCATTCCCAATCCCAAGGAAGAAGTTATTGAGGTGGTTGGTGGTGGTTAGACATAATCTCCACCATAAATGGAAAGTCCAGAAAGGAACCTGAGACAGGTTGATTCTTTTGCAAGTTTACCAAGAGCCGGATTGCATCTGATACGAGCACATGACCATCCAGAGACTACATGTGTAGTATTCTAGTAAAAATGCAGACGTAATGTTTTTAATGATAAGTCCCAGTTTTGCTACTATTATTGGCCTTGGGTATATGTAGGCAATTTTTCCATTTTTGTAATCTATCGATGGTAGAGCTAAGATCCTGACTGTAAAGCTTTAACAAAGCCTCTGGTTCTCTAGTTATACAATGATATTTTGATATTTCTTGTTTAATGGAAGCCAACCTCCTCCTTTCCTTGTTCCTCTTAATCTGAAAGCCCGAGTATGGATGATCCAGTCGAGTGTTTCTGTAACTATATGATCCATGTTTGATTGTATTAGTTCTGCAATGTTTGAGGTTTACTTTGAAGTTTCTCCAGTCTAAGAGGATCTCATATCTGAGACTTTTCCCCTTTCTTTCCCTCCACTTACTCACCACTATGCGAATTTACTGGCTTAAGTTAAATCAAGACCTCACATGTCCTTGTTGTTCCAACCCAACTTTCTGAGTGAGTGATATTGTCTCGAGTTTACTTCCATTCGATCACCTCCTTTATAAACAAATCGTGACATAAATTGATGGGATTCAGGATTACTCCTTCCACAATCCAGGAGTGACTTCTATCGCCAACAGAAAGGATAGATCAAAAACTAGAGTTAGGGTTCCCTTAATTCCATAAGCACCCACAAATTCATCAATAATAATTCAACTCAATGACTCAACTATTTTCCCTACCCTATCAAAAAATTATAATTCATTATTACCAATGGTGGTATAATTTCTTACCAAGACTTATGTTATAATGTGAAACTCTGTGTGTCCAATTATCAACTCTCCACCCCAATATATGTTATTTGGTTATTCCACATCAATGTTTCTCTAGGTGGTCAATGACTTCACAATCTCAAAACTATTTCCATGAATTTTGATGTGTTATTGATATAGTTACATTAATATGTTCACACTCATCCACTCAATGTGATGAAAATTCCTCCCAATCTAGCTATATATTATCACACTATTGAGAACCTATTTAGAAACGTGTTTAGGAGGGTCATTTCCAATATATATAACATTTTTAGTGGCAGTCCCTCTAATATTCCTCAATTAAAGTTGCAAGAATTCATAGATAATGATGCTCATGTATTTATATAGGCTTATACAGACTTCGATCCATCCCATGGCCATGATCACAACACTCATTGGTTTGAGGAAACATTCATTTCAATGTGATTCCATTGTAAAATCCTTGCCACTAGAAAAATATGATTCATTACATGATTCAATAATTGTTGTATGATTGATTACATGGAATTAAATAAAATTGCATTCAAAGACAATTTTTCCATTCTTGTAATTGATGCTCCAATGGATGAACTCCATGTTGGGATGTCTAATTCTCCAAACTTGATCTCCATTCTAATTATCATCATATCTGAGTCCAAGAAGAGGATGCTTCCAAAAGAGAGTTCTAAATTCTTGAGTGACATTATGAGTTAATTTTTATGCCATCCAGAGTATGCCTACTTGAAGTGGTTAGGAAAGTCCCCCCTCTCTCAGATATAAAGGACAAAAAAAAATTCTAGCATCCAATTGTGTAATATTTCTATTCTTGTTATTATTATCCATTTCCAATATTAACATTGTATGATTAAAAATATATTAAAAACCTCAAGGAAAACAGTATGAAACCATAAAAAAATCAAATTTCAATCAGATGAGGATGATGAAATTTCTTGTTGGGATATTGTTTATAGGTAGACCTTTTGATATATCATACCAAATAATGCAAGTAAAATACATAGATTCATCATTCAACATGTAAAACTACATCTGTGGAAGACTACACAGAAGAAATGCATATGGTTTCATGGGGTTACCTGAAATAAATGTTTTACCTTTTTGGAAACCTTTGTAACCTTTGTTGGTACCCCTTCGAGTAGTACCACATCAAACAAAATATGTACATGGCCATCACTCCCACGTACCTTCAAGTATATCAGGAATCCCTTAGGTCTCGTGAAACTAGATCTATATCATCTGATCAATCACATGCCTGCTATAGTGACATCGATAATAACAATCAAGAAGATACTCTCTAGTACTTGGGTAATCAAATAGTAGGACTAAGGGTACAATCGAGCCTCCTTAGTTGGTGTGTTGAGATATTGGGTCAAGTACTACTGTTCAACCCCATATGTATATCAAAGAGTTATAGCCAAAGAAAACCCTTGTATATAGGAAACCTGAAAACCCTGTCCCTTGGGAAAGTAATGGAGCATAAAAGAAACAAAAGAGATATATTGTCACACAACCCTACCTCTCGCATTATGATTGTCACATTCCTACACATTTTTTCCTATAAATAATTTGGGAAAATTGTCACTACAATATTCTTTAGGCCGAAGTATAACTCTGCATAATTATAGTGGTCCCTCCATCACCCTTATTTGGGATTTTTCCCCTTGTATTCCTCTCTTCTCCCGAATCATCTTGGTACCTATCATTTTTAAGCAATTTTTTTCTTTTGACTTAACCCCCTTCCGGACACCATTATTCAGGAACTATCTCATTGGATTCCCCTTTTCTCCCTAATTGTAGTGGTATATATCACTTGTAAAACTTTTTTTTTAGTGGACCAATCGATCCTTTCCAACACCCTTATTTCCCATCTATTATGTTGGATTCCTCTCTTTTCATTGATTGTAGTGGTACCCTTCACTAGTAACCCATTTTTTGTGCAGACCCACCCACCCCGTTCCTTTTTTTCCATTTCTCCATGGAACACCCACAACCAATACCTTGAAAACTACCTCAATTCCACCATAGACACCAAAATGCAATATATGAAACAAGACCTAAAGAATGACATCAATGACCACATCGATAACCAACTTGAATCCTTTACTGCCAAGATCTTGACATCAATAAATATTCCCATAGGCCTTACCTCCTCTAAACAACCTTCTAATCCAGAAAGTGTTGCTTCTGCAAATTCCTAGAATTTTCAATCCAACCCCCTTCATCGTTGTCTGCGTCTTCCATGAGTGGAGGTGAACGAATTTGATGGCTTAGATCCCATTGGTTGGATCAATCAAATGGAACATTATTTTTCCTTTCACGGAATCACTGGTGAATTGGACAAAATTCATTACATTGTCCTCTATATGGATCCTAAATGCTGGAAATGGTGTCAATGGCGTAAAAAATCACACCAAGGACATGTTTCTTGGAAACAATTTGTGGCCAAACTTTGTGAGTGATTTCACATTGACACACACTACCTAGGTCATTTCACCAAGTTGAAACAATCTGGTAATGTGGAATATTTTATTTCCACATTTCAGAAATTGGCTTTAAGAACAAAGGGCCTGTATGATTCCTTCTTCAGGGAATTCTTTATTAGTGGCCTAAACGATGGAATCCAAGTGTAGGTCCTCATGTCTCATCCCAAGACTTGGTTGGAAGCTACTCAACATTCGAAGGAAGAAAACCATGTTTTCTTTTCCATAACTAAGAACCCTATTTTCTTCCTTTCCTTCGACCTATCAATCATGTCCATCATCACACTCCTCTCAATATCCATAAATTCACCTAGGAGGAAATGGTTGAACACCAACTCAAGGGTATTTTCTATAATTGTGATGACAAATATTTTCCTTGGCACAAATTTAAGAAACACATTATTTTTATGGCCATTTCTAAGAATGTTATTGATGAGGAGGTCGAAGTTTCCTCGATGGAAGAACTACCCCCCAAAAATGACCCTACTATGTGCTTTGATCCACCAGAACTAGAACTGTTGATTTCATTGTGTTACCTCATTCAATTCTCTTCTCCCCAAACCCTCAAGCTCATTGTCTACATGAAGCTCAGAAGGTCATAATCCTCGTTGATATTGGAAACACCCATAGTTTTATTCATCATTTCAATTACCAAGAAATAAATTGCTATATGCGTGCAATAAAAAAAAATGCAAATCATGATTTCCAATGGCGGTTCCATGAAATGTGGCAGGCATTATGAAAATGTGTGCCTATAAATTGGTCAATACTACTTGAAATCTCATATGTTTTTTATCAACATGGGTGTTTTTGACAGTTTTCTTGATGTTGAATGGATACACATTCTCGATCCCATCCTCATGGAATTTAAGGACTTTGTGCAATTACAACAGGAGGGGAAACAATATAAATTCCAAGGAATCACAATAGGATCACCTGAGATCATCAATTCCCACCGAATGGAAAAGATACTATAAAAATGTCACTCTAGCATTATTTCCCAACTCCATTCCATTCATGCCATTGAGACACCCTATGTGCACCCTAACCTCCAATCTATACTCTCCTGAAACCAATCTATTTTTAACACTCCCCATGGACTTCTCCTTTCCTTAAAACTCTTAAAATATTTCATGGATTCTTGGGTTTAACGAGATATTATCACAAGTTTTTTCAGTATTATGAAAACTTTGTATCTCCTCTCACTTCTCTCCTTAAAACGAATGCTTTCAGTTGGACTTAAGTAGTTCATCAATCCTTTCAGTCCTTGAAAGATGCTATGTGCATAACCCTTGTCTTGGAACTAGCCAATTTCACTAAGATGTTTGTTCTAGAATGTGATGCATTAAGGAAAGGAATTGGGGTAGTCCTCATGCAATATTGTAGATCTTTGGCTTTCACTAGCAAGCAACTACCATAGTGGCATTGGGCCAATCCACCTATGAAAAGGAAATGTTGGTTATTTTGCATGAAATCAATGTTTGATGTCCTTATCTATTTGGGAAATACTTCCAAGTTAAAATTGATCATCGTAGTCTCAAGTATTTTCTGGAACAAACAATTTCATCCCCATAGAAAAAACAATGGGTGACAAGGTTGTTTAGATATGATTATGAGATCAACTACGATAAGTGTAAAGAAAATGTGGCTGTTGATGCTCTTTCAAGGAAATGTGAAGAAGAAGGGTCACTCTTTTCCTCCCACCTTCATTATATTTGACTGTCTTCAAGTTGTTCGACATGAATGGTTGCAAGACTCCAAACTCTCTATCATGATCCCTAAATTGCAATAGGATCCTTAAGCTTCTCCAAGGTAATTTTGGTACAATGAAGAGATTCACTATAAAGTTCATCTATATGTAGACCAACAATCAAACCTTAAATCCATAGTTCTCTCTTATTTTCATGCTTTACCCACAACTGGGAATTCAGAGTTTACCAAAACCTATGAACAAGTTGTTGTTCCATAGTTTGTGTTTTAAGGCTATAAAACACACCGTCTAGGCATCCAAATATGATAATACTTTTAAAACAAAGAAGCAAAGAGAACTTGATCAGATTCAGTCTCTCAACTATCTCTGTCTTGCTTCCCATTGTTCCTGGATGGTTATGTCGCGTTCAATCGCTGCCCACGATCGTTCTAACTCGGTTCTATTTGTTGCAGTTTGTAAGATGGTATTAAATAGGTTCAACGCAATACTGGTTTGATCTTGTAAACCGGGTTCTACATTTGGTTGTCTACCGTTAGGGACTGTCATAGGTATTTGGTTTTTTATATGTTTGTTAAAGGGATTTTTATAGATTTTTTACTTCAGACATTCAGGGAAGATATTGATAAAACAACTTTAAAAATTAAAACAAAAAATAAAGACACAGTCAAGGCCGTTTCTTGGTTCAGTGACAATTATCAAATTGTAAATGGTAAAACATAACACAGAGAAATATAAGGTTTTGGTCTGAGAAGAATCTTATACTTCCATTAACAATAATGAATGAGACAGGGGATTTCTAACAGAAGAAAATATTAAGGAACAGAAGGTTACAGATCTTAAAATTATTGAAATAATTCCAGAGGAAAAACTGTAACACATTCAACATCCAAATCAATCTAATATCATAAGCAACAATTGCATATAATTCCAAATTGATTCACTTGCCAGAAATGTACATTAAGAAGAAGATTTAACAATTGAAAGTAGACAAGGGAAGAAACATAGTCACTGAATGACAATATCCACAATCTTGTCGTGAATGATATTCTTGATAAACTTTAAAGTTGATCGCACAAAATTGTCTTTTTCCAAAAATTTTGAAGCCCTGTTTCAGCCTTTCGAAATTATATTTATACATTTCTGTCCCAAAACTTTCGTTGGTTAAATAACCAACTTCCTAATCTTTCGGTTGCATAAGCTATTGCCAACCATTAACTATTTATTACAAAATACTAAAAATAGAAATATATACGAAGTTTTAATTCTGAATCGAAGAACCTTCTTTATCTGCTTCAACTTCATGGACATGTTTCTCTAAAAAGTTCACTAAGGCCTTAGGAGCCTCTGGTATTTCGTTTGCTTCAAATGAGAAGAAACTTCTTTGCAGATATGGCAACTGCGTTGCAATTGTTTTCTCTGTGGACCTGATTCTCTCTAATTTCGAACTTGAATTCATCATCCATCTCTCGATTTCTGTAATGCCGACTGCTTTGATGTTCGAGATTTCTCCTTTCTTTTCTTCAAGTTCCTCTTTGATTTTCAGCTGATGCCTATTGATGTTGATTTCTTCTAATGGCTCAGAAAAGCCATCAGTACCGACCTGTATTGAATCTTTTTCAATGGAATCAAAGATCTTTTGACAATCTTCGATGACTCCTTTTGTCAATATTTTATATCCCTCTAATTTTGTTTCCCAGACCTTCATCATTACGTCTCCCTTTAACTTCTCTGAAACAAATAACTTCTGATATTTTCCAACTTCTTCTTTTTGTAAAGAAGTTATGATTTTTTGGAAAGAACTTCTTGCTGCTTTTGCTTCCTTTTCTTTTAGCACTGCCTGTTCCATAGACTTTTTAGATTCTTGACAATAATTCTGGATAACTTCCAGATTGCAKACTACCTTCTGTTKTTCTTMCTRGATTTTCDCATATATCTYTGATGCTTTATTCTTGAACTGATCTACTTCAATCACTTGATTAGTAATTGAAACGATTTTGTCTTGCAGAGATTTATTTTCACTGCCCAGCTCCTGCACTTTTTCTTGGGTATCTTGAATCATCTGTTTTGCTTCAGTTAAGTTTTCATTTAACTTTTGGATATCTTGTATATCCTTAAGTCTGGCCTGTTCCAGGCCTTTTTGTATTCCCCATCCAATCCTTTGTTCATTATCCTTTAACCTGACCTGTAGTTGTGAAATTTCTTGATCCTTCTGCTCTATCATAGAGATTAAGTTACCTACAGAGTACATATTGGCTGATGCTATGGCCCCCATAGTCCCTTCCAACTCTGTAGAAAATTCACTTTCTTTTAGCTTTTTCCCATCAATAATAATTTTGTTTTTTTTAACTGTTCTCTCTCCTACAGGATGTAATTCCTGTTTCAACATAGATCTTTGTTTTTTACTGAAGAAATAATCTGATGGAGGTATTTCATCTCTTCTAATTGGTTCTAAGTCATTCACGTACAACACTCCTTCATGAGGATTCCCGAAAGTAGCCTGCAGTGGGGTTAACGCTGTAACGGGACTCCCAAGTTCCTATGAGGCTTTCCCCCCAACTGTTTCTGGAATGTCATCAAGGTTGATTGGATTTTTGTCTGCTCCTTTCCCTTTTTCTATTTGTGTTTCCTTGATCTGGGAACTTTCTGTATTCTGAGTAGGGATCTTAGAATCTTTCACTTTTCCTTTATCACTTGTATCATACTGAATGATAGTTTCAAAACCTGGAGGCATGGTTTCTTGCTCTTTCTCTGAGGTTGACACTTCGCCCTGCAAAATCTTGGGCAGACACTGTCTCCTATTTCTTTGAAAGGACACAAACCCCACCTGTGCATCAGGTGACAAGGTTTTCACTCTGCTCCGGATCTCTTCATATGACTTAGCATTTCTGAAAATGTCATCATAAAATGAATGTTCATGTTCATATGATTTCAACCCACACTGTGTAACATGTCGATTGACAATTTGATATGGATCATGTTTCCTGTGTTCTATGTCCACTAATTTTACTTCACTCAATGATTCTGCTTCTGACATGGAATGACCAAAGTTTAATAAAGCAAATTTCCCAAGATAAACGAGAAAAGACGGCCATGACTTTTTCTGCTGAGCTTTTAGTTCTAGTCCAATACCCCCATTTACCAACTGGTAAGCCACTTCTATGAAAATTAACCTATCTGGGAGTACTTTTGGAAGAGCATGTGGTGGAATAGAACATCCATAAACTCTAACATATGAGAAATTTTCTTCAATGAACCAATCTGCAACTATCTTAAGATTTTCTATAATGGTATGTGAAATTCGAGGAGGTTCATAACCAAAGAATATTTTGTGCAGCGGAATGATTACGAAATGACACACCTCATAAAAATTGTTTTTGGCATTGTCTCCCCACAGAGCTGAATGATATTTGTGAACAGGCTCTGTACAAGAAGGATCCCAACTCCAATTCATCAAAGGGAACGGAGTCCTAAAACAGATAGCATCTATTATATAGGCTGACATGTAAAAGGCCACTGTTTGTCCCTTTGACCTAGCTGTTTGATACTTCATAACCTCTGTACCGATATTGTCTGATAAAATCTTATGCCAATTGAAACTTATTCCCTCTGAAACCTCTTCTAGGAAGGGTGTCCATTCTGCACTAAAGTGATTAGAGTCCTTTTTCCCATATAGTCTGCATAACATCATTACTAAATACCTCATGTAATCATTCAACGAAGCAGTGGCATATATCCCATGTAAATCGGCTCTAAATCTGTTTTCATCTCTGGACCACCCTTTTATCATATCAGGGTAAGTTTGACCACCTTCGACACATTCTTTTTGTTGGAATGCAGCTAAAAACTCAGAATTAAACGTATGCCTATAAGTGGGTGATAATTTATACATTACTTGGACATGTTTGGGTCTGAATGAGCCAATAACCACTCCTTGCTCATTCAGGATACTCCTGGTCGGAATGTCCACCTTATCCAGTGCCCAAGCAACCATATCTGTATATGAAACCAGTCGCAGACATGCTGCAACCTTATGAAGACCTGTTTCGGCTATGTCTCGGAGATGGTTGTCTGTACCATTATCAGAAAATGAAAGTTCATATTCCATTTTCTCTGCAATTGCAGCCCATGATTTAACATTGTGTATTATTCCAGCTGCAGTAGTATCTGAAATGATATCGCCTTCCGGTTGTTCTTCGGTTTTCTTCGAAGCCTTTTTGGGTGCCATAACTTAGCAGCAGGATTCCGAAGCAAACAAAACTGCCAATGGTGGAGCAGCTCAGAAGAAGAGAAAAACTCTGTGTTCACTTGAAAACCTGAAACAGAGCAGAATTCAACTTTGAAATAATGTAAACGTTTCAAAAAATTATTTCGAATATATCGTAAAATCTTCGAGATTTGTTCATCTATTATGAAATAAATGCAAAGATATTCCCGATAAATTTCTTTTAATGTTTGTACCTGAGATTTTCCAATATTTTCAAATATAATAGAAACCTGCCGTATACAGATCATTTATTAAAAGTTTGAAACCTTAAATCTCATTTCTGAGAATGATTAATTATCGTTAATCTTAACTTAAGTTTGAAAACTCTTTCATCGAGGTTTTGGAACTTTCGATGTCAAGAAAATAAATCATCGCAAAACACCGATTGCCGAAATCACGATCTATTATTTGAGTCAAAACATTTTATTATCTTAATTAATCTGGATTACCTTTTCGGGATTTCATTAATCAAGAGCTCGGAAATCAGGAAATCGGGGATCGGGGAATCGGGAAATTCAATGATATGAAAATTGTTGCTCACAAAATCTCGAATCGCGATTTCCCGATATAATTAGTCACTCTTAATTATACTTAACAGTAATTAGATTACTTTCAAACCTCTCTTAAGAATTAATTAAGATCGGGGATCGGGAAATCGGAGAAAACGATGACGAGTTTCTTTCTTCTCATAAAATCGCGAATCCTGATTTTGCGATGAGTCTATCTTAGAGTTCAAACCCCCTCTTAAAACGGATTTAAGTAAATGATGTTTTTTAATTAAGGATTAATGTATCGGAATATCGAGAATCGGGGTTTCTCTATTATATTTGTGTTGAACATTTGTTCATTCAAAACTCTGAATCCCGATGTCTCAATGTAAATTGATATACCTTAAGTTTTGAATCAATGTCTGTTTTAAAATGTTATTTCGAAAGGTATTGGAAAACTTATATTCAATTGGGTTCTTGATTATTCTTTGTTCAAAAAACGAACCATAAAGGCATTGTGAATTCATTAGATATGAATTTTTTTCTTTCGAGAATTTATATGATGTAAAGCCTCAAAGATACAATAATTTTTATCATTAAGATTGAAAATTCAAGGTCTGTTTCAACATAGGCTCCAACTGGGGACCTCGTCTCCTTGTGGGACGAGGAGAACATGCAGACTCAGTGCCTTCATTGGGTAATGGGGTCAAAGTTTGTCTTTGATAAACTGTTCAAAAGTAAGGAAAGACAACACAAACAGTGTTGGAAAACCTTTTCAAAACTTATCACATATTGAAATTCAATTATGATCCTCTTCAACCTTTTCCTTCTCATTCTAAAATTGAGTTGATATTGAGATGGTTAGAATAATCTTTAGAAGTTCAACAGATTATTAAACATTTCAGCTTGCATCAATCGAAACCGAATATATCAATTTAAAACTGGGAGGCTCTATTTGACTTAAGACGAATATCCAGTTTTTTTTTTTTTTGAAAAATTAACAACTAGAATAGATTATAGATAAGTGTGACACCTTACAGATACCTCAGACATTGCTTCACTGCCAGCAGGCCTGTTCAGTACCCCGGTGAAGTTATTTGTCCCTTTTTACTGAATTTCCTTTCATCGCTTCGAACACGAATTTTATGCCCAGGCATTGCTTCACTGCCAGCAGGCCTGTTCAGTACCCCGATGAAGTTATCTATTTTATATTTTCAGATGAGGGAAATCATATAAATGAATTTCCTTTCATCGTCTGTAGGAATAGATGGGGGCAATCAGTTATGAATTTCCTTTCACCATCTGTCTTGTGTTCAGCTCAGAATTACGAAGTGGGGGAAATCAGTGATATTAAATATATCAGGGTTGGTGATCTGTGTAAAATTTTAAAATCAATGTTTGTCAACTTGTTTTGATTATTCTAGGTCATTTTTTTTTTCAACCTTCAAAACTTCCTAAGTCTCTAGAGAGAAAGGGGAAAATCTTCTCAAGGGATTTTCTTTTGAGCAAGCTAAAAGGTTCAGACAAACTGTTAAACAAGTTAAGATATACAAATTTAATCTCAAATTTAACCATTTTTAGTCGGAGAGGAGGAAGATGAATATTGACCTATTTGAATTAAATCATTTGATAGAATTTCACTTCAATACAAAATCTCTTCGACTTTCAGGCACATGGCTCAATATCGATACTCTTATATTAGTTTGTCGCAATCAAGCACAAGACATGCAGCAAGTATGTGTTCACAGATTTGAGATATAACTGCATAGGAAAGCAGGGTATTCAGTCTTATGTCTTCGAAGATACAAAGACTAGATAGGCTCCTAGCCGACTATCTCAGAGACACAAAATTATTTTTCTTTATATTTTTTAAGATTTTATAAATTTTTATTTTTTAACATATTAAATTTTTACTTTTTTAACCATTTGAGAAAGAGACTTGTATGTACACCTTTATTTTATTTATTTTAATTTTTTATTTATTTACATATATATACAAGATATATATATATATATATATATATATATATATATATATATATTTTTTTTTTTTTTTTTTTTTTTTTNTCCATGTAATGCTTTAAGAAACGTGCATTAACAGGAGCATTTAGGATCCTACCATCTAGGTTTTCCAGTAGAAAGGAGTTGTTACCTTCAGAAGATTAAATTTTAAAGGGCCCATACCAGATGTGATCAAATTTACCGTTTTTACCCGAATATTCCTTTCGAGCATCCCACCTTAGGACTAGATCTCCTGGAAGAAAACTTTTGTTCTTGGCCTTTCGATCGAATAGAAGCTTCATATTATCCTGGTACTTCTGTAGCTTTTCGTCTATTACATCCCTGTGTTGCTGGACTTCAATTAATTGGTTTATTCTTCTGGTGAGAGGATTTGGCTCTTCCTTCTCATCTTGCCACAACTTCATTACAGGAAGTGCTAAATTTATGGGTGTTATCACTGAAAATTCGTCCGCACAGGGCGACAAGAACTCTGCATCGTCAACACAGAAAAACAGTCATTCATGGCACAAGGATTAACTCCACAGCACAGCAAAAGGGTCAAAACTATGAAAAAATGGCCAAAAAATTAAAAAGCGTGATGCACCCACTGGGCGCACGCGCGCGCGCGCAACATCTTCGTATTTTGGGCGCATATGCGCGGCTGTGGGGTGCAAAACCCGCGCGCCTGCCAAACGACGCATTTATGAAGCTG
>ML787836.1:485256-535840 GCA_009831015.1 Picea engelmannii | reverse complement strand
AAATACCCTATAACTCTCAAAAAAAATAAAAACTTGACTTCAAAAGGAAAATGAGCATTGCTTTAGTACATGAGAATGTTGTGTTAAAAAACACAAAAGAAAATTGTGTAAAACACACAAAAAAAAATTGTGTGTAAAATGAGTTGCGGTGTGTGTCATTAAATAGGCCACCCCTCTTAACAAAATCTCAATATTAGTGGTAACTTATTACTAATTTTATAAGGAATCCCACTAAATATGGAATATTAGCATCATAATAAATATTTTAGTTATGGTTTGTTATAACAAGTGATATTCATGGCTTATTGGTTGGTGGAAGTTAAAATAAGTTGTTTGCATGGTGAGAGATCCATGGTTCAAAACACATGGACTTCTATTTACATGGCATATTGTTTTATTATTGTTGTTATAATATACTATATACCAAACCAATGTGAATTAGTAAGTTCGTTACATATATGCGGGCATATAACCGTGCAAAGGATCTTTGGTAAGTGGTTATACAATATAACATATCATATGGTATCAACTCCACGTGAAGTTAGGTATTGGTTAGTGTAATATATATATATATATAATAACCAATCCAATGATGAGGGAATGCCACATGTCATGACCTGGTTGGTCTATTTATGTGTCACATGTCATCATGTAACTGGGCCACCTAGAGGTACAATCTACCACATCAGTTGTGAACAATCATGTGCCACGTCACATATTTGGTGTCACTTGTCAATATTTGGATATTTGGTGCCACTTGTCAACTTGCGATCCCCCCACGTGTCTCTCTCACGACCTGCCACATGTTTCTTCAGGGTTGACTTGAACTTTGACTACCCATAACTTTTTCATACAATCTCTGTTTGAGACGAAAATTGTGTCGTTGGAAATATTGTGACAAGCTCTACACATTGATGGAGTTTTCAAGATATTTTAAGATGATCAAATTTTGATCATTTATGATCCCTTATGAACCGATGTGAGCATGTTGGGTCCTCTTGGACCTCAACGGGTGTCTTTGGATCCTCCTGGATCATTCCTCCCCACTGGGAGGCTTTTGAACCTCCAAAAGGTTTACATCAAATGAGGGAGATGCCTCCCCACTTGAACTTTGTCTCTTCCCCATGTTTGGACCACTTGGATCATTACAATCAGTTGAATAGCAAGGATGAAATATGAAATAATGTTGCTAACATAAAAAATCATTCTCGGACTTCCACATCTATTTGCATTCATATTTTCCACTATTGGCCATGCACAACATATCATCAATAGTAGAGAACATATAGATGCTACTGACAATGAATTAAAAACATTCATGTGCTCCCTAAAAAAATCCTTGTTACCTGCATGTAATGGACCTTCATGTGGCAACTTTAGAGAATTTTGAAACACTTCATGACTAGGAGATAACTTGACTATTTAATTATCATATTCTTCACTTACTTTTGCAGACATCATAAACACATTTGTTCTTGCATTCACAACACCTATGGTTGTGATTTGTGTCTCATCACCTGATTCAGATCCCAAATATTCTTGGACTGTGACAAAAGGATTTTGTTTTCCTTTGCCTCCATACTTTTTAGGCCTTAATTCAGGGTGCATATTCCAACAATGATCTTCATCATGTCCATTTTTCTTATAATGAGTACATGTGAGATTTGCTTCTTCCTTCTTTACTATAGCTACATGTTTCTCTTTTCCCTTGTTCTTACTTACCTTTTGTTGAGAAAACTCCTTGGAAGAACCATTTTTAGTATCTTTCCCTCTGGATTCAAGATGTACATCTTGAACACATACTTCATCAAAATCAGTGGGATTTAACAAAAGAAGATTATGGCGAATGTAACTATGCAAAGTACCAATGTATTTCAGAAGGGTTTTTGTAGAATGTAATGAAATATTTAAAGCCAACGCTTTCTTCCTAAACACCTCAGTAAAATATGGCACACTCTGTCATTTTCCTTGCCTCAAATATTGGCATTCCATCATTTATTTTTGTCGATATGCCAAAGGATAAAATTGTTTCCTTATTGCATATTTGAATTCTTACGAAGAAGAGAGAATATTACCTCTCTTTTGGATACCTTCCTGAAGTTTACCTTCCCACCAAATCAGCGTTGTGCCTTCAAGGAAAAGAGAGGCCAATTGAATCTTTATCTCGTCTTCATCAATCTACTAAACAAGAAATTAAACTTCCATTTGTCGAATCCAATTGTCTAGATTCTCTGCATTAGGCTCCTCATTATACATAGACAAGTTAAACTTGACATTCAACTTTAACAATGGTTTTTTTGAATCAATTTTCCTACGCGGAGATGAGGGTGGAGAAGTGGAAGGAGATGAAGGTGTGGAAGGAGGCAAAGAAGGAGTTCTTGAAGGAGGTGGAGAAGGAGGAAGATCATTTTCTTTCTTAACTTGTTCAGAACTTTCTCCTTTTTGTAATCCTCTCTCACTGTAAAGCTCTTCATCCAATTAAAAGCATTGAATAAATCATCTTCATATTCAAAAGGACCTATTTTTCTTAGTGAAGCCATCTCTTCTCTTTGATTGAATCTCCTTAAACCAATCTTCAAATTATAACTCTCGAGTTTTCCTTCACCACGTTTTTTTTATTCCTTGTAAGCATTCACCTGTCAAACCTTCTTTGATACCACTTGATCTGAAAATGGATTAGAAATCATACACCACTTGATCTGAACTGAGTGTCTCTAATATCACTTGATCCTCAAATAGTATTAAGTATGACACCACTTTCTTGTTCCAAGATTCTTTTATTGACAGTGCTTATAGCATGGAAGTGACTTATCTTACTTAACCGAAACACTTCAACTAATGAACATAACTTGCATAATCATTCATACATGAGCATGTACGAAATCACATGAAAGCAATAATTGTGTTTCACAGTGACCTTCTTTCATGTTACTCAAAATCAATTACAAATATCAAATTTGGCACCATCTCGAAAACCGAATCAAATGACTATAAACACTAAATATTTCTTTACAAAATGCCTTAAGGCTTTCTTACAACTCACAAATCCCAAATTTGCATAATTATGGCTTGCAAATGAGTGATAAGATTGTCACCATCGACTATGTCTCAAAAAACCGATTCTTATGACTATAAATACCCTATAACTCTCAAAAGACTACAAACTTAACTTCAAAAGGAAAATGAGTAGAGCTTTAGTACATGAGAATGTTGTGCTCAAAAACACAAAAGAAAATTGTGTAAAACACCAAAAAAAAGTTGTGTAAAACACACACAAAAAAATTGTGTAAAATACAAAACAAGTTGTGTAAAATGAGTTGGGGTGTGTGTCATTAAATAGGCCACCCCTCTTAACAAAATCACAATATTAGTGGTAACTTATTACTAATTTTAGAAGGAATCCCACCAAATATGGAATATTGGGATCATAATAAATATTTTAGTTATGATTTGTTATAAAATGTGATATTCATGGCTTATTGGTTGGTGGAAATTAAGTAAGTTGTTTGCATGGTGAGAGATCCATGGTTCAAAACCCATATTTACATGGCATGTTGTTTTATTATTGCAGTTATAATATACTATATATATTATATAGTATATGCATAAATCAAACCCACGTGAATTAGTAAGTTTGTTACAAAGTGTGTTACATATATGTTGGCACATAATCATTGTGAAGTTAGGTGTTGGTTAGTGTAATATATATAATAACCAATCCAATGATGAGGGATCGCCACATGTCAAGACATGGTTGGTCTACTTATGTGCCACATGTCATCATGTAATTGGTCCACCTAGAGGTACAATCTGCCACATTAGTTGCCAACAATCATGTGCCACCTCACATATATGATGCCACTTGTCAATATATGGAGTTGCCACTTGTCAACTTGTGAGCCTATGACGTGTCTCCCTCAAAGCATGTCACATGTCTCTTCAGGGTTGACTTGAACTTTGACTGCCCATAACTTTTGCATATGAGCTATGTTTGAGACAAAATTTGTGTCGTTGGAAAACTTGCAACGAGCTCTATACATTGATGTCATTTTCAAGAGCTTTTAAGATGATAAAGTTTTGAGCTTTTATGATCCCTTATAGACCCCTGTGAGCATTTTGGGTCCTCCTGGACCTCGATGAGTGTCTTTGGATCCTCCTAGATCAGTGATTGTCTGGTATCTCGGTTGAGCAAGAAACAATCTTCAATGTCATTGTCCACAGCAGAAGCAGAGTATATTGCAGCAGCAACATGTTGTACACATGTTCTCTGGATGAAGCAAACTTTGTAGGACATACAGGTGGAATATGACGAGCCTATTCCAATATTTTGTGATAATACCAATGCTATGAGTATTTATAAGAATCCAGTGATGCATTCCAAGACGAAACACAATCCAATCAAGTTTCACTTTTTATGGTAACAAGTTACAGAGAAGAACATCAAGGTAGAGTATGTTGGTACAAAAGAGTATATTGTAGATATCTTCACCAAACCTCTTCTGAGGGAGACTTTTGAGTATATTCGACATAAACTTGGAAAATTTCCAACCCCACAATGATCTACATGATAGTTTTCATAGTAAGACAAGGGGAGAGTGGCAGTAATCATGAAGGAATTGAATGTTTTTTGAATTCTTTTTATCATAGATTTACACGAGGAAGCACCATACAGAGAAACATCAGTAGAGATCAACGGCTTACATACAAGGGGAGCAGCCCCAAGGAGAAGTCATACTTTTCCATTGATGACAAAGGGGGAGAGAAAATTAGAGGCATGGAAAGGAAGAGAAGAGGCATGAAGACAGGGGGAGCCAGCATGAGCAAGAGAAGTGTGGTGTCTAAGTGTTGCCATCAATGCCAAAGGGTGATATTGTTGAAAGATTAATTAATTGTTGAAAGATTAATTAATTGTCAAAATAATAATTGTTGAAAGATTAATTGTCTTTATATTGGTTTTTAATGATGTCAACCCTTGAATAGGAGGTTAACAGGTTACATGATGAAGTAAAGTAGCTATAAACAAAAGATAACAAGTTGCATGTTAGTTGCATGCCATCATGAGATTGTAAACATAAGTTAGCAAGTTGCATGTGAGTTGCATGACATCATGAGTTGCATGGCAGTTTCATGTCATCATGAGATCCTCATTAAAACATGTAGAAAAGTCAATTGGAGAATAACTTTTGAGAATACAGGTTGGATATCTGAGGTAGTGAGTCAAATAAAGAGAAGTCCAGTGAAGTAAGAAGTTTGCAGGAGTCGAGAGTATAGAGAAGATGTTTCAGACAGAGTTTCGTTGAGTAAATTCAGCTCTCAGGAGGAAAATCACATGCATTCGTGGTCTATAGTGAAGAAAAGTGTGGATACCCACAAGAAGAAAGTTCATAGGGTTGTGGACTTGTGAGGAAAATTTGTGAATATCATGGATCTAAAACTTAGGTCAGCTGCAAGATTGAACGTATGTCTTCATGTGTGTGTTAGAGTGAATATTCTGAAGAAATCAGGAACATGTATGTCTTAGTGATTCATAAGCTTTTGATTTGGAGGATTCTCTTATGAATCTTGGTATGAGGTATGCGTGGTTATAGTCTTGATGAGATATCAATATCAGTAGCAGCAACAGAGGTATCAGAAACAACATCAACAACAGGTTATCAGTTTCAGTGACAAAGGTAGTTAAAGATTGGTCTACATTTATATTTTAGGGTTGTTGGATGGGGCAAGGAAAGGGGGTTGGAGCTAGTAAATTAGGGAGTTGGAGCTTCCTTCAAGTTTCAGCCTATAAATAGGGGGTTGGATCCTCCTTCTAGTTGTAGCTGGAAAAACAGGAAGTTGGTGCTTCCAATGAATGTACTCTTTGATAAATAAGAAAATCATTCCATGGTTTTCTCCCGCATTGGTTTTCCACGGAAAAGTTTGGTGTATTGTGTTTATGTGATGTCTATGCATTGAATTATGGTGTTTTGAAAGCTCATGATAATTATTGGAGGTTTTATATTGTGATTAAAAGTACTAATTGTGCTCATTTTGATTCACCCCCCTATCATATTCCAACAATAGTTTCTCTTTGAAACAAAAGAGAAGGATAAGAAAGGATACTAAAAGAAGGAAACTACTTATGTCTATCTTCTCACTAAATAGCCATATGTCTTAGCTTTGTCCAGTATCTTATGGAATCAAAAATAGATGTCAAATGCCCAAGATATCACCATTTTTCCTCCTTTATTCACCAATTGTCCCCTCCATTTTTGAAATATTGAATAATTCTTATTACGCACTCTATCTTTCCACTCTACTCTCCATACTTAACCTATTCCACATTCCAAAGTAATTTCTCTCTTTCCACTCTACTCTCCATACTTAACCTATTCCATATTCTATACTTCGTCATTTCTACGTTCATTTTCTATTTCCATTTTCCACATTTTATTTCCATTTCATTTTCATTTCCATGTTCCATATTTCACATAACTCCTCCCCAACACTTAGTCAAATTTCTTAATATTATCCTGGGTCCGCATGATTTTTATGGCTCGTCCATAGTCTCGCTCCTTCCTATTCACTTCCCTCAAGACTTGGTCATTTTTCACAAATCCTTTTTATTAAGTCTTACCACAATCCCTATCCTCCTGCTCATCCATAGTCTCGCTCCTCCCGATTCACTTCCCACGTAAACACTTCAGTTATTTTAATATTATTTCTCAATAACAATTCCTATCCTAAGTTTATTTCCCTTTATTTATGAGCACACCTCCTAATGACAAGTGGAAATGAAGAACTATCCTTGGATGACATGTGGCAGTGATGTGAACCTACCCCCAGTGACACGTGTATGGATGAAGATGACTGGATAGTTAGTTGGCACGATGACTGGGTAACGATGTGACGATCAAAAGATAAGTTATGCAATATATATGTGAATTTCTATAGCTCTCTATACCTCACATATAACGAATATGGATATGAAATTTCCATATAAATATTTCAAGATAACCCCCCACAATGCAAGTAGGGTAAATAATTCGAATTGGAAATCTAAGGCTCAAAATCCACGAAGACAAATCAATGGTGGTTGATTCTCCATCTTTCGGAGCTCATATATTTTGATATAGACGTTTGTTTAGAGTAAACGAGAGCTCGTTGGAAAGGTAAAGATATGAATAACCCATTGGAAATGGTTTCAATGGCTATAATATTAGTTATGAGGCCCTAAAAATTGAATTACATTCGGGACTATTTTCAGCCTTAACAACAAATTATTTTCAGAAATTGATTTATTTAAAGAAATTCATGAGCTTCTAAAGTGGGTCTCAATTGATGGCAAGCATATCTAAGCTCACAAAGAGGGTAAATAAAACTCTAGCCCTAAATGAAAAGATGTTTCAAGAATATGAAGAAGAGATTATAAAAGAGGAGAAGATGTAGATTTAAGAGGTTGGCAGTGGGTTGTTAGAGAATGTTGCTACATGGGTCTTTCTACTGAAAGAAAATTATGCCTTTCAAAAGATTTGTGAATTAGTAATATTGAATTTCCCTTTCATTTTCCTTTCTACTCAACTCTCTCAATATTCTTCTTTACATTCCCATGACACTTCAGATCCATAGGAGAAAGATCCATGCTTGTAAAAAGTATATGCATTTTATTTTAAGTTTATGCAATTGTCATTGAAATCTTGTTGAGGTTGTTTTAGCCCTCTTGTTTAATACTTTGTTAAGATTATTTTATTTGGAATATTACTATTAATTTCTCCCACAAAGAACTATTTCGAGGCATAGCTCTAATGATTTTTCAGACTTTGAGATTTTTGAGTATGAGATTTTTTTAGTGTACTTATCATAATCTTGTTCAGTTTTAAATGCAATATTCATTTAAAGTTCTTTGATGACCTATCCATTTTACTTTTCTTTCATCTTGCAAAGTCATAGTCGATCCTGAGTTCAAAAAGGTTTAAAAGGAATGAAAAATTCTCTGTTGAATGCAAACTCTATACCAATCTCTTTCATTTATATATATTTATTTTGCTTTCCATGAACAAGATGATGTGCTTAATAAATAAATCTGCTAAATGAGAGCTTTGTTGGAAGATATTTTGGGGATTTCTCTTTTGCACTCACCCATTCCATTCATCTACATGCATACAAATAATATTCCAATATATCATGATAGAATAACCACCTCTATAAAAACGAGGAGAGTTTTTCTTGTTCCCCACAAGATTTTCTCTCGAATGTTGGTCATTTTCCCTTGACATTAAAAACAATCAACATTTTTGGCGACCATATTGGGGAGAACAAAAGGATGGTTTCACATACCAGAAATAGAAACAATTATTTTTCAAGAAATATGATTCTTTTTAGGATCATATATTATTAATAAACTAGAAGTTTTCTGGTGCAAGTCTTGAAAAGATTTATGGCAGATTGATTTCGGATGAATTGGGTTCTTGAAAACCTAATTCAAGGAACTTATGGTGGCCTTGAAGATATGTTATTGGAGTTCTGATTACAAGTCATTTATGCCAAATTATACAAAACCAAAGAACCATCAAATATTTGGGAGGAGGATCTCCCTGGCGACTCCATCATTAAAACTCTAGATTTCAAAAAAAGATGCCCTGGTGACTTCACTAAAAAAATCCAGAATTTCAAGAAGATCTTTCTGATGATTGAACTGAAGAATTTATTTCATGTTGTGATGATTTTTTTCCTTCACCACCAATCCCAACCAATGTTGTTCAAGTTACACTAAAGGGAGAAGGTTCTCAAAGAAAGAAACAGTTGCATAGAAGTCTACTCAATTTGCAAGAAGAGGTTCATCCTTTGCCAAATATTGCCATGGACAAGTTTGCTATGTTCTTTGAAAATACTTCAAAGGATGCATAGAAGCATTTGGTTAAGTTTGATAGTGCTTGTGATATATATAATGTAGTTTAATATGATCTTGCATTCTGACTGTTTATATTAACTCTAAAATTAAATGCTAGTGATGGTTTTATTCATTGATGTCTAGAACCATCACTAGATGGGATGTATTAGAAAAATTATTTGTTGATAAATAATTCCCAAGGAAACATCCACATTCTCTTTTCTTGAAATTGATTGAAATCTAGATGAATGAAGAAGAGACAGTCAAATATTTCACTTTCACATTGTAACATCCCGCTCTTGCGCACACCTAATTGGACTTATTCTTTGAGGGCACTTGTGTGCGAGTGATCCAGTTCATTATATGATTGATTGTTTCACTTATGGATGTTGATGATGTTGTGATAAGGTGATATGCATTTTATTATATGTGTATCGATGGGTGCTATTGACTGGCTTTTCCTGAGTGTGCAGGACTTTGGATTGTTTGAGGATGGCGATGGCATCGATGGACCTCCTTGGACAACGGATCAAGTCAGGGAGTGGACTGTTATGGTTTGAGTGTTTTTTATATTTCATATGTGACATATGACTGGTATATTATGATGTTGATTTTGGATTGTTGACATGTTTCGTTGATGGATGCAGGCTGACAATAGCTTGCTAACCAAAATTACATTTGGATTAAAGGGGTCATGCATGACAACCAGAGATATTGAGGGAGAGGTGTGGCAACACCCTGCCACAACATACTAGCACTCCCATCGTGGCTCAAACTATAGGTTAAGGATTACCTAGTTCGAGAGATCCACGATGTCATGAGGGAAGACTGTGACAGTCACTCACAATGATTCTAAGGGGCACACAATAAGGCAGGGTCCTTATTCCTTAGATTCCCTTAGTCTCCCACAAGCTCACCCAACAGAGTATTGACTCCAAGGGTGGACGTCTATCAAAATCATTCAAAAGGCGAGTGACACCCTTGGAGAAATTAGTGTGTCTTTAAGGGCACGTCGCATAAATGAAATATGAATGCAGGCGAGTGGCACCCTTGGAGCACGTAGTGCGTCTTGAAGGGCACGTCATGGTTTTAACACTAGTGAGTCAATGAACCTAGGTACCTAGAAAAAAATATATCTTTTGATCTGGTCAGCCTTAAAATAAATGTTGCATGAGTAAAGTTTAAAAATTATAAAATTTCCATTAAAAACAATTTTGCTAAGCCTAGTTGAATTTAAAGCCTAGATCTAAGTAGGACATGAGAACTAAAAATTAATTGAGCAAGTAAACAAGGGGGGATGAAGAAAATGGGGTAAAATTTTAATTTAAAAATTTATAGAGGATTAAATTATTTAAAAGATTAATTGTTGTTTATGTGCAAACTTGCTAATTTCGAACTTAGAAAAAAAGGGGAAACTTAATTACAAAAGGAATGTGGAACATAGGAGGGAATATGTCTAGAAAAATTTCCTTTTTTGAACTCAACTAAGATTTAAGGAAGGTGCCACTCATTAAGGGAATGTGAGGGAATAAATGGGCATCGAGGAGTGTTTTTAGGAACGCTTTTAGGTGGGTGAGGGAAATTGGAAAATAAAATTAATTAATTAAATGAATTTCTGGTGCAACTAAGGGATCGAGTGACAAGTGTATGGGGGAGAATTTTCCTAATTAATTTTTAATAAAAAGAATTTAATGTGTGTTTTGGAAACAAGTCACTAACAAAACTCTATAAAAGAAAGGGCAAAGGAGGAGAATGGATCACGTCTGGTATGCGTAAGGTTATGCTGTCGGATTTTACTCTTGACCGTTTTTTCTTGTGGGAGTTAGGATACCCAGCTTGGATGGAGAGTGGTAGCTTGACCTTGCGAGGTGAGCTGGGAGATAGCCTTCTCTGGTTTATGTGTGTGGCCCCTTTGTGGCTCGGGGGAAGAAGAGTACCCCTAGCATTGGCTGGGAGGTACCAATGAGTTCTCAGCGGTTAGCAAGCAGGAGCTAGATGGAGCGCAAGCGCGAGACAATGACTTCAGGTTCTTCACCTTCAATGATGGTACGTGTGTGTAAATTTGCATTGTAAATTAGTTAAAATTTCCTTATATATGAATATCGATTGATGATTATTATAATTTGTTTCTGGGCAGTAGTTGGTAAATTCAGCTGAGATTGTTTGTTCAAAAAAAATGTTCAGTTTATTAAGAAGGATTTATGGTTATGATCGCTTGTGTAAACTCGTTGCCTCACTGGAGTTTTTTTTTTTTTCCACCCTGATACTCTCCCTCTATCTATTAAATTTTGGTATGTGTGGATGATTTTTTTCTCGCTTTCCAATCGAATTTCCCTCAATATCCTGAAACTACTGATTAATCCAACACAATGTCATTATCCTTGGCATTTCTCCTGACAACAACTCCCTTCGCACCGTAAATGATTTTGGTAATACGTTACCCTCAATGCTTCATTCGCACAACCAATGCACCCTTGAGTTCATTTTAACCTCATCCATTCTGGAGTTCTCACCTGTGTTTTGTCTCAAAAATTTGATTGATTCCCTATGTTGTTTAACTATTGCCTCAGAAAATCGAGATATATATGTGTGTTGGGAATGGTAATTCCAGTGATAGTGAGAACATGAAGAAGACCTTAATATCTAGTGTGTAGTGATACTTTCATCTTTTATTTTTTTTTATTAGTGGTTATGCAGCCACGGGGGATCCATCCCTCGTGTCCCAAATTTTATTGGAGCCCGAAACCAGGCAAGAGCCCAAGTTGGGGATCCTCCGCTTGTATGGAGTGATCAAGTTGCAAGTTGCACATAGGCATATGCCTTTCATTAAATAAGTGATTGCTATTGAAGCACTCGAACGCCCTTATGGTGAAAATATCCTTGGGGATCCAGTGTAACTAACTGGCATCCCAACGACGCAACGTTGTGTTATCACCATTAAAAAATTTGTGTGAAATCAAGATTTCAGGACTTAGCAAGGTGCTAAACTGGTTTGGAATCCTGACAAACTAGAGAAGGGGCTGAATCTGGAAGGAAGAGGCTAAGTCTAGTGGGGGTTCTAAGGTGATGGGACCCAATACGTCATAGATTGTGAGCATTCCAGATCGATGGTCGAGGATCATTTCTGGGGGAGAAGTTGTGCGGAGGATAATTTAAGAAATCGACCCGAAAACTAAACGTGGTTTTTGGTCGGGAACATGTGACACCACCTGGTGCATTTCAAGGTGAGAAGCGGGTTTCCCCAAACCACTCCCTCACGCCCTCAAAATTGGAAAAGTATAAAAGGGTATTTATTTGGTTATTTTATTATTTTTCAAACACTGGACCATTTGAAATTGGCGCGACCTCCCTCGTTCGACTACAACTCGACAGTATGCCATTGCACACCATTTCCTCTCATTTCCATGTATTTCTCATCGTCGCCATGGAACCTATCATCACTTCAGTAACAGAGCAAGACCCTGTGTTGAATGAAGAATCCCTAATTGACCGAGATTCATACGTTTTCGACACCGAAATCACCCTTTCTCCCATCTCTGTATCGAGAAGTAATCTACCCGATAATGTACAAAGGCGTATATAATTCCTTGAAGCAGTCCAGGCCACCATAGTCCCTTATGTTGTCGAAGTCACTTTCCCTTTTCCTGAATTCATAGGTTGGTGTGCATAGCAGTATTCACATGAAGAAAAAATCATCGTAAATAAACAGGGGTATGAGTTCATGTGTAGGGTAGAGGGTATGTTAATTCGAGATGCCCTCAGTATACCAAAGTCTTTCTCTGTGGCATCTGAACCTTTCAATGAATAAAATCTAATTAGGGTATATAGAGAGTGTCCATCAGAAGTCGGAGATCTGTTTTTACAAACAATTTTCAAACCAGAACTTACTTCAGAGAGTATGTCTTTGCCAATGAATGTGAGTATAATGGTTATTGAGGTCCAATGGGTTTGTTCCCTGTTGAGTCAAATTTTAGGTCTAGATAATGACAAACATGTGGTCTATGTCATGTTGGGTTTCCTGTTGACATTTTTTCAGTCAGATTCTGGTCTCTCGGTCTGTATCAGTTTTGATCAATTCATAGTTGATAATATCCATAAAAAACTAGTGAATTTCCCTCTCTAAGGCATTTCATATATTACACCTATTTGTTGAATATTTTCCTGGAAACCAATAAGAGAGAATTTCCTGAAGCAGCATCCATATCAACCAAATGTAAGAAGATTGCATTGCTCATCTTCATCAACAAAGTTATGTCCAAGGTTTACAGTTTGATTTTCAACACCAACATGCCTAGATTTTTGGATGAAATGAGGATTTATATGCAACCAAATCCAGAAAACAGAGTGGGGGATTGGGTATGTATTTATGTTTTCCATGAATCCCCCTATCTATTTCCTATTTTTCTGACCCCCAGAGTCTTTTCCCTTGAATTCATCAGGAAAAGAATCATATCTGAAACAGAGCATTTCCTACATTTGTGCAAAGCCTCCAACCTCAAGTTCCCTTTTATCATTGGCCCTTTCATTGTCAAATCCAAATCTTGTTTATCTCAGATTCAAGCAAAGCTCAAAGAGCTTGGTTTTTCACAGTTACAAGGAAGAAGATATGATTCACATCAAATCATATCCAAGAGAATATTGATGAACAAACAAGCCCCTTATGAGCATGAGCATGTTGATGGTTTTGATAAGATGGAAAACCTAGAAGTATGTGTTGATATGGAAGCAATCCTGCAACCAAATCAAACACAACAAGTGGAGGCATCCCTGCAACAGATTCAAACACAGCAAGCTCCTCATAAATTGATATTGAAAGTCCCCAAGGTAAGTGTTTACAAAAAGAGAAGCAGTTCAGAGGCCATGGGCACCAGTGATCAACAGATTGCTCCTAAGAATATGAAGGATTACACAATCTCCATAGATAGTTAAATTGGAGGAGGAAGAGCCTAAATAACAAGTAAATATGGATATGGTGGAGAGTGGTACTAGCACTGTAGAGGTTGAGGGAAGCAAGATCCAAAGTGAAGGCAGCTCAAGAACCTTTAGCAGCAAAAAACACATATTTGATAAAACATCTGGGGAAGCTTATCAATCTAAAGAAGATTTGGAAAAACAGTATGCTGAGAAAGGAAACATGGCTATGGGTGAGATGAGGGATTTAGTCCATGAAGTGGAAAACATTTCTAAGCACAAATATTATGTGTTCACAGTAAGGGATATTGAGAAGAGGACATTTAATATAGCAGTTGCAGATGAAGACAAAGTATCTAAGATCAAGATAAAGTATGGCAACATCAGTGCTCCAGACAAAGTCAAATTCCACAGGATTACTAGTGATACACTGATATGTTGTATTCTAATTACCTGAGTTTAAGCTTGAAGAATTCATATATATCATCTTATGCAATGAAATTGGAAGGGAAGTTGAGGCAAGAAAAGGCATCCAGCAGAGCTTCGGAGACTCGGGTCAAGAAGCTATAATCTGAAGACCCTCAAGAGGTGAAATCCTCATTGGATGAAAAGGAAAAATTAATTCAAAACTTGAAGAAGAAATTGAAGATGTCTGCCACAGAGCATCCACAAACAATAGAGTTGGTTGATCTGGAACAGAAGAAAGAAGCGTTTAGACAAGAGGCATTGGACTACAAAGCTAAGGTGTTTTAGCTAGATCAAGAAAAGATGAAATAGTCACAAGATAAAACAGAATTGTTGAGCAGGGTTGTATTTGTACGTCCCACTACAGAAGTTGGTTCAAACACTGAAAGAATTTTCCAGGCTATGTCACAATTTAGCCTGAAAGAAGGAGAAATCAAAGGGCTAAAAGGGAACATAGAGAAGTTGAAGCAAGAAATGAAAGCAATGGATTAAATAATGGCTCAATTTCAAAAGGAGAATCAAGCCTTGCAGGAAAGGATAGACAAGTTGAAAATAATATTAAGAGGCAAAGGAATGTTGCAGGGAGACAAACACATCATCTGGGATTCTATAGTTGTTGAAGCTGCCAAGTTCAGAGTGTATTTGAATTTCATCAATGATAAAGACAACATTGCTATCACAATCAGAAATAGGTGCACTGTTGTGAATGAGACTTTAGCAAAGAAACCATCAGATTGGGCCCAAAATGCCATAAACCTACTCAAATCCATCCCTACTGCAGAACTTCAGACCATTGGAGTTAAATATAGAACTACATTTATCATCTGGGCCAGGAGGGTTATTGCTAAACATAACCTACTAAAATCAGTCCAAAACAAGGCAACACAAATTGAGCAAAGTGTGCAAGGATTCAAGGATCTATTTGAAGAATTTTTTATTAAAGGCCTCCCACCATTTTGGGATGTCAAAGGAAAATTATATGATTAGGAAGAATACAACGCTCGCCTCACTCAGTGCAGAATGGATCACTCCAAGTTTGAATCCCTGGAGGAAAACCTGAAAGGAGAAACTCTAGTTGAACATTTGATTACAGATTATGAGATTCGGAATCAATTCAAAGCAGTGAAAGTTGGACTACCATTCATGACATGTGCTTTTTGCATTGACTTGGAGATCCTGATCAAAGAAATGATGGATTATGATATCCCTCCCGACTTGCAATGGACGGATATAGTACGGCTGGGTAAGACAAAGCGCATTTTTCCAGGGTCCAATAAATGATGTCCATGTGTCACTGAATATGGAAAACCAAGTGGAAGACCAGAGCATAACAAGTGTCAAAGAACAAAATTGAAGCATCAGAGGAATCAGAAGATGGATCATGAAACGTTTTTCTTGCTAATTATTGTAATCAGTTTCAAGCTGAAACTGTCATTTGTAATCATTGTAATCAGTTTCAGAAACTGAAACGATTCATTTCAATTATTGTAATCGGTTTCAAACCAAAGGAACTCGAATTGTATAAGTATTAGAGGTTCTGAATGTATTAGTGTTGGTAGAAGTGCAAGGGCACAATTTTAGCTATTCGATCTTGAATGTAATTTTTGAAGCTGAATAAAATACACATGCAGAAGTCTTGAAGTTTCCATGAAAAGATTCTAATGGTGGTGGTCTGAGTTTTCTCTTCTCTCTTTGTATGTATTTCTTGTATTTCTGATTCCATTTACACTGTCTTCTATTTGAATTGGATAGTTTAAAGGCCCAGAATTCATCTTGTGATGCTCTTGTCTTAAGCAATTTAAACAGTGTTAAGTTCTTCCTAACTAATTCAAAATTCATTTCATTAATGCTCTGATGCAGTTACTTGTTTTCTCCTTTCTTCTTACACTCTGCTAATTTCAATTTATAACTCAGATTCATCACCTCATTTAGCCTTTATCCTATGGAGAGTTCTACCGACTAGTTAGTGCTTCCATTCATTTTCAGAAGTTGGACTCCATAGCCCTAAGTGTACCTCCCCTTCCTTTCCAGCAAAATTATAAAAACCCCCAAAACAACAAAACCTATCCATTGAATTGTTAAATAAAACTAATTATTAAAGACCAAGTGACAAGAGAGAGCCCTCTTTGAGATGAGCAGGCTAGTACCCAGCTCTAAAGTTGGTTTGTAGGTTACCTATGTCATTTGTTTCATCAGCCGAACATATTTACAGAGTTATAACATTCTGGCACCGTTGTCGGGGATCGAAAGTGAAATATTCACTAGGAAAAGAACGACTTAAAGCTTCATATTTGATTCCTGAGGGTGACAGTGAATCAAACACCTTATTGGTTGAGACTAAATTTACCCTAGAGACACCATTATAAAGATACCAGTAGCATAAAGTAGTTTGAGCTAGAAATCCTGCCTCCCAAGAGAATTCATACCAGGAGAAACCTAGACCCAGAAGCAGTGATCTGTGTGTCTGATCCTGAGAATATTGTACACAAAAGAAAATAAAATCCAATAAGCCCAGTTTTGTGTCTAGACAGATATCTATCATTTCCCAAAGATGGAGTGACAAGCATTGAAGACCTTGATTTTGATTTGAAATTTGAACAAACTCCGTTCTGAACTAAATCTAAGTCTTGTTTGAACGATATCATATTTGATAAGAAGAGGTTCCAAGATTTAATTTTAGTTCCCTCTACTAAACCTCTTATGATTTCTACTCATAACCAACAGCCACTTCATGTTATTACTACATCCATGGCAGCTAGGTTTGCCCCTCTTGTTCTACCTTCTCAGTTACATGATTTGCCCTGGGAATATAATCAGAGGATTAAGTTGTATGATGTTGAAGGCAGTGTGTCAGCCCAAAAACACTTAGATTGGTTCAACGATTTTGTAGACTTGGAAGAATTAGATTTTGAATATGCAAAAATGAGGTTGTTTGCACAAAGTCTTGCAGGAGAATTCAGAAAGTGGTTCAGAGCTCCCCCGGTAGCAAGTATCCTAAATTTTGAAGCCTTTGAAATGTGTTTTATTGCAAAGTGGGGTGACAAGAAAAACCCCCTTCGGTTGTTAACTTAGTACAACAAAATGAGAAGGTCACTTGATGAAGCAGTCCAAGATTTTTCAGCTAGATTTATAAAGGTCTACAATTCAATTCATAATGAAGTAAATGTTGATTAAAGTTGGTTGTCATTGATGTCAACCCTTGAAGAAATCCCCGTGGCACATGGTTTGGGTAATGGACCCAAGATTGTTTAATGTAAATATGACTCATTATTATCTTGTCATGGTTGATAAGAAGTAAAAATGGATGAACTCCAAAGTGGTCCCCTTATGGTGAAATCCCTCACGGGAGACGCTTTGCAGAGTGAGAGAAACCATGCTTATTTGAGGAATAATGAGATGAAGAATAGTGAATTTGTGAGTGAAAATATCCTAGATGGATAGTGCTTGTCATGTCGTTTCTGGTGGTATGTGGAATGTCACATAACTCCTCACGATTAGAGCGTTATGACCATATGAAGTTGGATAACCCTCATGAGTCTTATAGAAGCCCCCAAGAGTCAAAGTGCTTTGCAAAAAGAAATTATTTTAAATAAAGAAGCCCTAAAATAAGGAAAGTGTAAGGCTACATGAAGATATAAATAAGAGACAAAGCTCACTCATAAAAACACACATGTACATATTGTATATCTATTTTCTTGTGTAAATCTTCTTGTAAATACTTGTGGATACATCTGAAGTGGCGAACGTATGAGGTAGCACGAAGGGTTGACGGAGAAATTCTCGGATTCACATAAAACCCTATTTTCTGAGGTGTATGCAGGCTATCTATGTATAGGGTGAGTACACGTACGCGGGTTGGCTATGTATAGGGTGAGTACATACGCGGGTTGGTTGTGTATAAAGTGCATACACGTACGCGGGTTGTCTTTGTATAGGGTGAGTACGTACGTGGGTTGGTTGTGTATAGGGTGAGTACATGTTGATAAATCCATGAAACTTGAGAAGATGAAGGTGCATAGGTTCTAGATTCTGAGATCAAGCTTCCAGAAAGGTCTAGAGTGCTCAGATACATCAGATCCATCCATTAGTTAAAAAGATATGTCTTATTTCTATGAATAGTTGGATTTTGATGTATGCATGAGGAATGGCAATGGAGATTTGAGGATTCTCCCTAGAGAGACTAGTGGCTACATGGGATATTCTGTATAAGTCAGATCTACAAAAATACAGTGCTAGTATATTTATCTTTGATACTTATTGTTGAGGCACATCTTGTATTTCTTGGCATATGGATAAGATTTTTTATGCTACATGGTTGAGATATTGTATTTATTGATGTATTGAGAAGTTGAATATCAGAAAGGGGTTGATGACTAAGATCATGTGAGGGATATTATACTTGTTCATGATTACACATACCTATATGGCACATGACTAGAGAGATACATGATTGACTTGAGTGGAGGTTATGTATGAGGATGCATGCACAAGGTACAGTTATAGTCTGGATACAGTGACAGGTTACAGTTCTATGTGAAAGAAGTTACATAGGTTCAGAAGTTTTCAAGTGAAAGGAAACCCTAGTTTCAGAAGGAATACGCATGTTGCATAACAGATAGGGCGTGTACATACGTGGGCTACATAAGATATAGGGTGTGTACATATTTGGGTTGCATCACTACAGGTCGTGCATCTGTTGTATTTTGTAGATACATGTTCAGTTCAGGTACAAAATGATTACAGGAAAGTTGTACAGGTTGGATACAGGTCAGTGGTACAGGTTGATACAGTTGTACAATAGTATATCTCACAGTGACAGATTGACAGTGGTTCCATCATTCTACTTCTACTTCAGGGTGGCAGGATGGGTCAAGGATAGGTGGTTGTAGCCACCTTCCGGTTGTATCTGAAGAACTTAGGGGGTTGTAGCCAGAGAATTGGGGAGTTGGAGCTTCCCTCAGGTTGTAGCCTGAGAAGCTATAGGGTTGGAGCCTCCTTCCAGTTGCAGCTGGAAAAAAAAGGAATTTGGTGCTTCCAATGAATATAATTCTTCAAGACATATAAGAAAAATAATTCTATGGTTTTCTCCCAATTTTGGTTTCCACGTAAAACACTGATGTATTGTTTATGTGTGTGATTTTTCATTTCTTATTGCTCATTATTGGATAATAATTATACATTGATATAACACTTGGATTATTTGGAGAAAAGGATTATAATTACGCTATTACTTATTCACCCCCGTCTCAGTAATTCAACAATTGGTATCAGAGCAGTTTCCTTCAGAAATCATTTTAACCACTGAAAGGTAGATCATGTAGAGTACCAACTCATATAAAAATGGAATACCACACTTTGATGGACAGAAGTATGTTTTTTGGAGCATAAGGATGAAGACATATATACAGGCACAGGGGTTTGAAATTTGGAAATCAATTGTAGATGGATACATAGGACCAGAAGTTCCACCAACAAATGACAAAGCAGTGAAACTTGGTCAGAATAATTCCAAAGCTACAAATGCACTTTTGAATGGTCTCAGTGAAACAGTATTCACCAAACTTGCACACTGTAAATCTGCTAAAGAGATTTGGGACAAGCTTCGAAATATTTATGAAGGAGATACAAAAGTCAAAGCAGCAAAACTTCAAACTTACAAAGGTCAGTTCGAACAGCTAAAAATGAAGGAAGATGAGAATATTGTAGCCTACTTCTTAAGAGTTGACGAAACAGTGAATGCAATCATAGGATTGGGAGAAGAAATCGAAGAATCTGTAATTGTTCAAAAGGTACTAAGATCTCTTCCTATGAGACTCAACCCTAATATATCAGCACTAGAAGAAAGATCAGATCTAAACTCAATAAGCATGGACGAACTGCATGGAATCTTCACAGCATATGAAATGAGAAATGAACAGGAAAATCCAGATGTAAAAGAAGCAGCCTTCAAAGCATCCAAAAGATCAAAGAAAAAGAAAAAGGAACAAGAAGAATATAGCAGTAGCAGCAACGTCTCGAAAGATGATGAAGAAGTGGCCAACTTCGTCAAAGTTATAGAGGTAAGATTCCTTTAATTTGTTTTAATTGTGATGGTATTGGTCATTTTGCTAAAAAATGTCCTCATAAGAAAAAGAGAAATGATTAAGGTTAATCAAAAGGAAAGCACACATATAAAGGAAAAAGAACTACAAAGAAATATTTCAAGAAAATCTTATGCATCAAAGAAGACATCTCATCATCAGATGAAGATGAAATCAGTGACGGTGAGACAGAAAGATTTATATTCATGGTAGTAAAAGATTCTGACAAAGAAGACTCCGAAGAATAATATGAAGAGGCCGAAGAAGGATATGAAGAGGTCGAAGACGAAATTGAAGAGGCAGAAGTTGACTATCGAGAAGAATTATTGTGTGTCATAGAAGTTATCAAAAGAGAAAAACAAGAAACTACAAGCAGAACTAAACAAGAAAAAGGGCACTCGAGAACTAGAACAAATGATCACAAGATTGAAGGTTCAAATAGAATAAGATAAAAGAATTGAAGAAGCACTCAAAGAACAACTAGAAGAAAAAGACAAGATCATTGGAAACTTGGAAGCAGAGATTGTCACACTAAGAAAGGATATTCAAAAGAAAACTATGCAGAATAGCTCAAAAGTTCTGGATGACATTATCAGCAGTCAAAAATCTCATCTTGACAAGTCTGGACTTGGATACAATCATACATAAAAGGGATCAAGCTCCAAAACAACAGAGCAAGAAACAAATCCAAAAAGCTATGAAGAAACAATCAAAGGGGATAGGAAGATATACAAGGAATATTACAGGGACACTCCTCCACCGAGAAGATTTAGATTTCATAATCAACAACAGACAGATAGGCCTCAAGAAGAAAAAGGATTCATAAGAGCACCTTCTTTCAGAAGATCTTCAACTCCCAGGTATCAAACTATATTTTTTGGTTTATGTTATGCATGTAATAATTTTGGACATAAAGCTATGAATTGCAGAGCTAACAACAGGAACAATAACAACTTTGAGAGTCATACACAAAGGGGTTATTCAAGAAGACCTAGTGAAACACAAAGAAGAAGTTACAACAGGTTTGAATCTTTGAGCATTGAAGTGGAATGTTACAAATGTAATAATTTTGGACACGTGGCCAAATATTGCAGAATGACAGTCCCTCCTAAAGAACCTCAACAAAATAACAACAATCACAGACAAGAACCTCAGAAAACAAATTGGATAAGAAAGCAAGATCAGTATAGCAATGAAGAATGCACAGTCGCTCTACAAGATAAGCAGAAGAAACACGGTTGGTATGTTGACAGTGGGTGTTCAAAACACATGACAGGTGATAGAGACAAATTTCTTACATTGTGAAAGGAAATAAATGGATCAGTCTCCTTCAGAAATTATAATTCAGCCAAAATCATTGGAGAAGGCATAGTCTGAATTGGGAACAAGAATAAAAAGGCACAAAATGTTCTACTAGTAGAAGATATGAAACATAATCTTCTAAGTGTGAGTAAAATGTGTCACCAAGGTCATAAAGTTACTTTCAATTTACAAAAGTGTGATATAAGAAGAGAAGGTTCAGGGAAATTAGTCGGTACAGCTGCAAGAACTTCAAACAACATATATGTGTTAAGTGAAATTGGAAATGAAAAGTGTTGTCTAGGAAAGGAAGATGAACGTTGGCTATGGCACAGAAGAATGGGTCACATGCATTTTGATAACCTTGTCAAAGTTAGAAAAAGAGAAGCAATCAGAGAAATTCCCCAGATCACGAAACCAACCAACACTTTATGCAAGCATTGTCAACAAGGAAAGCAAACAAAGACCGGGTTCAAATCAAAGGAATATTCAACAACAAGACCACTGGAAATTGTGCATACTGATCTAGTTGGACCAACTACAACAAAGGGCTTAAAATGTGAGAGATATTTTATGTTATTAGTTGATGATTATACAAGAATGACTGCAGTTTTCTTTCTCAAGAACAAGTCAGAAGCTTTTGAAAACTTCAAGATCTACAAGGAAATGGTTGAAAATGAGATGGATTCAAGAATCAAATGATTGAGATATGATAATGGAAGAGAGTTAACTTCAAAGGAATTTATGGACCACTGCAGCAGTCATGGAATAAAAAGGCAATTCTTTGTTGCTAGGACACCTCAACAGAATGGAGTTGTTGAAAGAAAGAATAGGACAGTACAAGAAATGGCTCGAACAATGCTAATGGATTCCAAATTGACAGATATATTTTGGAAACAGGCATTGCATACAACATTTCACATTCAAAACAGAGTAATGCTCAGAAAAAACACTGATAAAACTCCCTACGAGCTATGGAAAGGAAGACCAGCAAATGTGAAGCACTTCGGAGTTTTTGGAAGCAAATGCTACATCAAAAGAGAAGATGGTAGAATGGGAAAGTTTGACTCTCGTGTGGACAAAGGAATAATTGTTGGTTACTCAAGTACAAGCAAATCATACAATTGTTACAATCTAATATTGAACAAAGTTGTGGAAAGCATCAACGTAACAATTGATGAAACAGGTAGACCAAAATCAAAGGAAGAAGAAAACAAATCAATGGAACAACTTTTAGAAGAAGAAGAAAAAGAAGTAGAAGAGGAAGATGAAGAGAATCTGATAGAAGTAGAAGAACAAGTTCAGCAAGTGTCTCCAAAGACACCCAGTAAAAAAGTACAAAAGAACCATCCTTCAGATCAAATTATCGTGAACAAATATGCAAGAGTTGAGACTAGAAGAAGAATCTGTTCACCAGAACAAACACACCTAGCACTCTTATCTACAATTGAACCAAACTATTTTGAAGAAGCCAGTAAGTATGAATTTTGGAATAAGGCCATGGATGAAGAATTAGATCAAATAGAGAAAAATGACACTCGAGAATTGATTCCAAGACCAAAGAATAAGAATGTGATTGGCACAAAATGGGTTTTCAAGAATAAATTGAATGAAGATGGACAGGTTACAAGGAACAAATCTAGATTGGTATGTAAAGGATATGCACAGATTAAAGGAATCGACTTTGAAGAGACATTTGCCCCAGTTTCCAGAATGGAAGCAATCTGTTTTCTTTTAGCTTATGCATGCTCCAAAAATGTTAAAGTATATCAGATGGACGTAAAATCAGCTTTTCTGAATGGGGAACTTGAAGAAGAAGTCTACATTGAACAACCAGAAGGATTTCAGTTTTCAGAGAACACAGATTATGTGTGTAAATTAAAGAAGGCCTTGTATGGTCTAAAATAGGCTCCTAGAGCATGGTACTTCAAACTGGATAAGTATCTACAGCAGACAGGGTTCAGAAAAGGAAGTGCAACAGCAACCTCTACATCAAGGAAAGTCAAGGTAATATTTTATTAATTGAAGTTTATGTTGATGATATTATTTTTTGTAGTGACGATGACACGTTAAGCCACAAATTTGCAAAAGATATGCAAAATGAATTTGAAATGTCGTTACTTGGAGAAGTATCCTTCTTTCTGGGACTTCAGATACGTCAAAGAAACCAAGGAATTTTTATTTCTCAAACCAAGTATATCAGAGAAATGATAAAGAGGTTCAGAGTGGAAGATTGCAAACCAGTTGTAAGTTGAGCAAAGATGATGATTCAAAGTCTACAGCTCAGAGGAAATATAGGTCAATGATTTCCAGCCTACTATATGTGACAGCATCCAAACCAGATGTAATGCAAGCAGTTGGACAGGTGGCACGATTTCAAGCAGCACCAAAGGAATCACATGTATTAGCAGTAAAGAGGATTTTCATATATCTCAAAGGAACATAAGATTTTGGATTATGGTATCAAAAAGGAAAAGATCTATCACTTATTTCCTACATAGATGCAGATTGGGCAAGTTGTATTGATGACCGATGAAGCACCAGTGGAGTAGCGTTCTACTTAGGTGAGTGTTTGGTATCATGGCTAATCAAGAAACAATCATCAATATCTTTATCTACAACCGAGGTAGAGTATATTGCAGCAACATCATGTTGTACACAAGTTCTTTGGATGAAACAAACTCTGACAGATATACAGGTTAAGTATGATGAGCCCATTCCAATCTATTTTGATAATACAAGCGCCATCAGTATCTCGAAGAACTCGGTGATGCACTCCAAGACGAAGCACATTCCAATCAAGTATCACTTTCTATGAGAGCAGGTTCGGATTTATCAGATGCAGAGAACAGAGATAGAGGACAAAGGCATGGTTCCAGGGGGAGCAAATTTATCAGATACAGAGGACAGAGGCATGGTTCTAGGGGGAGCATGAGTGATATGTTTTCAGTATTGCATCAGAGTGTTTCCATCAATTCCAAAGGGGGAGATTGTTGATTAAAGTTGGTTGTCATTGATGTCAACCCTTGAAGAAATCCCCGTGGCACAAGGTTTGGGTAATGGACCCAAGATTGTTTGATGTAAAGATGACTCATTATTATCTTGTCATGGTTGATAAGAAGTAAAAATGGATGAACTCCAAAGTGGTCCCCTTATGGTGAAATCCCTCACGGGAATACGCTTTGTGGAGTGAGAGAAGCCATGCTTATTTGAGGAATAATGAGATGAAGGATAGTGAATTTGTGAGTGAAACTATCCTATATGGATAGTGCTTGTCATGCCATTTTCGGTGGTATGTGGAATGTCACATAACTCCTCACGATTAGAGAGTTATGACCATATGAAGTTGGAGAACCCTCATGAGTCTTATAGAAGCCCCCAAGCATCAAAGTGCTTTGCAAAAAGAAATTAGTTTAAGTAAAGAAGCCCTAAAATAAGGAAAGTGTAAGGCTACATGAAGATATAAATAACAGACAAAGCTCACTCATAAAAACACACATGTACATATTGTATTTATATTTTCTTGTGTAAATCTTCTTGTAAATACTTGTGGATACATCTGAAGTGGCGAAAGTCTGAGGTAGCATGAAGGGTTGATGGAGAAATTCTCGAATTCACAAAAAACCCTATTTTCTGAGGCATACACGGGTTGTCTGTGTATAGGGTGAGTACACGTACGCGGGTTGGCTGTGTATAGGGTGAGTACGTACGCGGGTTGGCTTTGTATAGGGTGCGTACATGTACGCGGGTTGTCTGTGTATAGGGTGAGTATGTACACGGGTTGGTTGTGTATAGTGTGAGTACATGTTGATAAATCCATGAAACTTGAGAATATGAAGGTGCAGAGGTTCTAGATTCTAAGATCAAGCTCCCAGGAAGGTCTAGAGTGCTCAGATACATCAAATCCATCCATTGGTTCAAAAGGTATGTCTTATTTCTGTGAATAGTTGGATTTTGATGTATGCATGAGGAATGGCAATGGAGATTTGAGGATTCTCCCTAGAGATACTAGTGGCTACATGGGATATTTTGTATAAGTCAAATCTACAGAAATACAGTGCTGGTATATTTATCATTGATACTTCTTGTTGAGGCACATCTTGTATTTCTTGGCATGTGGCTAAGATTTTTTATGGTACATGGTTGAGATCTTGTATTTATTGATGTATTGAGAAGTTGAATATCAGAAAGGGGTTGATGACTAAGATCATGTGAGTGATATTATACTTGTTCATGATTACACATACCTATATGGCACGTGACTAGAGAGTGACATACTTGCCTTGAGTGGAGGTTATGTATGAGAATGCATGCAGAGGGTATAGTTACAGTCTGGATACAGTGACAAGTTACAATTCTATGTGAAAGAAGTTACAGAGGGTCAGAAGTTTTCAAGTGAAAGGAAACCCTAGTTTCAGAAGGAATATGCATGTTGCATAACAGATAAGGCGCGTACATATGGGGGCTGCATAACAGATAGGGTGCGTACATACGTGGGCTACATCACTACAGGTCATGTATCTGTTGTATTTTGTAGATACATGTTCATTTCAGGTACAGATTGATTACAGGACAATTGTACAGATTGGATACAGGTCAGTGGTACAGGTTGATACAGTTGTACAATAGTATATCTCATAGTGACAGGTTGACAGCAGTTCCATCATTCTACTTCTACTTTAGGGTGGCAGGACGGGGCAAGGATAGGTGGTTGTAGCCACCTTTCGATTGTAGTCGAAGAACTTAGGGGGTTGTAGCCTCCTTCTGGTTGTAGCCAGAGAATTGGAGAGTTGGAGCTTCCCTCGGGTTGTAGCCTGAGAAACTAGGGGGTTGGAGCCTCCTTCCAGATGCAGTTGGAAAACAAAGGAAGTTGGTGCTTCCAATGAATGTAATTCTTCAAGACATATAAGAAAAAAAATTATGTGGTTTTCTCTCGATTTGGGTTTCCACGTAAAACACTGGTGTATTGTGTATGTGTGTGATTGTTCATTTCTTATTGCTCATTATTGGATAATAGTTCTACATTGATATAACACTTGGATTATTTGGAGAAAAGGATTATAATTACGTTATTATTGATTCGCCCCCCCTCTCAGTAATCCAACAGTAAAACCTCCTCCTAGAGTTGCTCAACTTAGATATGTTGATTCCTTTGCAAGTGATTTTTCGTTGTTGTTAAGGGAAATAAGATCCACTTCATTGAATGATATGATGAGTGATACAATAGAATTTGAAGTAAATTTAATGGCTTCAGGAAAGATCAAATATAATTCCGAGAGGGACATGAACAAGGTTCAAGATAAGGCACGACCTTCAACCTCACAGTCATCAGAAGAGAGGTTTGAAATGATGATGAAGACCATGGAGAAACTCATGGAGAGGATGTATTTATATAATAAGCCTAACACCGGAGCACAAGCTGATGTTCCACTCAGAAACCAAAGAAGACCAGCAGTTCCACAAATTAGACAAAGAGATCAGGGGAACCAGGGTGATCAGCAAATAAGACCTCCTTTTTCAAAATAATTATGTAAATGAAAATTTTGATGGAACCTTTGAAGACAACATACATTGTTGTGATGGTAATGAAACAGAGGTATTTTTAACTAAAGAATAACATGACCATTTCATGGATGCTAATGAAATATTCATGTAGGAAAATGATGAGAGGTTGTCAGTGGAAAAGGAAGATTACCAAACAGGGCTGCAGAATGCCATCATGCAATTCAAGAAGCAATATAATCTTCGAAACAAAAAGGTTCCTGCAAATCCTCCAAAGGGAAATCCTACTAAATAATCTCAAAACAATATACCTTCTTCAAGTTGGCCTAAGAAGGACTATGTTGCAAAGGATGTTGTGGAGAAAGGAAAGCAGAAGGAAGAACCTCAGAAGAAAGTACCTGAAACAAGAAAGGAAATAGTCATCAAAGAGGTAGAGAAAACCTCATCTTCCTTTAATTTTGAAAGTAAGAAGGACAAAATCAAAATCTTTGTACCATTCAATGAGTTGATAAAGAATAGTGAATATAGAAATCAGATCATCAAGATGCTCAAGATGGAAGAAAATTTTGATACTTTGAACATACAAGATTATCATCCTACCATCTTGTTTGGTCCATGTGTAGAGGAGAGTAGTGATGTTGATGAGGTCCCCCCTTTCTATGTCAGTCTGAAGATTCATGATATGACTATGCACAATGCTATGTTGGATTCAGGAGCATCCCATAACCTGATGTCCAAGGTGGTCATGGACCAATTGGGCTTGGACATTACAAGGGCTTACAAAGATATTTTCTCCTTTGATTCAAGGAAGGTGAAGTGTCTGGGCCTAATCAAAGATCTGGTGGTATCTTTGTCTCAAATTCCATCAAAAAATATGGTCATGGATGTAGTGGTTGTTGATATCTAGGTCATGGGCTTCAAAGTTGAAAGGGACTTTGCAAATGGATATGTCATATTCCAATGTCCATGTTTTTGGTCAATATAGGAGGTTGTACAAGGAAGTATTGCTCAAATACATGGTCAGTAACAAAGCCCAGCCAAACAAGCATCCCATTTACTCTGTGGAGACTGAGATTGGTTCTTCCATTTTCTTTAATGATTCAAATTTTGAAGAGAAAATGCCAGAGATTGATATGGCTTCCAAAGACCAATCTGATCAGAAAAATGAGGAAAGTTCAGAGTAGAAAAATGATGCAGAAAATCGGGTGTCGAATATGAGCTTCGATGGAGCTTTCAGTAGAGAAGGAGCAGGGGATGGTGTGTATATTAAACTCCCCAAAGGAAGTACGAAACTGTGTTCTTATAATCTTGCTTTTGACTGCACAAATAACATGATTGAATATGAGGCATTAGTGTTGGGACTGAAGACTTTGAAATAAATGGGTGCTAGGAGGATATTCTGAGTTGATTATAAATTAGATAAAAGGTATATATCAAGAAAAGCAACCCAGAATAAGAGCCTATAGGAATATAATGCTTGGTCTTCTTAAAGAATTTCCAGAGTATAATCTTTCAGTGATTCCAAGGGGGCAGAATCAGATTGTTGATGCCCTGGATACTTCGACCTCAGTCTTCAAAATTCAAATTTTCCCTAACAATAAATATGAGATTGAGGTCAAGCACAGGCCAGCAGTACCAAATAATATTAAGTACTGGCAAGTTTTCGAAGATGATAAACAAATAGAAAGCTTCCTCGAGATGGAGGATGAATTTGACAATTTGAATATTGATTGGGAATATTGTGGTGAAGAAGAAGATGCAGTTGTGTTCACAAATGATGCTTATTTCAAGAATCATATTGTTGGTAAAGATATAATGCAGCTAAAAAATAGCATCATTCCAAAAGGCCTGGTCCCATTGGAGAAACTCTTTGACAATAATGATGTGGCCAGGAGTCCTAAAATTATAGTAAATGATGGAGATGTTGAAGATTGTGACATTGGGACTTAGGAAGATCCCAAGATCATTAAGTTGTCCACGACACTTAGCCTAGAGGTCAAACAAAGGTATGTCAATTTAATGAAAGAATTTCCTGATGTTTTTTCCTAGAGTTATGAAGATCTGAAAGTTTATAATACCCAGGTGATTCAGCATGTGATTCCAATCAAACAAGATCATAAACATTTCAAACAGAAATTAAGAAGAATCAATCCTTTATTGTTGCCCTTAATTGAGAAATAGGTAAAGAAGTTGTTTGAAGTCAATATCATAGTGTCTCTGAGATTTTCTAAGTGGGTGGAAAATATGGTACCTGTCAGAAAGAAGAGTGGAGAGATCAAATTATGTGTAGACTTTAGAAATCTGAACAGAGTATCCCTAAAGGAAAATTACCCATTGCCTAAGATGGATCACATTCTATAGAAAGTGGTTGGTTCTCAAAAAATGTCCATGTCGGATGGTTTCTCTGGGTACAATCAAATCATGGTACCCCCTGATGATCAGGAAAACATGGATTTTACAACACCATGGGGCACCTTCATGTATGCCAATATGCCTTTTGGGCTCATGAATGCAGGAGCAACATTTAAAAGGGCTATGGATATAGATTTTTTTGATGAGAAAGATACATTTATTGTTATTTACTTAGATGATATCACTGTGTATTAGTTTCTAATGAAGAACATCTTAAACATCTAAGAAGGACTTTTCAAAAATGTACGAAGTTTGGCATTTCATTGAACCCCAAGAAGTCTAATTTTGGCATGGAAGAAGGGAAGTTGCTTGGTCACATTATTTCAAAGGAGGGAATAAAGATAGATCTCAGCAGAGTTGAGGGAATCCCAAAAATTGGCACACCCGGAAGCAAAAAAGAAGTGCAATCTTTCCTGGGGAAAGTGAATTTTTTGAGAAGATTTGTTCCTAACCTGGCTGAAATCATAAAGCATATCACAAACATGCTCAAGAAAGGAAGTGAGATCAAATGGACCCTTGAAGCCAGAAAATCCTTTGAAGACATTAAAGTGGCATTGACTAAGGCCCCAGTGTTGGCCAGTCCCAACTTTGAAAAAGACTTTATATTGTTTTCTTTTGCCTCAGAGCACACCATTGTTGGTGTTTTATTATAGAAGGATGAGCAGAATTTTGAGAGGCCCATAGCATACTATAGTAGGACATTGAGGGATTCCCCATTAAAGTATGATATAATGGAAAAGTAGGCATATGCACTGGTCAAGGCCCTGAAGGAGTTTAGAGTTTATATCTTACATTCACATACCATTGCTTATGTACCCAGCAGTTCTGTGAAGGACATTTTAACTCATCCTTATCCTGAGGGAAGAAGGGGAAAGTGGATAGTTTTGTTGTTGGAGTATGACCTTGAGATCAAACCTACCAAGTTGATCAAGGGGCAACGACTTGGAAATTTGATGGCACAGAAAAATTGTGAGCTCTTGGGAATTAATTTCATTGTTGATTTGTCAGTAGGTGTCCCAAAAATTCCTTGACTCCCCATGGTATGTTGATATTATTTATGTGTTGATAAATCTGTAGGCTCCTCCTAAATTGAGCAAAACCAAGGCCAGGTTTTTAAAGCTAAAAGAAGTAAAGTTTTGTATTGTAAAACAATCTTTGTATTGGAAGGAGGAATCTTGTTGAGTTGTTTTCTAGAGGGAGAAGTAGAAAAGACCATCAACGAGTTTCATAAAGGTGATTGTGGAGGGCACCATTATTGGAAAACTACTGTACACAAGATATTGAGAGTTGGGTTCTATTGGCATAACATATTTTCTTATGTCTACAAAGAAGTTTCGAGTTGTCATGAATGCCAATTTTTTTATGGGAAGAAAAAAATGCAGCCTTTTCCCTTGGAGCCCATCTCTGTTGAAGAACCTTTTAGACAATGGGGCCTTGATTTCATAGGAGAAATTCATCCACATTCCTCATCTCATCACAAGTGGATACTAACATCCACAGATTACTTCACCAAGTGGATTGAAGCAGTTCCCACCAGGCAAGCCACAAATAATGTTATCATTCAGTTTTTGGAGAACAATATTTTGTCCAGGTTTGGTTGTCCAATCAAAACCATTACAGACAATGCAGCATCATTTAAGTCCAAGAAGATGGAAAAATTTTGCAATGATTACAATATAACTCTTGGCCATTCCACATCTTATTACCCTCAAGGTAATGGGTTGGTTGAGTCATCCAATAAGAGTTTGACCAGAATTATCAAGAAGTTGTTGCAAGATAACAAAAAGGCTTGGCATAAAAATCTCATCCATGCACTATGGGTTGATAGTATCACTACTAAAATGTTTATTGCCACTTCACCCTTCCAGATTGTGTGTGGCACAGAAGCATTTTTTCCTACTTCATTAGGGTTACCGGTGATGAGGTTGCTACAGGAGCAAGATGTTGAACCAGATGCCACCTAAAGGAGAACAGATGAATTGATCAATGTCCATCAAGCAAGAGAGAAAGCCTTCAACAACTCTCAAATGCACCAAGATGGGATTAAAAGGGATTTTGATAGGCATACTAAGGAATATGATTTCAAAGCGGGGGATTTGGTGTTGAAATGGGATGCCAGAAATGAAGACAGAGGAAAGCATGGGAAATTTGACCATCTGTGGTTGGGACCTTTCAAAATTGTGGCATACCATGAAAGTAATGCCTATCTGCTACAGGAACACAATGGAGATCTTGTTAGTGGACAACCTGTGAATGGTGGGTTTCTCAAGGATTATCTCGTTTAAAGGAATTTTCACCCTTTCCATTCATTGTATATAACCATTTTTGTTTTTCAGTTGAAGCAATTGGAATCGAATCATCATAAGTTGAAGCCCGAAGCGAAGGCCCTAAGTTATGTTGAGTATAATTTGAGTTTTGTAAATAAGATGTTGATAAATTTAGTTGCAGGAGTAAAATAAAGCCCAATGGGTAGGCACTTGTTCTGTCATTCTTTACTACCTCRCTAGGAGGATAGCATCCCTAGTTGGAGCCCATGTTATCATCATTAAAAAAAAATTGTGAAATCAAGATTTTAGGACTTAGCGAGGTGCTAAACCAGTTTGGAAGCYTGACAAACTAGAGAAGGGGTTGAATCTGGTGGGAAGAGGCTAATTCTAGCGAGGGTGCTAAGGTGATGGGACCTGATACGTCACAGATCGCGAGCATTCTAGATCAACGGTCGAGGATCATTTCAGGGGGAGAAGTTGCGTGGAGGATAATTTCAAAAAGCGGGAAAACTAAACCATGGTTTTTTGTCAGGACCACGTGGTGCCACTAGGTGCATTTCGGGGTGAGAAGCGGGTTGCCCCAAACCACTCCCTCCCACCCCCGAAATTAGAAAAGTATAAAAGGGTATTTATTTGGTTATTTTATTATTTTTTGAACACTAGACTATTTGAAAGTTGCCGCGACCTCCCTCGTTTGACTACAACTCGACAGTACGCCATTTCCACTCATTTCCAGGTATTTATCATCGTCATCATGGACCCTATCATCACTTTAGTAATAGAGAAAGACCCTGTGTCGAATGAAGAATCCCTAAATGACCGATATTCAGATGTTTTCGACACCGAAATCACCATTTCGCCCATCTCTGTATCCAAAAGCAATTTGTCTGATAATGTAGGAAAGCGTATACCATTCCTTGAAGCATTCCAGGCCACCATAGTCCCTTATGTTGTCGAAGTTGCTTTCCCTTTTCCTGAATTCACAGGTTGGTGTGCAAAGCAGTATCCACATGAAGAAAAATTCGTCGTAAATAAACAGGGGTCCGAGGTCATGTGCAGGGTAGAGGGTCTGTCAATTTGAGATGCCCTTGGTATACCAGAGTCTTTCTCCGTGGTGTCTAAACCTTTCAATGAAGAAAAGATAATTATACAGAGAGTGTCCATCAGAAGTCAGAGATCTATTTTTACAGACAATTGTCAAACTAGAACATCTTTCAAAGAGTCTGTCTTTTCTAATGAATGTGAGTATAAACGTTATTGAGGTCCAATGGGTATGTTCCATGTTGAGTCAAATTTTAGGTCTAGATAATGACAAACATGTGGTCGAGGTCATGTTGGGTTTCCTATTGACAGTTTTTCAGTCAGATTATGGTCTATCAGTCTATATCAGTTTTGATCAATTCATAGCTGATAATATCCATAAACAGCTAGTGAATTTTTTCTCTCTAAGGCATTTCAGATATTACACCTATTTGTTGAACATTTTCCTAGAAACTAATAAGAGAAAAATTCCCGAAGCAGTATTCATATCAATTGAATGTAAGAGGATTACATTTCTCATCTTCATCAACAAATTTATGTCCAGGGTTTACAGTTTGATTTTCAACACTAACCTGCCTAGAGTTTTGGATGACATGAGGAGTTATCTGCAACCAAATACAGAAAATAGAGTGGGGGACTGGGTATGGGTTTATGGTTGTCATGAATCCCCCTATATATTGCCTATTTTTTTGACCCCTAGATTCTTTGCCCTTGAATTCATCAGGTAAAGAATCATATCTGAGACAGATCATTTCCTAAAGTTGTGCCAAGCCTCCAACCTCAAGTTCCCTTTTATCATTGGCCCTTTCATTGTCAAATCCATATCTTGTTTATCTCATATTCAAGCAAAGCTCAAATATCTTGGTTTTGCACAGTTACAAGGAAGAAGATATGATCCACATAAAATCATATCCAAGAGAAGATTAATGAAAAAATAGGTCCCTTATGAGCATGAGCATGTTGAGGGTTTTGATAAGCTGGAAAACCTAGAATTTTGTGTCGATATGGAATCAATCATGCAACCAACTCAAACATAGCAAGTGGAGGAAGCCCTGCAACAGAGTCAAACACACCAAGCTCCTCAGAAACTATTATTCAAAGTCCCCAAGGTAAGTGTTAACTGCAAGAGAAATTGTTTAGAGGCCATGGGCACCAATGATCAAAAAAATGCTCCTAAGAAGATGAAGATTACACAGTCCCCACAAATAGTGAAATTGGAGGAGGAAGATCCTAAAGAAAAAGTAAATATGGATATGGTGGAGAGTGGTACTAGCACTGTAGAGGTTGAAAAGGGAAGCAAGCTCCAAAGTGAAGGCAGCTCAAGAACCTTTAGCAGAAAAAAACACATATTTGATAAGACATCTGGGGTATCTTATCAATCTAAAGAATATTTGGCAAAACAGTATGTTGAGAAAGGAAACATGGCTATGGGTGAGATGAGGGATTTAGTCCCTAAAGTGGAAAATATTTCTCAGCAGAAATATTCTCTGTTCACAGTAAGGGATATTGAGAAGAGGACATTTAATATACCAGTTGCAAATGAAGACAAAGTATCTGAGATCAAGATAAAGTATGACAACATTAGTGCTCCAGACAAAGTCAAATTCCACAGGAATACTAGTGATATGTTGTATTCTGATTACCTAAGTTTAATCTTGAAGAATTCAAAGTTGTCATCTTATGCAATGAAATTGGAAGGGAAGTTGAGGCAAGAAAAGGCATCTAGCAGATCTTGGCAGACTCAGTTCAAGAGGCTAGAATCTGAAGGCCCTCAAGGGGTGAAATCCTCGTTGGATGAAAAGGAAAAATTAATTCAAAACTTGAAGAAGAAATTGAAGATGTATGCCACAGAGCAGCCACAAATAGTAGAGTTGGTTTCTCTAGAACAAGAGAAAGAAGCATTTTGACAAGAGGCATTGGACTACAAAGCTAAGGTGTTGCATCTAGAGCAAGAAAAGATGAAATGGTGACAAGAGCAAACAGAATTGTTGAATATGGATGTAGTTGTACCTCCCACTACAAAAGTTGGGCCAAATGATAAAGGACTTGTTGAGGCTATGTCACAAGTAATCCTAAAAGAAGGAGAAATCAAAGGACTAAAAGGGAACATAAAGAAGTTGAAGCAAGAAATGAAAGAAAATGTTGAAAGAATGGATCAATTTCAAGAGGAGAATCAAGCCTTGCAGGAAAGGATAGACAAGCTAAAAATAAGATTAAGAGGAAAAGGAATGTTGCAAGGAGCTAAACACATCATATGGGATTCTATAGTTGTTGAAGCTACCAAGTTCAGAGTGTATTTGAATTTCATCAATGATAAAGACAGCATTGCCATCACAACCAGAAGCATGTGCACTATTGTGAATGAGACTTTAGCAAAGAAACCATCAGAGTGGGCCCAAAATGACATAAACTTGCTCAACTCCATCCCTACTGCAGAACTTCAGACCATTGGAGTTAAATATAGAACTACATTGATCATCTGGGCCAGGAGGGTTATTGCTAAACATAACCTGTTGAAATCGGTCCAAACCAAGGCAACACAGATGGAGCAAAGTGTGCAAGGATTCAAGGATCTATTTGAAGAATTTTTTATTAAAGGTCTCCCACCATTTTGTGATGGAAAAGTAAAATTATATGATCAGGAAGAATACAACGCTAGCCTCACTCAGGGCAGAATGGATCACTCCAAGTTTGAAGCCCTAGAGGAAAACCTGAAAGGAGCAACCCTGGTTGAACATCTGATTACATATTTTGAGATTTTGAATCAGTTCAAAGTAGTGAAAGTTGAACTACCAGTCATGACATATGCCTCTTGCATTGACTTGGAGATCCTGATCAAAGAAATGATGGATTATGATATCCCTTATGACTTGCAATTGAAGAAGATAGTACGGCTGGGTAAGACAAAGTGCATTTTTCCAGGGTCAAATAAATGATGTCCAGGTGTCACTAAAGATGGAAGACTAGGTGGAAGACCAGAGCATAACAAGTGGAAAAGAACAGAAATGAAGCATCAGAGAAATCATAAGTTGGATCATGAAACGTTTTTCTTACTAATTATTGTAATCAGTTTCAAGTTGAAACTGTCATTTGTAATCATTGTAATTAGTTTCAAAAACTGAAACGCTTCATTTCAATTATTGTAATCGGTTTCAAACTGAATGAACTCGAATTGTATAAGTATTAGAGGTTCTGAATATATTAGTGTTGGCAGAAGTGCAAGGGCACAATTTTAGCTATTCGATCTTGAATGTAATTTTCTGAAGCTGAATAGAATACACATGCAGAAGTCTTGAATTTTCCATGAAAAGATTCTAATGGTGGTGGTCTGAGTTTTGTCTTCTCTCTTTGTATGTACTTTCTATATTTTTTATTCCATTTACACTGTCTTCTGTTTAAATTGGATAGTTTAAAGGCCCGTAATTCATCTTGTGATGCTCTTGGATTAAGCAATTTAAATTGTGTTAAGTTCTTCCTAACTAATTCAGAATTCATTTAATTAATTCTTTGATGCAGTTACTTGTTTTATCGTTTCTTCTTACACTTTGATAATTTCAATTTATAACTCAAATTCATCGCCTCATTTAGACTTTATCCTCTGGAGAGTTCTACCGACTAGTTAGTGCTTCCATTCATTTTTAGAAGTTGGACTCCATAGCCCTAAGTGTCCCTCCCCTTCCTTGCCAGCAAAATTATAAAAAACCCCAAAACAACAAAACCTAGCCATTGAATTGTTAAAGAAAACTCATTATTAAAGACCAAGTGATAAGAGAGATCCCTCTCTGAGTTGAGCATGCTAGTACCCAGCTCTAAAGTTGGTTTGTAGGTTACCTCTGTCGTTTTTTTTATCAACCAAACAGATTTACAAAGTGCTAAAACGTTGCATGGATCAACAAGTGATTGTAAGACCCATCATTGTTCATTCTTTCTTTCTCTCACTTTGTCGTCCAAAGAACACCCTGTGTGTTACAATTTTTCTATGCGATTTCATTTTCTTTAGATTTTACATAGAATGTCAAATGGAGAGAGAGACTCCCCTGCGAGTTAAGAGGGACATTGCACCTTAGATTTTCTTTATGCATTTTTACAGCAAGATATATCGTGTTCACGGCGTCCTTGGAGGGGAATCCTTCACTACGCCTCCCAATTTTTATTTATTCACCATTTATGTCCTCTGCGCTTGCTCAGGTTATTCGGCCTCGGCCCACCCTACGTTTTCCCCTCTTTTCGTAGCTACAACTGCTAGCTTGGAGTTGTTTCCTATGTAATATATCTTTTTTCTCCACGAGTCTGTTCTGCCCCACCTTGTGCAAACTGTCAACACTGTGGTTGCCAGCGCCTTCCATGGAGAATTCTACCTGAATCTCTCACCCAGATCATGTCCTTATTAATAGATAACAACTTTTCCCCTCTCATGTGCCTCATTAAGAGCGTTGCGTATAGGAATTATTGCCTTTTTATTTTTATTTTTTGGAGTTCAAGTTGGCTCGCCTTGGGTAACCTCCATGTGTCTTGCTTGGTGCCTCGATCCAACTGCCTGTTCATTTAAAGTAATGCCAAAAACTACTGCTAAAATATTTTCCTAGCATGCCCTTTCAATGCCCTCCATGAACCCGCTTTTGGTGTGCAGCTTCCAATGCGGTGGCCCTACACTTTTAATACTTTTGAAATCTTTATTCGATTGAAAATTGTCGCCTGATTCAACACTGTTACAATTTTTAATCTCCAGAATTATATATTATATTGAAATTGTAAAGGAGAGTATAATGGAGGAAAAATAGTTAGATTTCAGTTAGATTTCGTTCGGTTAATTTTCGTTTATAATTTTCGTTAATTTTCAGTTAAATTCAATTTCGGGTTAAATTCTAATTCCAGTTAAGGGGTATTCTAATTTTGATTCCATTTTAAAATTATAATTCCAGTTAAATGGTATCCTAATTTTAATTCCATTTTAATGGTATTTTTAAATGGTAATACAATTAAATTCTAATTCCAGTAAAATTCTAATTAAATAGGAATTGAAATTAACCTATTAATGTTGAGAGGTGCGTTAACACCGTGTATATTTTAAGGGTGAAATTTTGTATTAATTTGGCAGTTGAGTTCAATTAAATTAGACATTAAGGTGACCAGTGTTATATTAAGATAGTATAAGGGAATGGTTCAATAGTGTTCATAATAATTATTGAGTATTGATTAATTTGTGATGGCAGATGTGGGTGAATCCCTGGGTAAAGTACAGTAGTTATGATTGAAGGATTAGATAAGATGACATGCACTAATATGGGAAAATTTTAGGATGAGCACACTTTTATTTAAGAAGGGAAATGAAACAACCTAGTGATCTTAAGGTAAATTAAAAAGGACACTTGTCGATTGATTAAATTTTGTATTAGATGATCATTGATTGAATGAGCATGTTTGTTTCCTTCATGAGAAATAGGACATGCTCAGTTAGACTTTGCGCGCGTCAATTGTATGTATTACATGACGATTTTTGGAGATTGGTTTTTTGCACTGATGGATTTTCTTACGACGATTGGATCTTAGACCCTTGCGCAATTCAAAGTAATGAATTTTGTTACCCTGTGTCAATGATTAGCTAGATTGATGTTAGAGTGCTTTTATTTATGGATTTCGTATAGTGTATGATAGTTAAGGAATTGGACTTATTGCGCATTGATCAATAAGTGATAATGTTAACTTGGAAATGGGTGATGTGCTTACCTCAATATTGATGTTGATCATTGTAATTTGATGAATGAATTAATCGCGCACCTAAAAGTTAAGTAGTTTGTTGCGCCTTAAAAATTAATAAGTAGATTATTGCACCTCGACTCATGTCGTTGCTAGATGCTTTAGTATTTACGTTCTCTTGCGCCATGGAATTGTATGTTACATATGGTGGGATTTATTAGAATGATTTTATGCCTTGATGATGGTCGATGATGTTATTTAGCGTAGTCATTTATATTTTGTATCTGATTATGTGTTCTCAAAATTGTTCAAGCTTCATGTTGTGCTAATTTGTTAGGATTCTTATATTTATGTGTCACTTGAAATTCATTCATTATGATATCATCGAGTTGAGTCGCTATGACTTCATTATTGATGTTTTTTTCCTAATGCTTAAAAAACATATTTACTTGTGGTACGTCATTTGTGTCGTAACAGTCGGGGTCGTTACATATGGTATCGGAGTCGGTTCGACCCGCTACTTGGGATCATTACGTCTTCCAATGAATAGTCACTTGATTATAAATTATCGCTAATTAAATTGATGTGTATTCTTGCATGTAATCATGGTTAGAGGACGTCGTGGAGGCAGATGGCATGGTGTTGGGGGAGGAGGCGTGACGCCTCCAGTAGCATCCACGCCAGAGGGGTCTAACCCCCAAGGAGAAGAACAAGTCGTCGGACAAGAAAAAATTGTCGTGGGAGATGTGGTAGGGTTGATGAGGTCCTTTCAGAGGATGTTAGATGCCCTGATTAGTCATTTGGATAGAGATGAGGCCAAGGCACAGCCACCCCCTGAGGATCCACTGTGTGCCCTAGTTGATACTGGTATCGTTCACCGAGAACTCGATAAGGTCAAGTTTCCCGAGTTCTTTGGTGCCACAGACAGTGTAGTCGTCGAGGCATGGTTGGATAATATGGCAATGTGCTTTGCACTTCGTGACTATACCTCCATCATGATGGTCTGCATGGAGGTCTTTCAGTTGAAGGGGAGCGCTCTTCTATGGTGGAAGACGCTCCTGTCACAACTGAACATGGTCGTCGAAGACGTGTCATGGGAAATGTTTGAGGAGCGGTTCCATGAGAGGTATATGTCGGAGGAATTCATTGAGCGTCATCTCAATGAGTTCAACGCCTTGTGACAGGGCAATTGTATGGTGCCTAAGTACGAGGCTCATTTCATGGAGTTGCTTCGGTATGCTTTGCATATGAATACTAAGAAGCTTAAGGTCAACAAGTTCGTGTTCATCCTTAATGTCAACATTCATGTGAAGGTGAGGATTTTAATGCCTCAGACATTGCATTATGTTGTCCAGATGGCCCTCATAGCTGAGAAGGATCTCATCAGTGGGGGTCAGAGCAGGAATTCGGCAAGACAGACAGGACAGGCGATATCTGGTGCGCAGCAACATCAAACACTAGCTAGACATCCACCAGGGTATCGAGGCACTCTGAGAGGATCCACATTCACTACACCACGGCAACTAACACCTCAGCAACAGACTCCCTACAAAGGACTACAACACCAGCAGCAGCGTCGACCGCAGTAGCAACAGTTCAATCATGTTTAGTAGAACAGACCAGGGTTCCAGGCCGGTGGGTCGTCAGCTTCTACTTCGAGGACCAGGAGTATTGGACAAAAGGCAGGGTGTTGGACATGTGGAGAGCCACATTACTAGCGTGACTGCCCAGTTGAGAGGGACAGAGTAGATGGATCATCCGGACACACTACCATAGGAGATTTGGACAAGGCCCATTGGATTCATGCAGTGGTGAATAACCGTCAGACCGAGAACCAGTCCACTATGCTCGAGACATTAGGTATAATCGCTGACCAGACCCTTAGTATTTTGATAGACCCAGGTGCTACAACAAGCATTATTTTTGGTGCAACGCTAAAAAGAATTAAGGTAAAGGCAGTCGAACAGGATGAGTTTATCTTTGTAGAAATAGCTTCGGGATCCAAACAAAAGGTTGGAGGAAAGTTTACGAGTTGTAGCCTTAACTTGAGGGATTTTGTCACAAAGGCCAAACTATACGTCACGATCTTAGGATCTTATGATGTCATGATCAGTATGGACTGGTTGGAATCGCATGAGGTGATACTCAACTGTAAGACGAAACGGTTGAGTTTGGTCGATGATGAGGGATAAAGAAGTGTGATTGTGGGAAGGAACCAGGGAGTTTCCCTAAGGTTCATCTCTTCCCTACACCTTCGGAAGAGCTTGAGTAAGGAATGAAATATTTACGCGATCCTTGCGTTGAACGAAAAGGGCGTGGCAGGAGGCCTAGAAAACCTTCTGATAGTACGAGAGTTTGCACACGTCTTCCAAGAGGAGTTACCAGGGTTGTCGCCTGAGAGGAAATTGGAATTTACCATCGACCTAAAACTGGGAACTAAACCGATAATAAGAACGCCTTATCGAATGTCAACCCCTGAATTACAGGATTTGAAAATGCAATTGAAGGAGTTGTTGGATCTAGGACTTATACGTTCGAGTGTGTCCCTGTGGGGTGTGCTTGTTATTTTCATACAGAAGAAGGATGGGTCATGGAGACTCTGCATTGACTACCATCAATTGAACAAGGCAACGATCAAGAACCAGTACCTATTGTCGTAGATAGATGATATGTTTGATCAGATGAAGGGTGCGACAATGTTTTCAAAGATCGATTTGAGATTAGGGTATCACCAGTTACAGATCAAGGAGGAAGACATTCCTAAGACCTCCTTTAATATGAGGTTTGGAGCTTACGCGTTTACTGTTTTACAATTTGGACTGACAAACGCCCCGGGGGTATTTATGAGCTTGATGAACGGGGTGTTTCGTGAATACTTCGACAAGTTTGTTCAAGTATTCATTGACGATATTTCTATATATTCTCGGATGATGGAAGAACATGAAAAACACGTATGCTTGGTACTACAATGTCTACGAGAGAACAAATTGTTGGGGAAACTGTCTAAATGCTTGTTTTATCAATCGAAGATTCATTATTTAGGGCATGTCATCTCCGGCGAGGGCATCATTGTGGATCCAGTGAAGGTCGAGGATATTATGGAATGGCCTACACTGACGAACGTCCCAGAAGTGCGTAGCTTCATGGGTTTAGCGAGATATTATCGACGGTTCGTCGAGGGTTTTTCGAAGATAGCAAATTCGATTACGGATTTGCAAAAGAAAAACAAGAAGTTTGTATGGACTGAGAAATGTGCGGAAGAATTTCAAAGGCTCAAGGAGTTGTTGACAAAAAAGTTGATACTAAAAGTCTCTAACATGGAAAAGGAATTCTTATATGCACTGACGCATCCAAGGAAGGCTTAGGCAGAGTCTTGATGCAAGACGGTCGAGTAATCGCGTACATCTTGAGAAAGTTAAGAAGGCACGAGGAGAACTATGCAACACACGATTTGGAGTTGCTAGACATTGTGTATGCCTTGAGAGTTTGGAGACACTACCTGATCAGACGGAAATTCGAACTAAAAATGGACCATTGTGGTTTACAACACATTTTTACGCAAAGCAACTTGAACGCGCGACAAAGGCATTGGTTGGAACTACTTAGCGAGTATGATTTCGATAGTACCTTCATAAAGTGGACAGTGAACAGAGTGGCTGATGCATTAAGTCAGAGACCACGCCTATTTTTGGTGATACCTATGCAGACGAATCTACATGAAAATATTCTAACCTTAGAGAGTGATGATGACTGGTATAAAGAGGTTAAGGAATTTATCGGACAAAACACTATGATAGTACCCAAGTTTGAGGGATTCACTGTGGACAACAACGGATTAATGAGATATAATAATTGGATTTACGTACCACCCAATGACAAGTTGAAAAGTTTGATCTTAAATGAAGCTCATAGAGCAGTGTACATGGATCATCCAGGAGTCACGAAGATGAGGGCAGACCTTAAACCCTTATTCTTTTGGAAAGGAATGAAGGCAGACATAGTCAACTACGTCACGAGATGTCTAGAGTGTCAGCAAGTGAAGGTTGAACATAGACATCTGGTAGGATTACTACAGCCACACGTTATTTCGGAATCGAAATGGGAGGTCATTTCGATGGATTTCATTGTTGGATTGTCGTTGACGGCAAGGAGACACAACTCGATTTTTGTGGCAGTTGACACTCTGACGAAGAGTGCTCATTTTATCCCTGTGTGTATGACGTATCAGGCACTTGACATAGCTAGAGTTTTCATCAATGATATTGTGAGGATGCATGGCATGCCTAAGAGGATCATATCCAATCGAGGATCGATGTGTACAGGATGATTTTGGACTAGCTTCCAAGAGGCCTTGGGAACCCAACTTAACTTTAGTACCGTGTATCACCTGGAGACAGACGGGAAGACCGAATGAACCAACCAAATCTGTGAGGACATGTTGGATATGTACATTATGGACCAACAAAAACATTGGGAAGAGTTCTTTCCACTGTTATAATTTGCATAGAACAACAGTTATCAAAGCACCATTAATATGGCGCCTTTCGAGTTTCTTAACAAGTGAACGTGTCGGATGCCTTTGAGTTGGGATTGGCTTTAGGATAGGATCCTGGTAGGACCATAAGTGATCCAAGAAATGGAATATCAAATGAAAACAATAAGACAGAGGATCAAGGAAGTGCACGATCGGCAAAAGAGTTATGTCGATGTGCATCGTGTCGACCATAGTTATGAAGTTGGCAATCGAGTCTTCTCACGGGTGAAACCACACAAGAGTTCGATCAAGTTTGGAAAGGATGCTAAACTCTTTCCTAAGTTCGTGGGACCTTTCGAGGTCATGGAAAAAAAGGGGCCCATAGCCTATCGACTAGCCTTTCATGATTCTTTGAGGCATATGCACGATGTTTTCCACGTATCTGTTTTGAGACATTATGTTAGTGATCCTACGCATGTGATTGACATGAGTTCTTTGTAAGTATCGGACGAGGGTGTGCTCACGGTAGAGATAGTCTGCATTTTGGACCATTGCATTCGACATCTACGGTGTCAAACAGTCGATCATGTCAAGGTCCAGACGGACAATTATAGTCTGCACTCAACTACCTGGGAGAACGCATATGATATGCGTCGGCAGTTTCCATTTTTGTTTAATAGCTAGACATATAGATACTGTGAGATACATTATTTCTGCACTTATATACTGTGAAACTTCGAAACGAAGTTTAAACCAAGAGGGGGTGTATGTAACATCTCGCTCTTGTGCACACCTGATTGGACTTATTCTTTGAGGGCACTTGCGTGCGAGTGATCACGTTCATTATATGATTGATTGTTTCGCTTATGGATTTTGATGATGTTGTGATATGATGATATGTATTTTATTATATTTGTATTGACAGGTGCTATTGAATGGATTTTCCTAAGTGTTCAGGACTCTAGACTGATTGAGGATACCGATGGCATCGATGGACCTCCTTGGACTCTATATTGAGTCAGGGAGTGGATTGTTATGGTTTGAGTGTTTTTTATATTGCATATGCGACATATGAGTAGTATATTATGATGTTGATTTTGGATCGCTGACATGTTTCGCGGATGGATGCAGGATGACGATAACTTGCTAACCATACTCACATTTGGAGTAAAGGGGTCGCGCACGACAACCAGAGATATTGAGGGAGATTTGTGGCAGTATCCCTGCCACAGCCTACTACCACTCCTGTCTTGGCTCGAACTATAGGTTAACGATTACCTAGTTTGATAGATCCATGATGTCGTGAGGGCAGACTGTGACAGTCACTCACGATGATTCTAAGAGGCACGCAATAAGGCAAGGTCCTTATTCCTTAGAGGCCCTTAGTCTTCCACAAGGCCTCCCAACGGGGTATTGACTCCAAGGGCGGACGTCTACCAAAATCAATCAAAAGGTGAGTGGCACCCTTGGAGCACATAGTGCGTCTTGAAGGGCACGTCGCATAAACAAAACATGAATGCAGGCAAGTGGCATCCTTGGAGCACGTAGTGCGTCTTGAAGGGCACGTCACGTTTTTAACACTAGTGAGTCAATGAACCTAGGTACCTAGAAAATAATATCTCTTTTGACCTGGTCAACCTTAAAATAAATGTTGCATGAGTAAAGTTTAAAAATTATAAAATTTCCCTTAAAAACAATTTTGCTAAGCCTAGTTGAATTTAAATCCTAGGTCTAAGTAGGACAAGAGAACTAAAAATTAATTGAGCAAGTAATAAAGGGGGGATGAAGAAAATGGGGTAAAAATTTAATTTAAAAATTTATGGAGGATTAAATTATTTAAAAGATTAATTGTTGTTTATGTGCAAACTTGCTAATTTCGAACTTAGACAAAAAGGGGAAACTTAATTACAAAAGGAATGTGGAACATAGGAGGGAATCTAGTCTAGAAAACTTTCCTTTTTAGAACTCAACTAAGCTTTAAGAAAGGCGTCAGTCATAAAGGAAATGTGACGGAATAAAGGGACATCGAGGAGCGTCTTTAGGAACGCTTTTAGGTGGGTGAGGGAAATTGGAAAATTAAATTAATTAATTAAATGAATTTATGGTGCAACTAAGGGATTGGGTGACAAGTGCATGGGGAAGAATTTTCCTAATTAATTTTTAATAAAAAGAATTTAATGTGCATTTTGGCAACAAGTCACTAAGAAAACTCTATAAAAGAAAGGGCGGAGGAGGAGAATGGATCACGTCTGGTATGCATAAAGTTATGTTGTCGGATTTTACTCTTGACTGATTTTTCTTGTGGGAGTTGGGATACCTAGCTCAGATAGAGAGTGGTAGTTCGACCTTGCGAGGCGATCTAGGAGTTGGCCTTCTCTGGTTTGTGTGCATGGCGCATTTGCGGCTCGGGGGGATCAGAGGGAAAAAGAGTACCCCTAGCATTCGTTGGGAGGTACAGGTGAGGTCTCAGCGGTTAGCAAGTAGAAGCTGGATGGAGCGCAAGCATAGGATAATGACTTCAGGTTCTTAGCCTTTGGTGACGGTGCGCATGTGTAAATTTGCATTGTAAATTAGTTAAAATTTCCATGCATATGAATATCGATTGATGATTATTGTAATGTATTTCTGGGCAGTAGTTGGTAAATTCAGTTGAGATTGTTTGTTCAAAAAAAAAATGTTCATTTTATTAAGAAGGATTTATGGTTATGATCGCTTGTGTAAACTCGTTGCCTCACTAGAGTTTTTTTTTGTTTCCACCATGATACCCTCCCTCTATCTATTAAATTTTGGTTTGTGTGGATGATTGTTTGCTCGCTTTCCATTTGAATTTCCCCCAATATCCTGAAACTACTTATTAATCCAACGCAATGCCATTATCCTTGGAATTTCTCCTGACAGCAACTCCCTTCGCACTGTAAATGCTTTTGATAATACGTTACCCTCAGCGCTTCCTTCACACAACCAATGCACTCTTGAGTTGTTTTTAACCTCAACCATTCTGGAGTTCTTACGTGTGTTTTGTCTCAGAAATTTGATTGATTCCCTATGTTGTTTAACTATTGCCTCAAAAAATCGAGATATATCTGTGTGTTGGGAACGGTAATGCCAGTGATGGTGAGACCATGAAGAAGACCTTAATATCCAATGTGCAGTGATACTTTCATCTTTTATTTTTTGTTATCAGTGGTTATGCAGCCGCGATGGATCCATCCCTCATGTCCCAAATTTTATTGGAGCCCGAAACCAGGCAAGAGCCCAAGTTGGGGATCCTCTGCTTGTATGGAGTGATCAAGTTGCAATTTACACACAGGCGTATGCCTTTCAAAGAATAAGTGACTGGGCTTGAAGCACTCGAACGACCTTATGGATAAAATATCCTCAAAGATCCAGTGGAACTAACTGGCAGCTCAATGACGCAACGTTGTATGGATCAACAAGTGATTGTGAGACCCATCCTTGTTCGTTGTTGCTTGCTCTCACTATATCGTCTGAAGAACACCATGTGTGTTATAATTGTTCTCTGCGATTTCATTTTCTTTAAATTTTACCTAGCAAGTCAAATGAAGAGAGAGACTTCCCTACGAGTTAAGAGGGACGTTGCGCCTCCGATTTCCTTTATACATTTTTACAGCAAGCTAAATCGTGTTCCCGACATCCTTGAAGGGGAAACCTTCACTGCGCCTCCCAGTTTTTATTTATTCAACATTTATCTCATCTGCGCTTGCTCGGGTTATTCAGCCTCAGCTCACCCTGTATTGTCCCCTCTTCGCGCAGCTACGACTGCTAGCTTGGTGTTTCTTCCTATGTAAGATCTATTTTTCTCCACAAGTCTGCTCTGCCCCACCTTGTGCAGACTGTCAACACTATGGTTTCCAGTGCCTTCCTTGGATCATTGTGTCTAAATCTCTCACCCAGATCCTATCCTTATTAATCGACAGTGACTATGCCCCTCTCTTGTGCCTCATTAAGAGCGTTGGGTACAAGAACTGTTGCCTTTTTATTTTCATTTTTTGGAGTTCAAGTCTGCTCGCCCTGGGTAATCTCCATGTGTCTTGCCTGGCGCCTCGATCCAACTACTCGTTCCTTTAAAGTAATGCCAGAAAATACTGCTAAAATATTTTCCTAGTGTGCCCTTTCAACTCCCTCCATGAACCCACTTTTGGTGTGCAACTTCCAATGTGGTGGCCCTACACTTTTAATACTTTTGAAATCTTTATTCGGTTGAAAATTGTAGCTTGATTCAACTCTATTGCAATTTTTAATCTCCAGAATTGTATATTAGGTTGCAATTATAAAGGAGAGTATAATGTAGGAAAAATAATTATATTTCAGTTAGATTTGGTTCGGTTAATTTTCGTTTATAAATGGTATTCCAGTTAAATTCCATTTCGGGTTAAATTCTAATTCCAGTTAAAGGGGTATTCTAATTCTAATTCCATTTTAAAATTATAATTCCAGTTAAATGGTATCCTAATTTTAATTCCAGTTTAATGGTATTTTTAAATGGTAATACAGTTAAATTCTAATTCGAGTAAAATTCTAATTAAATAGGAATTGAAATTAACCTATTAATGTTGAGAGTTGCGTTAACACCATGTATATTTTAAGGGTGAAATTTTATATTAATTTGGCAACTGAGTTCACTTAAATTAGACATTAAGGTGACCAACGTTATATTAAGATTGTATAAGGGAATGGTTCAATAGCGTTCATAATCATTACTGAGCATTGATTAATTTGTGATGGTATATGTGGGTGAGTCCTTGGGTAAAGTACAGTAGTTACGGTTGAAGGATTAGCTAAGATGACATACACTAATGTGGGAAAATTTTAGGATGAGCATACTTTTATTTAAGAAGGGAGATGAAACAACCTAGTTATATTAAGGTAAATTAAAAAGGACACATGTCGATTGATTAAATTTTGAATTAGATGATCATTGATTGAATGCGCGTGTTCGTTTCCTTCATGAGAAATAGGATATGCTCAGTTAGACTTTGTGTGTGTCAATTGTATGTATTACATGACAATTTTTGGAGATTGGTTTCTTGTGCTAATGGATTTTCTTACGATGGTTGGATCTTAGACCCTTGCACAATTAAAAGTAATGAATGTCGTTACACTACGTCGATGATTAGCTAGATTGATGTTAGAGTGCTTTCATTTATGGATTTTGTATAATGTATGATAGTTAAGGAATTGGACTTATTGCGCATTGATCTATAAGTGATCATGTAACCTAGAAATGGGTGATGTGCTTACCTTGATATTGATATTGATCATTGTAATTTGATTAATGAATTAATCGCATGCATGAAAGTTAAGTAGTTTTTTGTGCCTTAAAAATTAATAAGTAGATTATTGCACCTCTACTCATGTCGTTGATAGATGGTTTAGTATTTACGTTCTCTTGCTCCATGGAATTGTAGGTTACATATGGTGGGATTTATTAGAATTATTTTATGCCTTGATGATGGTCGATGATGCTATTTAGCATAGTGATTTATATTATGTATCTGATTATGTGTTCGCAAAATTGTTCAAGCTTCATGTTGTGCTAATCTGCTAGGATTCTAATATTTGTGTGTCGCATGAAATTCATTCATTATGATATCGTCGAGTTGAGTCGCTATGACTTCATTGTTGATGTTTTTGTCCTAATGCTTAAAAAAAAATTTACTTGTGGTGTGGAGTTTGTGTCGTAACGATCAAGGTGGTTGCACATATTTATGAAAGTCCTTCATGAGATTCCTCAAGAAATGTTTCCAATTGACTTCATCATTTTTAGTGACTATGAAAATGTTTTTCCTGTGAATCTGAGATTTTTATTGAAGCAAGAAGGAAAGTGCAGTTGGAGAGACTTGATGCAACAAAAACTCAAGACATTGAAGAAAATATTCATGAAAGCGATGTTGATCTTTTGAAATTTCCAATACACTTCCCAAAGCATCAAGAAAAGGATTTAAAGGAGAAATCCTATCAAAAATGTGAAAATTTATCTCATCAAATTATGTTCCTAAAGAAAAAACTAAGAAACATGATGTCTCAATTCAAGAAGAATACCATTCACCACATGCTCCATTGGTTGAAAGGTCAAACCTCTCATATGTTCAATCTGAGAGCAATGATGACAATGAGTTGAAAGATAAATTTGATGAACTTCTATTATATACACATGAAGATCTTATTCAACATGATCATGGTGAAAATGTTGCAATGGGTTCACAATGGCCACAATTGGTTTATACAGAGTTGAAAGAGGGATGTCATCATGGGATCAATGAAAGTGATAATAAAAGTTATCACTTAACATTAAACTTACAAGTTGTTGACTGCTCGTATGGAGTAGAGTTTAATGAAGAAATGATCTTCCAAGCATCAAAAGAAGAATAGTGTTTGCAACAAGAGGTCCCGTGGATAGTATATGTTATTTCTGGAAAAAAAAATGAGATTGTCAGTGAACAACAAAAGACAACCTTACATTTCTCCACAAATGTTCAGCAATAGTCCATTTTTGCAACCTCACTATGGCACTATTATCATTTCATAATGGAGGAATGTCTTTGGAGCATTGTCAATAAACAAATATTGTCAACCATGGTTGGGAGTAATCAGATGAGTTGGCTATGTACATGGTTATATCGGAAGTCTACTTACACTTAAAGTCTCTCCAAGTAGCTTAGGATAGGAAGAATTGTTTTTTGCATGTATATGTTTTTCTCTTTCAGTGAAGTTTTCCAATAAGCATTTTTCGAATCAAGATGGTGGATTGGGAAGCCCAATGGACCAAGATTTTGGATTCTCATCAACCCATAGGGGGTCACTATCCTACAGTTGGAGCCAGTGGTTGATGTGTTTTCACCCATCAAATAGAGACCAAAAAAAATTTCTTCAAACTTAGAAAGTTCCAAAGATCTTTATTTGTTAATTGTGAAGATCCAAAAAGTTTCCAATCAACTTCAATTTTACAATTCTTCATCATGAAATTATAATGGGGATAGTTTCTCTTTGAAACAAAAGAGAAGAAGAAGAAATTATACTAAAAGAAGGAAATTTATTATTTTTATCTTCTCAGTAAATAGCCCTATGTCTCAGCTCTATCTAGTATCTTACGGAATCGAAAAAAGATGTCAAATGCCCAAGATATCACCATTTTTCCTCCTCTATTCACCACTTTTCCCCTCCATTTTGACATATTGAATAAGTATTATTACTTACTCTCTCTTTCCACTCTACTCTCCATACTTAACCCATTCCATATTCTATACTTTGGCATTTCTATTTTGATATTGTTTCTCAATAACAATTCTTATCTTAAGTTTATTTCCCTTTATTTATGTGCACACCTCACAATGACATGTGGCAGTGAAGACCTATCCCTGGATGACATGTGGTAGTGACGTGGACCTAACTCGGGTGACACATGGATGGACAGAGATGACTGGGTAGTTAGTTGGCATGATGACTAGGTAATTATGTGACGGTCAAAATATAAGCTATGCACGAGATACATGGAGTTCTATGGCTCTCTCTACCTCACATACAAAGAATATAGAGATGAAATTTCCAT